>OZ038503.1:2419444-2499444 GCA_964036315.1 Acanthosepion esculentum
GTGTGTGTGTGTGTGTGTGTGTGTGTGTAGGAAAGCACATGTTAGGTAAATAATCCGAAGTTCTTTAGTATTTTTGTTTTTATTTTTAAAAAGACAGTGCTCCATACAGAAGTAGAGATTATATTATAATATTAAAAAAGAAATATGATTCCTTCGCTACATAAGAGTTCTCATGTTTCAAAAACCAGAGCTGAAACCCTCAATATAATTATTGAAATTAAGTTGAATTAAGGTATCGAGTCCCGTTTCATCCACAAACGAAAAAATATTATAATATATATATATATATATATATATATATATATATATAGACAGACACAGAGACAGATACAGACAGAGAGTGAGTGTGTGTATGTGTGTATTCTATCATTATTACTCGTATTCACCCCAGATACTTGAAATGCATTTCCTTTTTAACTTTCTTTTGAATTTTTCCTTCTTGAAATTTTCCGACACCTCTTTTTCTCTTTTTCTGTCTTTATTTTTATTCCCTTCTTCTTTCTTATTCTTTTTTCACCTTTCTATATTTTTATCCTTTTTTTCTTTATCTTCTTTTCATTCTTTCTTTTGTAATATTTTACTGTTTTTCTCTCCTTTGTAGAATTCATTCGCTTTCTTCATTCATTTCCTTCTTACTACTTCTTGTCCCCGTACTTTCTGAGATATGATTACTTCCATCTAACCCCCTCCTCTTCCTCTACCACATCTCCCTCCTCCTCCTCCTCCTCTTCAACATTTTCCTTCTCCTTTTCCTCTTTGATATTTCTCCCTACTTTTCTCCCCAAATTCACTCGTCGAATATTCACTCTCCGACTACCATTATATTTTTCAGTTAGTTTTTAACGTCCCGACGTATGTGTTCAATGCTTATTTTTTCTTCCTCCGACTCTTCTTGTTTCTAGGGGCACACACACACACACACACACACACACACACACACACACACACGCGCGCGCACACACACACCCTGACTATGCAAATGGCTACACGTCTGATACTTATACAGCAAGAGGATAATAAATACAGTATTTAGAAAGAAGTCTTGAAAAATGCGGACTGCACAGCGACCCCCGAAAAATAACAAATAAAATGAAATAAAAAGATAACGAAAAGCAACTCATACACAATAAGAGCGGGGATAGAAAGCGGTCGTTTTTTTAGATTTTTACTTTCTTAATATTCGTGGCAGTTGTCATGGTAATGGATCACTTTTTTCCCTTTTTTTTGTGCCGTTGACGCTGATAATGGTGGTATCCGCCATTGTGAATATAATGAGGATGGTATGCAAGACATTTGTTGTTGTTGTAAGTCGCTGATGGTCTCGATTGCTTTCCACTTGATGATGTTAATGATGATCTCGATGGCAGGCGAGGGGAGAAGCAACAAGAAAGCAGAGGAGTCGCCATTAAGAAGACTGTCTCAGAAACCGGACGATTATCACTGCTTACTAACACTATCATTGAAACTCATTATTTTTTTTCATTCGGCCGATCTTGTATTTCTTATTATAGATTTCAAGACAATTCACCACGCTTTCCAATTCTGACTCTTCTATAACGATTGATCTATCTAGCCTTCTATCTCGTCCAATATATATATATATATATATATATATGTGTGTGTGTGTGTGTGTGTGTGTGTGTGTGTGTGTCAATATGTATGTTTGTGTGAAATTCTCACATATATATATATACATATATATATATATATGAGAATTTCACACACACATATACACATTGACATATATATATATATATATATATATATATATATATATATATATATGTTTTGAACAATAAAAATATTAAATATTAACATTTTCAGACACACTGGGTTGTATTTTAATATTTTTTCGTTTTATTATTTCAGTTAAATTCCTCGACTAGTTACGACCAACATGGCCATCATTAGGAGAAAAAAATTCTGCTAGTTAGTAGCGGTGAACTACAGGAATGAATGTCTTCATGGAGAAAATGTACTTTATCTATAGTTTTCATTTGTTTTGGTTTTTTTTATCGTTAATTATGATCAGTCTTTGTGTTGGTCAAACAGTCTCTTTTAAGTTGTTATTTAAGATAAGGGCTGGATGGATTCACGCTACTCTGAATTCTCTTGGTCAGTTTGACAGATTTTATTGGTTCCTGGAAAGGAGATGTGTCTCTGTTAAGTGTGTGTTATCATTTAGTTCTTCCGGAGAGTGAGTGTGTATGATGTGTATAAGTGTGTATATTAGTATGGGTGTGTGTATAGGTGTGAAACCTCAACACCTCCTCAAGCATGTCTGTCTTGTGCTGGGAGAAATATGGGTAGGTCCTGATTTATGGGGTTATATATTAATTCTATCTATGTTGTTAAATTTGTGATTAAGCCCGTCTGGATGGAGTGTTTTGAGGCGCAGAATCCATTTATTTTCATGGTCTACTAAATTTTTTCTATTATCTGCTCTGAATATTTCTATTTTCTCAATTATTGTGAATTTAGCATGGGTTTTAAAATCGTGTTTTTGTAGGCAGAAATGTTGTTCTACAGGTAATAATCTTTCTTGGGGAGCCGACTTAATTCGATTGCGATAATTATTAATATATTATTCAAGTTTTTTCTTTGTAATCTGAAGTAAATTGAATTTACTTTGTGGCTTTCTGGGTCTTCCTGGGCAGAAGAACAACTTGGATGTTGGGAAGGACACCACCCTAAGCAATGGTGTCTCCGGACAACAACTTGTTCAATTCTTCGTCATTATGGATGGCCAACTGCAAGTGACGGAGGATGATTCTGGATTTTTTGTTGTCTCTGACAGCATTTCTGCCAAATCAGGAACCTCAACGACCAAATATACCATAACGTCCGCTAAGTAGACGGGGGCACCAGCACCGACTTTCTGGGCATAGTTTCCTTTACGCAGGCGACAATGGATACGACCAAGAGGGAACTGGAGTCCGGCACGGGATGAGCGTGTCTTGCTCTTTCCCTTAACTTTAACTCCCTTACCACGTCCAGACATTGCTGAATAGAGTTAATGCAGTTACTACAAAATTAAATGCTTTGTCATAATAAATAAATAATATAAATATTTAATTTATTTATTATTAATTTTATTTATTTATCATTTACTTTGCTTTAATTAAGATATATATATATATTTATATATATATATATAATTAATATATATCTATATATATAATTAATATATATCTATATATATAATTAAGATATATATATATATAATTAAGATATATATATACAATTAAGATATATATATATATAATTAAGATATATATATAAAATTAAGATATATATATATATAACTAAGATATATATATAGTAAAGATATATATATATATATCATTAAGATATATATATATATAATTAAGATATATGTATAAAATTAAGATATATATATATAATCAAGATATATATATATATAATTAACATATATATATATATATATAATTAAGATATATATATAATTAAGATATATATATATGTATATATATTTGCGCACGCGCGTCTGTGCGTGTACAATTTCAGATATAAAGACAAAAGGAAGAATTATCTTATTCGATGCGTTTTGTCCTCTGATACACTTTATCAACGCAAGCTATTTACCCTGTGATAGTCTTCTTTTAGTCTTTATTCATATATATATATATATATATGTGTGTGTGTGTGTGTGTGTGTGTGTGTGTGTGTGAATAAAGATAAGATAAGATATATAGGAGGAGGCAAATGCTGAAAGGTTTTCTATCTGACGCTTTTCCACAAATCTGACAAATTCCCGCATGAGCTTTGTTTGTTTTTTATTTTCTTGACTGCACACTATCGTAGGGTCAGTTGGGCAACGTCTATGAGAATAAGAGCACCATGACACAATTAACTCCGCCAGAAATTTGAAAAGGCATGCGTTACTGTTTGGCATTCTTACCGGAAACTTGAATAAGAAAATTTCAGCGTGTTTGCATGTCAATCTGAGGACATTGCAGAGGACTCGGAAAAAGGTTGATGAGTCTAATGGTGATTACGAAGGTGTTTGGAGTGATCACTAGTGATAGCGACGTTATACCTCCATTCATTTTCTCACAGAGCCTCAGACTCAATACGGAGGTCTACATCATCTGCTTTGAGGAGGTAGTGCTATCCTGGGTCAAGAGACCACATTACCCCTTACATCTGGTCACCTAACTCCACAGACTGCAATCCGCTTGATTATTATATGTGGGGCCCAGTTGAGGGAGTGACAAACAAAAGATGAACTGAAGACAAGGATTATGGCAGCATTCACCAACTTAAACAAGAGGACCGTCCAGAACAGATGCAGGAAATTCCGAGGTCGTCTGGAGAACATGGTTGAAGCCAATGGCAATTTTATTGAATAAATTTACTCTTTAGTATTTCAAGATATTTTTCTGTAACTTTTTCAAATATTTTTTTTAAATTTTTCCGTAATTTAGACGACAATTTTTCTATCGCACCCTGTACACACACACACACACACACACACACATATATACATATATATATATATATATATATATATATATATATATATATATATATATATGTACTATTTATTTACTTAAATATTTAGTATTTATTTACTTAAATAAAAAATGAAATACAGTTATCTTCTGCACATATCCGCATAAACTTTGCCTCTTAAACCGTAACCCTCTACCTTGAGTGGCTCCCGGGCATTTTACAATGTGAACTTCAATGAAAAAAGAAAAAACAAACTTCTCATTCACATTCATTTAATTTTGTCTGTTTTTTTTTTGTTGCAAGACTCACGCTCTCTCATTCCCCCCACACACATACACACACTCCTATATATCTATCACAATCTCTTTATTTATATCTATCATTCATATCTTACCCTATGCTGATCTATCTATCTATCTCTCTATCTATCTATCTATCTATCCGTTAATGACAGTTTTCATCAATCTAGCTAGCTAGCTATATTAGTTCATTCATTATCTGTCTATCTTAGAATATTAAATTATCTATCTATCTATCTATCTATTTATCCGTTGCAATCTATTTTCTTACCCTGTGCTGCTCTATCTATCTATCTATCTATCTATCTATCTATCTATCAAATCTCTCTCTCTAAAGCTATTTTACTTTCTAGTAAATACCAGTGTTTATGTCTGTATTCTTCATTTCATGCTTCAGGCACAAGTGCACACACACACACACGCATGCAGGTACACATACACACACGCGCACGCGCACGCGCACACAGATATTTCCCTACTTCCGATCCCACAAAGAAGCAAGGTCTCTTACCGATCTCTTTATATACATAACTTCCTTTCATCTGTTTGGTGATTATGAAGTAATTATAACTTCCCATTAATACACTATGAAGTGATTAAAGACATGTAATTAATCACATCATTTTACCAGATATGAGTGATATAACCTTTGATCACCACAACCATCCCCTTCACTGGTTATGCGACACTGCTCAATGTATGTAGTCTGATTCTCTGTGTCTGTACGCAACCTCGAAGTAGCTGAAACGGTGCAATGTAGCTAGAGGTATTGAAGTAAATTACCCTTAAAAGGTTCTAACAATTATATAGGGGTGGCTTGCAATTGAATAATATTGTGCAGTCTCTTTTCAAAGGAGGCGAGTTCCAGCTTGGTCTGTTTCACTTCACGCTATTGCCCTAAGTTAACGCATAAATCTATTTATTCTTCCTGACTATTTATGGGTTAAATAGTAAGGTAGACTTGAATTTATAGCTCTGGGTGGACGCTAGTATTATAGATGTACTCTGAATTCAAAACGTAGAGGAATATCACGAGAAACCACACCATTATCTTTGCCATGATGATGTTATGGCAGTCCAGAGATAACAACGAAAAAGAAACTGTGGAGAGCTACGATTTTTGCCGTCTTGAATGGACATAATAATGGATCTAGTAAATGATCATACAGAGTGCTATTACTTATTTATTTTTTCCGATTTATGAGTTATGAGTGTAAAAATGTTCCATTTTTGCATATAAGCAGAGGTTAGTGTCATCTGTGAAGGAATAAATTCATTGCTAATCTTTTTTCCATCATAATTACCTTTTGACGAGGAATACTACGAGACTATGATTAGGAAAACCACATAGGAAAGGAAGGTGTGTGATTTTAGCTCAGTCTTAAGTTTTATGATCAGCGATAAAGTCATTGAAACAAGTTCTTCAAAAGCCGCTACCAACTTGACCAAAAGAGAATAAAACAACAGATAACTAAATGAAAACATTTGGGGACAAATAACAATTAACCGGATATCGATAGTTTCCACACGCAGGCTTATATTCACAGTTGAGATTGAGAGATTTTCGGGCTTCCTATAACCGAATGAAATTTGACCACTCAGGTAATTTCATGCCGCCTGTTAGAATTGCAAGCCGTGCATCGTAATGTAGACTTGGGTAGAGAATTTGTAGGAAGTGGGCAAGGTTCTCATTGGTTGACGGGAAACTGTTACCTACCTACATACCTATCCAGCCCATGATTGCTTGATTGATATATATATTTTTTTACAGCTTAACAACCATTTATGGGTTATTCAAAGGCGAAATATTGTCAGTATTGCACAAAGAATTTGTTGAGAATAAAAATGATTGTTCCAGATAAAAGTTTACTATTTAACCCATAACTGCGTGTATGGATTCATATTTTTCACACGGGAAACGTAACGAAGCTTATTGGATCTCGAATTCACCTCACGGATTTCACATTTTGAAAAGTTATCTATTACACCATCCACACATCCACCCAGTTCGTACAAAAGAATCCTTGAAAAGACAACAAATTATATGGAGTGTGCAGTTAAATGTTACGAACGTTGGAATTGTACTCGCCATCAAATTCAATATGTTCAATTCATCTTCGCAGTGGTGCTAATAAAACACTCATGATGTAAAAACGTACTTCATATAAATATTTTCCCTTTGTTTTAATTTCTTCTAAAAATATTTTTTTTTTAATTACACAATAAAAGCGGTTGTAATGTTCCGCTGATCAGAAACTAGAAGCTCACTCACAAGTGGAGGGGGTGAGACAAATCAATTTGGAAATGAGGGAATATACAAGGTAACAAAAAAGTTCTGTCCGTTTTTAAAGGAAAAAAAAAGAAAACGCATCACGGTATGTTTAACTTATATTTAGTCTTCGAAGTAATCGCCATCGGCATCCAGCACCTTCTGCCAACGTGTCTCCAGCTGTTCAATGCCCTTGCGGTAGAACTCGGGGGGTTTTGACGCAAAGAAGTCCGTGAGGTCTTTGCGCAAGTCTGCTTCATTGGTGAAGGATTTCCCACGAAGATGATTATCCAAGGAGTGGAAGAGGTGGTAATCGGATGGCGCAAGGTCAGGTGAATAAGGTGGATGGCACAAAGTCTCCCACCCAAGTTGCTGTTAGACTACTGTCCTCTTCAATGGACGCCTTCAGGACTCCGTCATTCAAGACCTGTGGTCGTCCACTGCGAGGCTCATCACGGAGACACAAATCTCCCGACTTGAATTTTCGAAACCAACGCCTTGCAGTACGTTCATCCTCAGCACTATCCCCAAAGGCTTGACATATGCGGCGACTTGATGCAGCTGCTGATAAGCCCACTTTGAAGTCGTAAAGCAAACAACCCCGGACGAGATCTCTAGACACTTCCATCCTTCTCACAGCTGTCCGGCTTATAACTGATGGCCGGGAACGGTGTGTGTGTTTTTTATAACGTCTAATGTTCCTACTTCCGGCTGTCCGAATTTGAAAACAATTGCTACACGCATTTCGTATATATTTCAACTTCATTCAATGAAAAATCAAAAAACGGTCATAACTTTTTTGGTTACCTTGTATAAGGCTGATCCAATCAAGAAATAAAAACGATGATAAAGACTGGGGAGATTGGGAATTTTGATAATAACCAGAGAACAAAAGAGAATACTGATTACGAAAATAAAAAAATACTACATCAACGAAATTTCACGCGCAAGATGTATAAGGTTCATGCCTCTCGAACTTTCTCGCTGAAGTAAATGTTTTGCTTCTACTTAGTTTCACTGCTCACAAGCATATTTTTTTTATTTCTTAATCATATTTGTTCTATCAGCATGGCTGATGCCAATCACCAAGACAGTCACTCATTGGGCCTTCTCTGGCTAACGTTTTGCACTTACATGAAGTAGGACGTTTATATTGAATCAGTTGTTGGGGTCTGCTGCAAAGAAAGTTGGTGCAGTGCACGCCAAAAACTTTTCTCGATAGAATCCAAAATTACACATTTATAAATCTACCATTTGTCCGTGCATTGAATATCGCTGACTATCTGGTCTGGGGCAACGTCTATGTATCTAGAGATTCTTGACAGTATCCGAAAGAAAAATTTGCAATGTTATGGATCCTGAGCTGGCATAACGTCTTCAGCCCCTTTCCTATTACCTTAACGAATCTTCCCTCCACCATTTCTACAAACATATGATTATTAGCACATAAAAATACATCCACTCATACTCAGACAAACGCTTTTCCGCAAGTTGCTAGAGATATAAATGAATGCACATTTGCATATATATATATATATATATATATATATATATATATATATATGGGGGGGTAAATAGCAGGACAGACAGAGTTCTATAGCCTTGGATGGCAACTGATCTAGAAGGGCAACTCTGAATTCAAACCCTGCGGAGGGTCGTTTGGGGACGCTGTGGCACGTAGTTCACCAAGTCTCTGTATTCGGCCCTTCAAAAAGTGTGAATGGTTCTGCATAAAACCATGACCACTATAATCACATCTCATGTGCTGGTGTCGGACTGTCAGTTTCCTAGGAATTGATCTGCTTGACTCTCATACGTCGAATTGGACAGGAGAGTATATATATATATATATATATATATATATATATATATATATATATATATATAAACTCGTGATATTGATTTACCTGAATACACAATAGAATTTGCAAATGAAATGGACAAACACAATTCCTTACTTTTCCAAGATATAGACATTTATTAATGTCTATTCCCATCTTAAGAAAATAAAATCCGGCATAATCATCGGATTCTACCTAAGAACTCTAAAAATATGCAGCTCGGATTATTTACATGAACAGAAATACATTGAAAACACTTCTAAAATTCTCCAGTACCCTAAATTATTTTATATTCAATGTGGAACAAAAGACCCATAAAATATTCCAAAACAAAAATGGCACCTCCTGTGAAACACATTGAATCAAAAAAATATGTCATCTTACCTACTAATTACATCGCATCTACAATCGAAAAGAATATATCTAAACTCAACATAAAAATTGGTACTACTACATCCAAAACAATAAAAGATTTAGTCAATACCAAACAAAATAATTTACTCAATCGCCTGTAATAACTGTCACAAAACTTAGATCGGAGAAACCGCAGGGAATCTAAATAAAATGAAAACAAAAGGGAGATTTTACAAAACAATATTTCAAATGTCTTGGTTGCCCTTCGTAACGATACTGACCATAATTTTGACATTAAAAAAAATGCTACTTTGATCAAAGGAGAAAATAACTCACTACGAAGTACATATCTAGCGAGTGCCTTAATTGCAAAGTAAATTGGCTCTTAAAACATTTCACTATAGCTGTCAGATCTTCTAACATCAGAGTATGGAATACCTACTTACAAAAGTGATGGAAACAAGAAGAAAAGAACTCTAAATGAATTCGGCGAGATGAAAAAATTCTAAAATTCCCAGCACCCCTCGTTCGTGCGCATGTGTAGTTCAACCAACATAACAAAATTGAAGTTCTGATGTACAAAACGCGTCACAAGTAAACTTTTCCACTTTTTCATACAATTTCCCCATATATATATATATATATATATATATATATATATATATATATATATAAGCCCAAACACATACACATATTTACATTTCTGTTCAACTGCAGAGACTATGTACACAACTTATTTTATTCATTCATAAGCTTACGTCGCATATGTGTGTGTGCGCGTGCGCGAAAGTCAGAAAGAAAGGAGAGAGAGAGCGAGGGAGAAAATGCAGATGTGTCCTTGGTCGATTGTCCTTTGAAAACTCGCCGCATCCGTACCAGTCAGTGGAAATCAGAGACGACTTGTACTGGAAGTCGAAGGAAGGAAGACAGCCGATGAAATAGGAAGCGCGGCACACGCCTTACTTACGAGAAAGAAAGAAAGAAAGAAAGAAAGGAAGAAAGAATAGGGAAGATATTAAATCATACAAAAAGGAAAAAAGAAAGAATTTATACATGAAAATAAGAAATAAAAGAAAGAAAGAAAGAAGTTGTAACATGAAAAAGTAAAAGAAAGTTTGGAGGGAAAAGAAAAGAAATAAAAAAGAAGAAAAGGTAGCAAAAAAGAATAAAAAAATAGAGGCTGAAATATTAAAAAGTAAAATAAAAATGAAAGAGGTTCAGTAAAGAAAATGAAAAACAAAAAGAAGGAAATAAATTGAAAGGAAATAAATTGAAAGGAAAGAAAGAAAGAAATTAAGAAAGAGAAAATGTTGGAAAGTGATTCAGACAAAATGAACGAAAATAAAAACTGGACCTAAAAATTGATGACTGGATTAAGCGAGAGAGTACAAGAGAAACGAAAAAGGGAGCAGAATAAAGAAAGAAGTATAAGAAAAAGAGAAGGAAAATGTAAAGAGGAAAAAAGAAAAAATGAAGGAAGGAAAAAAGAAACAAAGAAAGGAAGGAAGAAAGATCGACAAAAACAATAGAATCATACAAAAAATAAGTCGAAAATGCGAAGGATAAAAAGACAGAAAAATTTAAATCATTAAAATGAAAAAGAAGAAAATATAAAAAAAAGGAAAGAAATCTGAAAGGAAAAGAAGGAAAGGGAAGGAAAAAATAAAGAGAAGATAAGGTGAGTTTGATAAATAAAACGGAAAGAAAATATAGTCAAAAGGATGTTGAACGAAATCTAAGAGATCTCGACGCCTGGCTTAAAAATAGCCAATGAAAAATGGAGATGAAAGCTAGATAAATGGAGCACGATGTTTATTTCGGTCTCCTTTACCCACATCCTTTTTCAGGCTTCTTTAGACCTGCCGGATATACTCGTGTAAAAGTCGGTGCCAACACAGAAGCCAAGCCGAAGCGTTTCGGAAAATTATATTTTCTTTTCTCGTAAATCCTTTTAAAATGTCGATTAAATTTACCATGATTCGTCATCATCATCATTCCTCCTCACAACGTCTTCAATCATCGGTGGGGGGGACCTCAGGACAGAAAAAAATACTTTTCTACATTTTTATGGCCCTGAATCTTGAACAGATATGGGGGCAAACTGTAACAATAGATTCAAGGATGCAAGTGGCAAAATGTAAAGTTTGAATAGATTCTAGCAAACTTAACGAGCACATGCAGCTGAGGGTTCGGACATTGCAAGTACACAGGAAAAAATTAGCAATTGAACCAATTACAGGGGTATTTTGAGGCTATATGAAATTGGTCAACATTAACTACTTCAACTTGATTGGCTTACCATTTTATCACCACCATCACATTATTATCTTAGTAATAAATACAAAAAACATTGATTTTGTTGAAACATTCAATCATTTAAAAAAAACATTGCTTCAGGGCTCCCACTGCGATTAGGAGCCGTGAAGCTTAAGTTTCACAACTCTGATAGTAGATCTGCCAACGCTCCTTTTAGTGGGCCTTCCTTTCCAAACTCTTGACCGACAGCCGACCATGGAATATGCCGTGGATCGGCCTCGATTAGGTTTTGAATTCAGAGGTGCCCTTCTAGTTACCACCCAAGGCTATTGGACCGAGTCTGTCCTTCTAGTTATCCATAGCTTGGGGGAGAAGAGATTGATTCATAATTTTTCCAAAGTTATTAGTACGTAAGCGTATGTAATAAACTCGACCGGAAATCGAACACCACACTCCGATTCCCCATTCCATTGCTCCACCGTGCCACCCATACCATGATTCACAGATCAACAACTAAACTAATATTTAGTAAACGTATCTGAAAATTGAAATATCTTTTAGACAAGATATTAATATAATTAAAAATGTAAGTATTATTAATTGTATGAAAACGTAATGCATGGTTGCCAATAAAAGTACAACCCAAGGTGAGAGTTCCGTATTCGGGGCGTTAAAATTAAGCAGGTACCGAAATTTATTTCGTTAGTAGAGTATCAGACAACGAAAAATGCGGCATGGAAATCCGAAAGCGGGGATGGGGGAATAATTAAAGATGCCTTTGAGAAAGTAAGCTCTGTATTAAAAATATCGTTAGCAACTAAGAAAAGCGTGCTGGATTAATATGTAACAGCTAAACAGCTATATGATTGCTGGACAATTTTCTCACAGATGAAGAAGAGATTTGAAGCGACAGAGATGCATTTGAAATCAAAAAATTACAAGTAAATATCTTGGTAAATATAAAGTCTTAAGGAAAATACAGAAACAAGTAAACTTAAACTTGCACTCAAAAATGGTAAGGATAATATTAGCAACTATCTTATAAGGACGCATTCGGCAGACATTGATCGACCAACCAGAGCAATCGTCGCTTGAAACATAAAATATTTCTCTTAATTTATTTTTTGGAAAATGGGTTCCTCAAATGCAGTTACTGTTATTTTTCTTTTCAGTATTGGTGGTGGCTTCCTTCCTAACTTTTTGTTTGAATTTGTATAGAACGTCAATATCTTGATTAGGTTATTATTAGTTCATCAGATACATGTTCTATCCATTTTAGAAGGTAGTGGTCCACAAATTATATGGTTTCTATTGCTTGGTACAGTTCTTTGTTTGTGACTCTGTAGAGCCAGTCCATCAGTTTCGAAGAAGAATGATCCTCACTACGGCCTACAGGCTTCATTTGCTCGATGCCATTTTTAACCATTAATCAGAGAAATTGTTTATATAGAGCTCACAGTGTAGATATTTCTGAAAGAGTATGACACTGTGCCTGGCATCCATATAAATGTCTCGATCTGACGAGGTTATTAAAGAACATGAATTTTCAGGTTGCTGTTTTGGTTTTGTAGTAACTTGTGGTGTTGTGGGAAACTAAACCTAACGTAGCCTATTTTATGTTCGATTTTTTTATCTCCTATACTAAATGTTTTATAACGAATAACAGACACCTGCCTTGGTACATTTTATGCTTGTTCATTATGCTACGTCGTCCTTAGTTACAGGATATCTACTAACCGCCCCACGTGGTCAGATATGTCACAAGGCCGAATTTAATGTGGGGTATCCGAGCTCGTAGGCTGGGCCAAAAATTCCCCGTAGACCCCATATAAAACGGGTTCGAGTAGCTGTTTCCCGAGACGAGACTGCCCTTCGACATAGCCTAGTCTGGGGATCCACTCTGCCTACAGGCAGAGAGTTTGACCAGCACAGCTGGAGATGAATCTCCAACTGCAGAACTTAGTTTGTCTCTTGGAGAGAGCGTATAATCTGCCAGCATCAGCAGTTTGAACAACGCTAGGGCACTGAAACCACCCGTCTCGATGACTTGTGACTTCGTGCTAGCATAACCAACGATGTCTTTCATACGGTTCTGTCTATCCAATTTCAATCACACGCCTTGGGTCAACGAATGGACCCTTTTTTCTTATTTGAAATTTCTAATATGTCATAATTTTTTTATTAATAAGCTCCTTCTGACTTCTACAATTGTAAAATACTTGTAGAATTTCACCTATTGTATTGTAAATATTATTGTAAAGGGTCAAAATAAAAAAAAGATTATCATTGACGTTCCACTGAATCTATTTAAAATCATTTTACTTGAAAGCGCTTACGGAGAGTGAAAGACAAGGAGAGGGCAATAAAAGAAGAGGTTTCAAGGCAATACAAGATGACGATTAACATTGCATTTAAACTTAGAGAAGCCGGAAGAGAGTTCAATAAGTGAGAGTACAAAAGAAGAAACTATTGGCATAGAATTTACAGTTACTGCCAACAATTCCATCAGTGAAAATATGAGACCTAACAGCCAAACTAGTCAGTCAGTTTCATTCGGGATACACGCTTGCGCCATCAAGTCTCTTCCGATTCATGACTGACTAAGCAGAAATGTTTTTCCCGCGGGAGGTTGACGTTTCATCTGCGGTAGACTAGTTGCCAACCAAGGCTATAGGACCCACTTTGTTCTGCTATTCATCTCAAAGCTTGGGGAGAATAGTTTTGACATGTAAATAAATGTAACGGACCATACTGGAATACGAACTCTGCTCTCCGATTCCGAACCGATATCCATTTCACCACCTGCACATCCAAGTAATGCACTAAATTTGAGAATTACCAACAAGGAAAGATCATAAGAACAAATACAATGAAAATATTTTATAGAAAAGGCGCAGGAAAACTACGTTACGACGATGGGAAACTGGCTTAGGACGAGATGCTAGGTCAGGACCGATAACGTTTTAGATTATTCTTTGGATTTCCTGAGTGATCCTCTATATTTTCGTGGGGGGTGGGTGTCGTTCAGAAAGATCTAAGCTTCAAGCCGAAAGAAGAGCCATAGCTGAACATTTTTCTTGTGGCAACCAACATACTACCACTAGAAAAACTAAGCCATTCAGTTTCTGTCTTAATTTCTGTGTAGGTGAGTCCCATACAAAGGTGAGTGGTGTGCAACAAGTTTAAAAATGGACCAAACAGAGACCCGAGCAGTCATAAAGTATCTGCAAAAGAATGGTATGACACCCAAGGGATTCCATGAGGACATGCTACAGACACTTGCTGAGGACAAGTGGTCTGCAGAATTCAAGCGGGGCAGGGACCTCGGTCAGGCCATCCCAAAACCTCAACCAATGACGAACAAGTTGATGCCATTCATAGTATGGCTTTGGGTAACAGACTTATTACTGTCCAGCAGATAGCTATGCCCATAGGTATTAGTTCTGGTTCAGTCCATACCGTTTTAACTCGGCTGTCTGCAAGATGGCTCCCAAGAATGCTGACACCAGAACAGAAGCTGAGAAAGGTTGACATTTCCAGGACTTCTGACTCATTTCCAGGCTGACCCTGAGAATGTTCACCACTGATTAGTAACACAAGATGAAACCTGGATTGACCACTTCGAACCTGGATCAAAGATTCAAGACAAACAGTGGAAGCACTCTGGCTCTCCAACCTGTAGAAATTCAAATAGGGATCGTCTGTTGGTAAGGTGATGGCTTCTGTTCGTTTTTTATTTTTTATTATTCTGAAGCTGTAATTATGATAGACTACCTGGAAAAAGGAAAAATAACTATTAATGGACAGTACGATTCATCAGAATTAAGACAACTGAAAAAAGCAATCAAGTCGAAACACAAAGGGAAGCTGAGGCCAGGTGTGCTCTTGATCTGGGATAACGGGTCCGTTCACACTGCTCAGGTTACAGTAACTAAATCAGCCAACTGTGGCGTTGAATTGCGATCCATCCTCCTTCCTCACCAGACTTAGCTCCCTGTGACTTCTTCTTTCCTAAACTCAATTCCCATCTGCGTGGTCACCATTTTGGAAACAATGATGCGATCAGATGTGCTGTGTAGGGGTTTTACAGGACCATGTCGCCACCTTCTTCCGTGATGGGATTACAATGATTAAATATCGTTGCACCAAGTGCATTGATGTCAAGTCTTGTTTCTCCAACTCCTTCTGGGTGAGGTTTGGAGCTTTTTTCAACGACTCTCGTAAAACAGAAATGCCAACTCAGATGCGGCAGCGGTATCCGTTGCCCGAGCGGATGGTAGACTTATAAATGTGCAAAAGAGATTCTAGAGAAATATGATTAACAGCCTTTCATTGCAACGAACTTTGCAATTGGTTCAATTTAGTCAATTCTATTTCATGTCTGGGTACTTCGGTGTGGTGTAATGAGCTCGATCCTCACTGTGTTCCCTAAACCCTTAGAAAATCATTTGGGCACTTGGACGTGGGGTAATGGTTAGCAAGCCCGTCTCGCTAGAACAATTACGACTGAGTAGTGAGTTCGAAAACTACCGTTCTTCTTTATGCCAGCAGAAAACGTGAGAATAAGAAGACGAAGTGAGTTGTTCTCCATTGTTGACTGAAGGTGAAAATGATTCTTTCAGATGATTAATAGGGAGCACTTGCCTTTTGGGGGGGGTGGAGATTAAATCTGGCATAGTGTCTATAAAAAGCGATGTGTTTATTTACATAAGGATTAGTACATTTGTTTACTATTATTACATTATCTGTGTGCTATCTTCCGAGGTTCAAATTGTCGCTCTCCGATCAGCTACTTGGTTTTCCGCTTGGAATCAAAGTGAAGTAACTGTTCTCTTTTTTTGTTGTATTTCTTTAATAGGGGATTTCACTTAAATTTTTTGGGGGAAGCCTACCAAAGGGGATCCCTATTATGAAGCAACACTTTCTTCATTTCACTAAACAGAGATGTTTGTTTCTATCTTAATTTTTGGAGTAAGGAGTTACCATTATTTACATGCAAATTATTGTTCTTATCTTTGTTGTTGTTATCACAACGTTTCGAGCGTTGTGCTCTCCGGCACTCATCAGGAGTATGTCGATCTGAGTAATCTACAGGAAATTTCAAACTAGTCCTTTATTTAATCTACGGGGATATATTGTTCTCGTCCCACTCCCTCGATATGGGCAGTGGGACGAGGGAGCTTAGTATGAAAATAACATTTAAATTCTAATATTGGGAAAAGGTTCTGGTAGAAAACTTTTCACCACACGCTCTGATATACCGGGTGTAACAACAAAATTGTCCAAATCGTGTAACAGCAAACTTGTCTAATTGTTAGATTAAGCTTTGAACCGTTGTATCTTAGAAATGATTAAAGATATCTTACTGGAATTCTCTGAGGCTTTTATAACACTATTGGAATCTGCTTTGAGCAATAAGAATATATAATGACTTTCCAAGATTAATAGAAGAATCGGGATGAAATCGATCATAAACGAAAATGACATGTTCATCATTAATTAATCATAGCTAAGGATCGGAAGCACATGAATGACTGAAATTAGGTTCAAATATATATATATATATATATTATTCCAGAATCATTGTCGAACTTATTTAAGATGATCTTCCCTCTAACATTCTAACTTTCTGTCCTGTAGTAACAAGGTGCCTCACATGTTTCCCGTACGTTTTTATTTTCAAGTCTTTTTTCACTGCTCTTTGGACTGTCATAGCTGAAACTCCATCTTCACGTGCCAAACATCTTATGAATTGAGTTGGATCTTTTCTAATTGATCTCTTTAGCTCTAAGTTGAAATGATCATCCCTCTTCCTGTTCTGACCTACTGATCCAGTTTTATTTTTTCTCTACTGTTCCCTCTTTTTGAATTTTATTTTATTCAGCGTTGTCTTGATGGTTCTTGAATGGACTTTCAAAATGGAAGCCAGACTAAGATTGTTGGCATCATTACTGAAGGCATCAGCGATATTTTCCTCTCACTATTGCTCAGTTGGGAAGACAGTGGGTCAGACACAGAACGATTTCGACCTTTTCACTTTCTAGCTGAATAACTTATAGGGTTTTTCAATGATTCTTACCAAAAAGGGCGTAAAGATGGCTAACCGTCTTATCTGAATCCTAGGGAAAAAAGAAACTCAATTTGTTTATATTTTTTTTTTAGAGATATTAAACATTTTGTGGGATAGATAATTATGGTGTTACATGATGTGGACAATTCTGCTGTTACACCCGGTATATATACAGAGAAATCCACTCATCCAGACAATGGGTGGTAGCGTGATCATTTTCATTAACTTTTGTTGTATCAGTTATTAGTTAATGAAAATGAACACGCTACCACCCCTTGTCTAGATGAGTGGATTTTTCTGTATCCTTGGAAACAGTGAATTAGGAATTTTTGCCGTGCCTTTAAAACTGAGTAAATTTTAAAATAATTTACTCCAAAATTCGCTTGAGGATGAAATGGAACTAATGTTTTTAATTTAATTACAAAATTAAATTCGAAGCTTTTAGCTTCCATTTTCGAAACATGGTTATTACTGTGTAGCGAAAAAAAAACATATTTTAAAACAGTTAATTTATAATATATATATATATATATATATATATATATATATATATATATATATATATATACATATATATACATACTGAATATATATATATATATATATATATATATATATATATACTGAACTGATCTGCTTGACCCTCATACGTCAAATTCGACGGGAGAGTCAAGTATATATATATATATATATATATATATATATATATATATATATATATATATATATATATATAACGGAGGAGTGTGATAACAAGCTTTTGTGTGTTTCTTAGGAAGTGATTTTCGTTTAGTCTTGCACAAGGTCAGAATACGGAAAATAACGATGGCCAAAATAAGAATCCAAATTAGCAACGACTTCCATTATTAACTTGTTAATTCAAATTGTAGAGCATGTGTTATAATTAAAAAAAATTCACAGAATATGGAAATAATGGCGGATCCGAATGTGGTTAAGTTTCCCCGAGAACATGGCACATATAAAGCAAATACACAACAGCAAAATAAGCAGAAGCCACCCGCACAGACTAAATCTACCTGTAATTGCATAGCAAAGAATGATTGTATATTACCATTCAGCCACAGAGAAGCCCCGCGTTAGAAAATTCCGAATTCTTAAGGGTTACAGTTTCGATTCCTCTCAGAGAGCGCATATATTCTTCGAAATTTCTCGAACATTCAGGCGTGTAAATGTAAATAATACTGTTTAAATAAAAAAATAACAGTGCATTTACTAAAGTAAATTATATCTATAAAAATAACGTATAAACAGAAAATATGTTGAATAAAAATCTATATAACATTGTCCTATATATATATATATATATATATATATATATATATACATTTTGTTTTCTCGACCCATATGCCCATTTTGTTTTCTTGACCTATAAGGTTAGTAGGACAACGAAGAAGGCCAGAAAGCGATTTAAGACACATAGAATACGTAGATATATATGTGTATATATATATATATATATATATATATATATATATATATATATATATATATATATATATATATATGTGTGTGTGTGTGTGTGTGTGTGTGTGTGTGTGTGTGTGTGTGTGTGTGTGATGTTGACCATTTCCGTTGAACGACAAGCTATATAAAGGAACTGATACTTGAGTTGTTTGGAAGGAGAGGAAGAGGACTGAAAGAAGAAGCAGAAAAAAAATGAAAACAGCTAACAAGAGGTTGCCGTCTAAGAATGAAAGTGGACATTTGAGCAAGTGTGCTTGTGCGTGTCTCTTGCAAGACTTTCATATAAAAGGTCCACTGTGTGCATATATTTTTACCACAGAGATAGAAATGAGATTTTACAAACAAATCAATGTACTGTCTGGATAGGTACACATGTCAACGACCATGCGAAATGTCAATTATGAATGACAGGCATTTTTTTATTGACTTTCCTAATATTAGTGCGAATTTACATATCCGAATTGAAACAACGACACTTGTTCAGCATTTCTGATATCAATATTGTCTACAGAACTCCTAAAACTGTAGAACAGGTATTTTGTTTGAGTTAAGGACATTGAAAACTCTCAGGTGATACAAATGACATTAGGATACAGTGTATTGTTATATTTTATCGATATCTGTCTATATTGCTGAGATGAGGTATCATGTACATTATTTACATTATTCGGACTATTGTCCTCATCTGTGTCGCCATATTTATCACAGCGTTTCGGCCTTTCAGTATCTGTATATATTTCTGAGATGAGGTATTATACACACTATTTATATTATTCGGACTATTGTCCTCATCTTTGTCGCCATATTTATTACAACGTTTCGGCCTTTCAGTATCTGTCTATATTTCTGAGATGAGGTATTATGTACATTATTTACATTATTCGTACTATTGTCCTCATCTGGGTCGCCATATTTATTACAACGTTTCGGCCTTTCAGTATCTGTCTATATTTCTGAGATGAGGTATTATGTACATTATTTACATTATTCGGACTATTGTCCTCATCTTTGTCACCATATTTATTATAACGTTTCGGCCGCTGTACGCTCCGGCCATCTTCAGGTGTTTGGAATGTCGAACTGAACCCTTTATTTCTCTCACTGGGGTGCCATTTGTAATGGATGTCAGTTATCAGTTATCTCCTGTTAATTTCCATCTGAAAGTTCTCCACTGACTTAACCGAGTATTGAACTCACACTCTATGGTCCTGTCACTGGATCTAACCAACGCCTTTATCCACTGTGCCATGCGTCAAAGATGAGGACAATAGTCCTAATTATGTAAATAATATTTAATCGAATATAGTTAAAAATCTATTTCCCCCTCATTCTCTCCCTTGCTTGCTCTCTCTCTCTCTCTCTCTCTATCTATCTATTTATCTAGCTAGCTAGCTAGATAGCTAGCTCTGTCATATTGTTGTGTAGAAAGACCGACTAACCTTCTCTACAATTATTATTGAAATAAAGACTCGCCCATCTTCTCACGGAATTGGAGCAAAAATTGAGTCGCAAACACCTAGCACTTTCTAGCTTTAAGCTTGTTGCAGTGAAATATTTTATTCTCAATCCATGTTTGTATGTAGTCACGCCCTTCTTCACACAACCATTTGTTTCCAGTGTTTCTTTTAGTCTTACGAACCTGCATCTATGAGCGTTATACAAGCTTTAGAATACATATATATTTCCTTTTATATAATACGAGAAGTTTTGAAAGGAAATTAAAAGCATAAAAGGGGAGTCGTATTATACACAAATACATATTTTCAGAAATTTTTATTCAGATTAAAAACCTCTTATCTGAAGCAGCAAAATTGCAAATACAGTCAGTGAACAACTGAATAGCTAATAAAACACAAAGTAATCAGGTGATAATAACAGTTCTTTACAAAAGCTATTTGACATCTTGCCATATCTCTCTCTTCCTTACGTCTATTTATTTTAGTTTTAAGTACACAAATTAATATCTTGGTGGCTGTAGAAAATGGGTTAAAAATTACAAAATTTCCTTTCAAATAATTTTCATTTTTTTTCAAACTCATATGAGACGATCTTCAGGGCTTGCATATCTATGAATGTATTAAGCGTTAACATCGTGAATTCAAAATATTTTTTACCTCTATGTAAGGAAGGTAAAATATGTGATTTTTTAAAAGATTTTTTAATTGTAGCATTTTAATTTAGCATGTTTTATATAAAACTTTTTTGCTACAAATATTTAAGAATTTTGTTTGGATACTCGTAGTTGACTTTATTTATTTTGGGCCGCAATTCTCTTATATAAAGACTTCCAGGATTTTAAGTTTTTGCTTATTATTATCTTGATGGAGCACTGATGTATTTTCGACAAATATCTGTCTAAATTGTGAATGTGGACATGAGTTTTCCATTAAATGTTCTGAAATTGAACTATGATCATTCAAGTGAAAAGTAAACCTTCTCGTCATCGACGTTGTTGTAAAACAAACATACATATTAACATTTTTCTCAGAGATGCAATACGATGTTGGTCATTTGTACAGTGCATTGCAAAAGTCTACACCCCTTTGAAAACCTGATGTATTTTGTTTATTTTGATAGGAACAATTAATATTTTAAACTCCAATAATTTGTTTTAATAAGCAGATCTATAACACTTTTATTTAATACACAGAATACATTTGAAAAATTTAAAACTTATTCTTAAACAAAGACAATTTTAAAACATGTCTTTGCAAAAGTCTACACTCCCTTTGGAATGTCTTCAGATAATACTTTGTGGATGATCTTGCTGCATCAATTACAGCCTGCAGACGCCTCCGGTAGGCTTCCACGAGTTTGCTGCAGTGGTCTGCTGACAGTTTTTGCCATTCTTCATGGCCGAACTTCTCGAGTTGCGTCAGATTGGATGGGGAACGTCGGTGCACATCCAGCTTTAGATCTCGCTATAGATTTTCTATAGGATTGGATTCTGGAGACTGGCTCGGCCACTCCGCAACTGTGATTTTCTTGCTAGCAAACCAAGTTTTACAGCTTTTTGACACATACTTGGGGTCGTTATCTAGCAGACTTCAGCAGGTTTGCCTCCAATATTTCTTGGTACTTGACACTGTCCATGACACCTTGGATGGTTAACAGCTCTCCAGGCCCTGCAGTTTAAAACATCCCGAAAGCATGATCAAGCCACCGCCATGCTTTACGGTGGGGACGGTGTAATGAGGTTGGTGAGCAGTGCCTTTATTTCTGCCAAACATAGCGTTTCGTATTTTTTCCAAATAACTCGACTTTGGTCTCATCTGACCACAAAATCTTTCAGCACCTGGTCATGGAATCATTGATGTGACTTTTGGCAAAGTTTGCCCTAGCTTGCTTGTGCATAGGCTTCAGGAGGGGCTTTTTTCTAGCTACCCTCCCTTGCAGGCCAGACAGGTGCAATACTCTGGAAATTGTAGATGCATGGATATCTGTCCCAGTACTAGAAACTGAAGCTTTCAAGTCTTCCAGTGTTGCACAAGGGTTGGATGTTGCCTCCTGGACCAGTTTTGATTTTGCTCTTCTGGTAAGTTTGCTCGGTCTCCCAGATTTTGGTAGGGTAGCAGTGGTTTTGTGCACTATTTCTTAACTACAGATTTAACAGTGCTTAGGGGCAATTCTAAAGTTTTTGCAATCTTTTTAGAGTCATTGTACATTTGAATAATAAGGTTTTTAAATTCCTGTGACAGAGGCTTGCCGATTTTCTTTCCCGAGTTGGACATCTTGTGTTTACAGTCAGCGTCCAAAGACCAACATACCAAGAAACCATTTGGTGGAGGATTTTGTAAGCAGTTAAATCACCTTATATAGCAAATTAATAGACTGGCCAAGTTTGTTTGTTATGGTAGAACACACATGTCACTGTTGATTGTTCTGGATTGTATACATCAATGATAAACTACGTGATAAGACAGTATAATATCTGGGGGGGGGTAGACATTTGCAAAGACATTTTTCTAAGTTATATGATTTTAAGAATCAGTGTGGAATTTTTAAAATATAATTTTTATATCAAAGGAAAGTGTGATGTATCTGCTTATTATTTAACAATCACTGGAATTGAAAAAACGTGTTGTTCTCTGTTAAATTATACAAAATATATGAATTTTCAAAGGGGGTGTAGACTGTTGCAAGCCACTGTAAGACGCTAGTTGACGGAGAAGAGTTGTTATGGATGACTAGATTGGTTGCATTAAATTTAGTATAGTATATAATTAATTGTAGTTTTTTTACTCGGATCAGTGGGGGGATATATTAGTGTTTAGGATTTTAGACTTTTTAATCCTGCATATATAGTTCGACTGCACTTGATTACAGTATAGTAGTTTGATATGTTTAGAGTTATTTGAGGATGTATTATGTTCATTTATATTTATGTTAATATCACCAGTAACTCGTTTAATTTGTTAATCAACGATGTATTTAGGAAAGTCATTATTAAAGAGGGGTTGTTTGATTTTTTTTAAAATTCAGTATCGAACATCTTTCTTGTTGAAGAGGTTGCTTTTGCACAGTTTATTAAGTTTCGTATAACAGCTATTTTGTAATATTTAGGACATTCACTTTTAGAGTTGAGCGTGCATGTGTTTATGCTAGCTGTTTTTTATATGGGGAGGTAATAGATTTATTATTATTAGTGTCTATCAATACATCAAGAAATGGGATTTTATTGTCGTTCTTAAGTTTGTATATGAAATTATGTACATCTAAATCATGCTTGTATGAAAATATGCTGTCTAAACACACAGACACACAAATATATATATATATATATATATATATATATATATATATATATATATATATATATATATTGAATAATGAGTTCAACATCGAGTGCCAACAGTTTGCTTCATGCTTGAACGGAATCCTTCGGCTATGGAGCATTATGGGTAGCAAGGTCAGGTATTTCCTGTTTATTGAATTATCCCAACGATTATTGGGTAAGGGTTAATGGTTATGTTTCGAATTATTCTCGAGGTTATTGAGTAGAAATAATTGTGGAGCCAAATGCAGTTATTTGTAACTATTTTATAGTGTTGTTTGCTAACTTTTGATTCATTATTTTTATTGATACTTAAGTTATTTTGTATTTAATCATAATTTATTTCTTGATGAGTATTTTTAAATTTGTTTGTGTTTATGTGTGCATTTCTAGTTTAGCGATTTCATTATTTACTTATTTTTTTAGTTTTTATATTTCCACGTTTTTATATTTCAATGCCCAATTTTACTTTTTATCATATATATATATATATATATATATATATATATATATATATATATATATATATATATATATATGTATACAAAATAATCAATCCAAATAAATACATGAAGTAATAAACAAATTAAAAACTGTTCCCGCCAAAATAATAGTTAGAACAAACTACAAGAATCAACCCCAAAATTGAACAAATAGTTTTAATTATCTTCCCCAACAAAAACAAAACTATTAAATAAGCTATATAAACAAATTTTTACTACGATAATAAAACACCGATCAAAATAAAAAAGTAAATAAATATATAAGATAAATGAAAATAAAAAATAAAAACAAGCAAAATAATTTAACACAAATAAATAAATAAACAAATAAACGACTTCCGGTAAAATAACCGCCAAAATAGACTACCCACAATGCACCACTGACCCGCATATATAAATAGCCGAGAAAAATAACAGCACTCGTGGCCTAACGATTGCATCTAGCATGAAACAGACTGTCACCTCTAAGTGTTGATTTCTATGTTCACTTTTATATATATATATATATATATATATATATATATATATATATGCAGAAATATAGTCTTAAAGTGTGCTATATTTATGGGGTAAAGTGCTCAATATCAGAGATAGAGCGTGTGTAAATATAAAAGTGGACATGGAAGTCAGCACTTAGAGGCGACAGTCTGTTTCATGCTAGTGCAATCGTCAGGCGAAAACAAAACACACACCACACCAAAAATATCTTGGAAAATAAGGAAAAAATCATCAGCCTACAACAACCTATCAAAAACCTGCAAACTTTGCTTGGAGGAAAAAATAGCTATCATTACCTTCCCAGATGAAAATAAATTATTAAATAAAAGATCCGAGCTAATCTCAAAATGTAGACATGAAAACAAATTTTTACTACGTAACTTAAAATAGAAAAATAAATAAATATATAAACAAACAACAATAAAATAAGCAAAATAAATTACTCCAAACAAATCATAAAACCACACCTGTTAATATACGAAACAAAATCAAAACAAAAGAACGGACGAAAGTTATAACTGTTATACAAATAAAAAAATAATAATAAAAAAAAAAAAAAAAAAAAAAAAAAAAAAACATTAATAAAAGATAATATACTACGTTACTTAAAAACCGAAAGCTAAAAAGATATAGTGTAACAAATAAATAACAACAAGTATAATTAAATCGATCTAAATACATCCAAATATATAAATAAACTAACAACCGATTACGATAAACTAGCCGTTTAAAAAACAAAACAAAACAAAAACAAATAAAGATAACCAACCTAAATAGATAAATTAAAAACTGTTCCCACCTAAATAATAGTCAGAAAAAAACACAAATTCAACAAACAGATTTAATCAATGACAAATAAACAAATATATAAGATAAAAAATAAAAATGAAAATAAATAAAAACAAGCAAAACAATTTGACCCAAATAAATAAGCGAACAAGCGATTTCCGGTAATGACGGCCATTATAGACTACCAACAATAAGCTATATAAACAAATTTTTACTACGTTAACCAAAAACACCGATCAAAATAAAAGAATAAATAAATAAATATATAAGATAAAAAATAAAAATAAAAATAAAAAAACAAATAAAAAACAAGCAAAACAATTTGACATAAATAAATAAACAAATAAGCCACTTCCGGTAAAAGTAACCGCCAAAATAGACTACCCATAATGCACCACTGACCCTTATATAAATAGCCGAGAAAAATAACAGCACTAGTCGCCTGACGATTGCACTAGCATGAAACAGACTGTCGCCTCTAAGTGCTGACTTCCATGTCCACTTTTATATTTATATATATATATATATATATATATATATATATATATATATATATATATATATTCTGAAATGGACGACAATTATTTTAAGACATTTTTATATTTAACATTCTTTTTATAGATACAAATATTTAAGTAAATGCACTGTTTTATAATAAACATTAGTAACATTTACCGGTCTGAATGTCCGACATGAATCGAACCTGTATCCTATACGGAACCGCCATATAGCCTGATGTGCTATTTAACCGATTCGGCCACAGAGGAGCGTTCGGTTAGCAAAGTCGATTTTACTGTCTACAATCTTCCATGATTCTCTCACATACATTCATATCTGCTCATGGTGTATCCAAATGTAAACAAATGACGTCACACATTATGAAATGGATAAAACCCGACAATTAATTTAATAAAATAAGAAAAGGCAAAAAGAAAATTTATTTTATCCGATGTTTTTCATTATCTGATGGATTTTATGAAGGCAAATGTAAGGTTTATATTTTGAAACAGAAAAGAACGAAATGTTTCGACTAAGATAAGTTTCAATTTTTTTTCTTTGCCTTTCCTACTTTCCTTTTACAAATTTTATATCCTTTTAGTTACATCTTAAATTTTATATCCACCCACATATATATTGGGTATTTGCGAAGCAATCCCACTTTCATACTAATTTCATTAACTATGAAGTTCAGTTATAAATAAAATTAATAAAAAAAGTCATAAAAAGAATAGCCGAAAGCGCTCAGATATAGAAAACATTCGGCCAAGCGCAATGCTTTGTCAGTCGTCTTTAATGAAACTTTTATATATATATATATATATATATATATATATATATATATATGTCTATATTTCTGGGATTAGGTATTATGTACACTATTTAATTTATTCGGAATATTGTAATCATCTTTGTTGCCATATTTATCACAACGTTTCGGCCTTCTTCAGGTGGTTGGAAAGTCAATATGAGCACCGGGAAAAATGATTTCTGGAGACATTAAATTTATAAGTCCCAGAAATTCATGTCCTCAAGGACACATGGCACAGTGTATAAAGGCGTTGGTTAGATCCAGTGACAGGACCCAAAGAGTCGTGAGTTCAATACCTGGTTAAGGCAGTGGAGAACTGGGAGAGGTTCATTAACAGGAGACATCCATTAAACATTAAACATAGGACTAGAACAGTCTACCACAGTGAATCATTAAATATAATTATCAATTTCTCCTAATAATTTCAAATTGTATATCATTGCTTGAACCGGCTTCTAATGCTCTGGAGTGAGCGGCTTGGTGATAGTAGTCGTGGCTCCGGGAGACACCGTCCTATGGTTAAAGTGAATCTCAGTAGAGTTCCACCACGGATATGTGAGTGAGCGGCGCTATATTGAGTCTGATTTGCTACCTCTTCGTCACCCGTTGGAACAGTTGGTATGGTGTTTGCTTCACAACCTAACTGTCAGGGTTTCAATTCTCGGTAGTGGATGCGCACTGCTGATGAGTCCCAAATATAGGACGAAACGGCCGTCCAGTGCTTTCTGCATTCTGTAGAGGTTTCAGACTCGATGAATCATTATATATATATATATATATTTATATATATACTTCTTTATATAAGGCTCAAGAGACACTTGTGGTAGAGGTTTGATGAATAAAGTGTGTGATATGAATGTAAAAGGATGTAGAAGAAAACGAGCATAAGGTTATTATTACTGTGAGAAGAAGAAAGATTTGGGTAAAGAGGATTAAACATTGACTTGAAGTGCTTAAGAGTTAGTTTCGAATGAACGCCCCCACTTTCCACAGAGGAGCTGTTCTCGGGACAAATCTAGCTTATGGGAAATTCTTCCTTTCAAAAGGTTTTACGTACGAAATATGGGTTATTCGACTCCGTCGGGATACCATGCATGTACAGTTGCCATCGAAATAGAGACAAAGTAGCGACAGTCTTGCAACTTTGCGCATGTGAGGAAAAGGGCAGCAAAATGGAAAATAAATCTTACGATAGAAGACAACGATTTTGAACTCTGAAAAGGCAGAAAAGTGAAGATATATCAGCAATATGTCACTTTTAGTTTAATCTGACTCTTATAAAGGGGGTAAAGCATGAATGAAATTGTTAGGCACGTTTTTGGAGCGCTACAGTGACTCGACCATTTTTCCTTTATCTTTACTATACAAAATTTAATACGGTCATTTATTCCTGTCATAATAGTAAGTCTCGGCGGTTCGATAAGATCTGAAATGTGACCTGTAATCTGTTGTTAACTGGGGCAATGAATGGCTTGTTAATTTTAACGCTCTCTTTTGATCGGCTTGAGGGAACGCCTTTTACCTTCCATTAGCATGGCTGATGCTGGTGAAAGGTAAAAAAGCTTCTCCCCTTGATAGTGATTCGTTTAACCTTCTGGGACAAACGTTTTCCGCTGACACAAAGTGCAGAGATTATATTGAGTCAATTGCTGGGGTCTGCTGCTAAGAATGTTGATTCACTGTGTCATACAAGGCAATTTTTCTCCCCAGAATCTATCTTACATATTTATAAGTCTATCATTTGTCCTTGCCTACAATATTCCTGCCACCTCTGGTCTGGTACACCTGTTATATATTTAGAGATCTTCGATAAAATTTAAAGAAGAATATGCAATGTTTTTGGTCCTGATCTGGCATCTCGTCTCCAGTCTTTTTCCCCATCGTTATATTGTAGCTTCCCTGTGCCTTTTCTATAAATACTTTCATGGCAATTGTTCGGATGAACTTTCCTCTATGGTACTTAGACTTTATGAATTTAAGCGCAGTACTGAATTCGCAGATAGGTCTTATCGTTTTACATTTGAAATGGATAGATGTAACCGTAAGTTCTATACTAACTGTTTCTTCATCCGCACTTCTTGCTTGTGGAACTCTCTTCCAGCTTCTGGCTTCCCAGTCGACTTGATCTACAAAAATATGAATGCAATGTCATTCGTTATCTTGAATATTAATTCTTGTCCTTTTATTGTTAATAAAGTTTTTGATTTTTTTATATTCTCAAACACTCAGCAATCGCTTGCGTCTTAGTGGCTTTATTGTCTTCCTTGGGGCGAAATGATTTTTTTTTAATTGTCTATGGTGAACTTGAGTTGCAATAGATGTTCAATGCATAGAGACTCGAAACGTTTCGACTCTCTTACTCCTTCATGTTTTTTTTTATTCAGGACTTTTATTTGTTCTGTTAAAGTTAAATGTATATATATATATGTATATATATATATATATATGTGTGTGTGTGTGTGTGTGTGTGTGTGTGTGTGTGTGTGACAAGATCAAGAACAAATAGGAAACGTATATTAATCTAACGTGTTTCACTTTTATTAAAGATTCGTCAGATTGATGTTTCCTATTTGTTTATTTTCTTATCATCCTGTTGGATTCCGATCCATTATTGATCTGCTTTTCATCTTTAACTCACATACGACAAAGTGTAAAAAGTTTTCGGGTGACGCGTATTGTCTTTCGGTTTGAGGACATAGGCGGGGTGGACGTCAAAATCAACACTGTAAGTTGACTACCAGTTTAACACCTGGAGTGATCTACACGTGGCCAGAAGATAGTTTTAGTGGCTTTATTGCCTTGCTTGGGGCGAAATGATTTTTTTTTAAATTGTCTATGGTGAACTTGAGTTGTAATAGATGTTCAATAAATAAAGCCTTCTCCTCTCTTACTCCTTCATGTATCTTATTTAAGACTTTTTATTGGGCACTTTTATTTGTTCTGTGCAAATGTTAAAGTTATATATATACAATAATTGAATGATGCTACCGGTCGATTACAATGGAGGAAAATATCTATGACTGAGCGAAGCCGTTTGAAGAAAACAGGCACAGTTACGCAAAGGGCTCCTGGAAAGGCTCTGCCGACGAATGATGACTGTATACTTTTTGTGCATAATATTTTGCAAACATGGATGCATCTCTCAAGCTGAACTGACTAGCCATATGCTTAGCCATACACACACACAGACCACCAACTGAGTAGACACGACTAATTTCTCTCGGTTTATCCAACACAATTTGTTATTAAAATTTATAGAATTAGATCCAGATTGGCTAGATTAGATATGTGAAATATTACAATATCAATATTCAATCAAAACAAGATTTCCGAGCGGGAAAAATATAAATATCTAGAAGGGTTTAAGAATCGTTGTAGATTATACATTTGATAGGTTACGTATAGATATTTCATCGATTTACTTTATTGGACGTTTTAAAACTGGGTTGGAATAAAAGTTCGTAATGTTTACCAATACGTGGCGATTAAATACATGATTTCTTTTTACACGCGATAGAAATTTATGACATATATGCATATCCTGAAATTCATGCCATAAAAACATATCCTGAAATTCATGACATATATACATTTCCTGAAATTCATGGCATATCTACATATCCTCAAATCCTTGCAGCGCGTCTTTCTATGTGATTCGCACGTGATTTGTGAATTTTAAATCTTATACGCTAAATTAAAAAAAAAACGCTGTGCGAACAACAAAAACATATATGCTCTTTATGGTCATTGTGCAAAAACGTAGTGATTCGCGAGGTTCAGAAGTGGAAAGTTTGATTTGGAAAACCGACGACGTTCCGGCAAGCCTTCACCCGTTGAGAGTGATCAAATCGAAACACTGATTAAAAATGTCTAAACACACAAACACGGCTCATCGCAGAAATAGGCCATATATCTCATAGGAACGTTGTAGAGTCCCTGGATACGTGAATCGCTATGAGGTTCACATGTCTCATGACTTAAAAGAGAAAAAAAAAAACATTTGAATGGACTGCATTTCTGTCACTGATTTTCTGATCAAAAACAACAAAAAGTACCTATATAAAAAACAAAAAACAATAATTACAGGTGATGAAAAATGGATTGGTTGCAACAATGTGCAAAGAAAAATAACCTGGGAAAAACGAAATGAGGCACCGTTAACCACTTCCAAAGCTGGTCTACATCCGAAGAAGGTGATGGCGTCTATCTGGTAGGAATTAAAGGACATTTTTTCTTACGGAGCTCCTTCTACAAAATTAGACACATTGAATTCAGGCAATTACTGCACCCAACTGGACAGATTAAAAGCGTCCGTCAATCACCCATCGGAAGGGTGTCGTATTAAATCAGCATACGCCAGACTTATTTCTCCTTGCATACAACGCAGGCAATGGTACAGCTTTCATCTCTTTGCATACAAATCAGGCTTTGGTACAGCTTACATCTCTTTGCATACAACGCAGGCATTGGTAGAGATTATATCTCTTTGCATACAACGCAGGCAATGATCCAGTTTACATCTCTTTGCATACAACGCAGGCTTTGGTACAGATTATATCTCTTTGCATATAATGCAGGCAATGATCCAGTTTACGTCTCTTTGCATACAAATCAGGCTTTGGTACAGATTATATCTCTTTGCATACAACGCAGGCATTGGTACATCTTCAAAATTATAGACTTATCTTGGACTGTCACCCTTTCTACAGACTATACATCCTACCTTCTTATAGATAATAGTTAGTCTTTCACTCCCGCTTTTTTTTTTAAATGGAGAACTAGTTCGAATAATCGGAATCTAATAATAAATTATCTCAAAATATCAAAAAGAAAATGTCGGCCAAAATACAATAATAGAAACAATAAGGATGAATTTATTTCGAATAAGTCGTATAAAAAGGATTTTTATATCATGTTCCATTCAGGACGTAGGCCATTACGACTCTCCACTACTTCTTTTCTCTACATTCATATAATTATTGAGAAAGATAGCTGAGTGGTTTCTTGTTATGAAATCAGTGTTATCTTCTCCTAGATTGGTAGCCAACCAAACCTAGAGAGATCAGTCTGCCCTACTATTATCCCAAGAATACTAAAGTGAAGTGAAAAGCAATTACCTCAGCCGGAAGCGAAACTCCGTTCCTCGATTCTTTATATGTACGGACAGCCATACGTCACGACGCACCTAGGAATAATGGTACTACTATAAATGTAATGTCTAGAAAAATTTCAAATTGTTATTAGTTGTCGGCGGCCATTACGACTAGTCGAGATGGTGTACCAAACTTCCTAAAAGCGACACGCCGATGGTATCAGCGCTTTCTTTTTGTCGAAAGGTCTGCATGAGAGTAGCCAACAGGGCCACTGGCCATTTGCCACGTGTAATGACCACTAGAAGACTGACTTGGATGTGGAGGGTGTTGGCTCCGGCCAGGTCAGTGCCGTTTATTCTTCTGGTCTGCACGGCTTGTACAAGTCAGTGTTGACAGGAAATGTCAACTCGAAGGACAAGTATAGAAAAGGATGATGGCGATCTGCTTGTAGGAAGAGCTGTTCACCATTCTCTCTCGCCCGACCTCATATGTCAGGCGAGAGAATTTCTTGAAAGAGAAACTTCACAAAAACGAGTAGGCATATGTTGATTAAAGAGGACACTGACAGGGAGAGTCAGTATTTTATTTCTTTTCTAATACATTTTCATAGCAAGCTTATCCGGATTTGCTTGATTAGTTATGAACAAAAACCTATTGTAAAATAAACTGATCCAGAAGGAAGCGTTGCCATTTCTTTTTATATGAAATTATAGTTTTCCTTTTCCATTGTGAACATCCGGGCATCAGATATCAAACCTTAAATTTTTTCAGTTTTATTGCTCGGCATAAGCCATGTGCTAATAGTGTTTTCCCATTTAAATCTGAATTTAACTACGTTTTTAGAACCATAAAATGGCAAACTAAGTCGTTGTATTCCGTGTAAAACAAATGTCACCTACTTTATTACCCAGAATTCTTTTGTGTTACAATTTATATAAAATTGGAGTATAAAAATCGATAATGAATAACATTTTTCTTCTACTTCTTAATGAGAAATCCAATAAGTAACTTTATTAAAACTATGTTGGTTCTTATAATCATAAAGTACAGCATTTGTATCACACTAGACTTTTGAAAACCTCTTAAGTGTCCTTATCTGCTCAACCTGATACCCGAAAATATAATTACTGGTAAATCCAGAGAATTTCAAGGTTTTCCTTTTCGAAAACTGCACTCTATAACGTGTACCTGAATTCTTTTACGCTTATTAAAACATCAAAACTGCTCAACTGTTTGTCTATATTTCTGAGATGAGGTATTATGTACAGTATTTACATTAGTCGGACTATTGTCCTCATCTTTGTCGCCATATTTGGATAAAGGCGTTGGTTAGATCCAGTGACAGACCCAAAGAGTGTGAGTTCCATACCCGGTTCAGGCAGTGGAGAACTTTCAGAGGGAAAATTACCAGGAGATAACTGATAACTGACATCCATCAAACATGGCTCGTGGAACTAGAACAGTCTACCCCAGTGATCGAAATAAAGGGTTCGGTTCGAAATTCCAACCACATGTAAATACTTTCTCAACTGTTTATTTTTTTACATTATTTACAGTCGGTCTAATTTCCTCATCTTTGTTGTTAATATCACATTTTGGTCCATTGGTCCATCAACCTGTTTGTGTTGATCCGGTTAAACTTCTGAGGGTAAATAATGAAAATCTACACGCGAGAAATTTAGTAAGAATTTCTCAACTTTTGTCTGTCATTTCTCGGAATGAACAAGGTAGCATTTTATTTACTTTTCCTGGGAAAGCGTATTACACACTTTTTATCCATTGTCCACTCATCCATTTAATATATCATTGACTAGGTATTCATCAAGGTGGCTGGTGAAAAGATATTTCCTTGTGGTTGTTATACTAGAGTTATAAGGGTTACTTTAGAAACGATTTGTACTCTACGGAGTGGGGTCGACCTAAAAGGGAAAATATCAAAGAGGTTTGAAAATGAAGGTAGAAACATTGACTAAATATCTTTATTGCCATACAAATAAGTCGTCGTTAAGTTTGATGCCCTTCACCACTGTACGTTCAAATATCGGTTCTTGTCCGACCACCGAAGTTAAGACAGGAAATGCTGGCGTCGTGATGGATAACGGAAAGGAATTGAAGTTCGAATTCATGTCTGGTTCGTTATATTCATTACAGGTAAATACCCTTTATTAAGGTATGAATCCGACTCTTCTCCCCCACCCCCTGCAGGTATAGGTTAATTGGTAGAACTTATACCAATAATCATCTCCAAAAACTTCAATCCAAACATTATTTTCTTGTTTTAAATTAACTTCAAAAGCTTTATAGTGATTTACTAAGCGTAGCTGTGACACAAGGCCGAAAATATAGAGCGCCCAGTGAGGATTGAACTCACTAGGAATTGATCTAACTAGACAAGCTTACTAACCATCACACCGCTTCGAAGTGCCCCTGAAAAAGATTTCTAAGCCGTAAAAACAAATCACGCACTCACCTGGCTGCACGTGCATATAAATAGTCCCCCCTCAATCAACATGGCGTCAATAATTGGAGCCACACTGGCACCTCTGTAACAACAATATCATCTGCGTCGAACAGCTTCCTGAATAAATGCCGTTTGAGATGAAGCTACCGTGTCTGGATTTTGGATGGTGTAAAACATTCTAAGCTTATCGATGGCGCCAATTTTTTTTCTTTTTTTTTGCTTTTCAGGAAGGCTATATGTGGAGTGGCGTTTCCCGTGCAACAAGACTATAACGCAAAAACCTTGGTTTCATTTGACGAAGAACACGCATAAACCAGTCCAGCATTTCATAGTAACTGTCTACTTTAAATATCTAAACGTGCTGCATGAATTCGACAGGCAACGAAAGTTTTCCATCTCAGAAAACAGTTATTTTTTTAACTGACACTTGAACCTTGATCTGGAAGTTTATATGACGATAGGTGCTTGCGGGTTATGAAATCAACATTGACATCTGCATATACATGAATGCGCAGCGTGATGTAATGTATAATGACATGGAATGAGAATTTGGACATTTGAGTTTGAATGTTACATTCACATACGAGCAAATAAACTTGGGAAATGTGTGAATCCCCACAGTTATTGGTAAAATAGCAGCATAGCCTTGGTTGGTAACCGGCCTACCGCAGACTACTGCGTGAAATCTTCTACCTAGTCAGTCAAGATACAAGAAAGATATGATCGCCCCAGCGTGTATCAAGTACGACACTCGATATCAGCCGGGGAAACGAGACGTCTCACCAGGTGAATGTTCCCAAATATCGCTCGTCTCCAGGTCAGACTACAGCTGATGTCCTCGGGTTTGAAGGTTCGCTTAGTCACAGACTACCCGAGCCCAGCGATGACATGTTATCACAACCCTGGATCGACTGACAGGAATGCATTTCCATGAGCAGATTTAACTTGCGGTCGGTCGAAACTCACTATAGGTAACGCATTTCGGCTGAATTCCCCACGGATGATATCCTCGCCACCACTATACATGGAAAATGCCCACATAGTTTGGTGCCAAAGTGACCATAACTTTTTCTTCTATTTTTGCCGCAGGACGTCGGAAATATATTATTATTCTGAGGTTGAGTCACAAGTAATTTCCGTTTATGACAACCTATTATTATTATTATTATTATCATAATTTCATCGACTATGTGCCACGTCTCTTCAGGGCATAAAGATGATGGCTCTCCACAACCTTCTTTCTTGCAAGACAAGTCTTTTGAATTTTTCATCATCTATTAAATATTCTTACTTTATTTTAGAATCTGCTCGCCATTAAACGCTGTAATCTCCCGTAATTTACTGGATTACGTGTTTTGTTAGGCATTATCTGCGTTATATGCTATAAGTTATATATATATATATATATATATATATATATATATATATATATATATATATGAAGCCTGAAAATTGCGTCTAGCATGTTACAGCCTGTCGCCTCTAAGTGTTGACTTCAATGTTCACTTTTATATTTACACACACACTATCTCTGATATTGATATATATATATATATAGCACACCTTAAGAATATATGTCTTTATATATATGTATATATATATATATATATATATATATATATATATATATGTGTGTGTGTGTGTGTGTGTGTGTGTGTGTGTGTGTGTGTGTGTGTGTGTGTGTGTAATTGTTTGTTTGGTTCTTATCGTACCAAAATCTTTCAGATGATTTTACAATTGTATCGCAGAGATGGTGTCAGAATTTTGACGTTTAATCCTTTTTTTCAGATTCTCCTTCCCGAAATCTTGGTTACTTTACCAGCTAAATACAAAGAGATATTATCAAACCATCAACATGAGGACGAGATATTCAAGTTAGTACTTTCATATTACCAAGAGAAGAGAGTTTTGAAATAAAGAAGGAAAAAATAGTACGTGTGTTTCTTTTTTTTTTCTCACCACTGTAGATTACTTATCTTGTCTTTGATTTTAAAGGGACGAGACCCCAAGGCTCTAAGTACCTAATTTGTGCTACGATCGACTGATGCAGAAAGCCAGGAAGAAACAAATCTTCAAAAAATAGAAAGGAAATGAAGAATTCGCGGTCTGAGTTTCCCATGAGATATATTGTCTAACAAGGAATTCGGTTTGCCACCGAGAGGTGAGTTAGCTGTAAACGGATGAAATAAAAAAAAAACAATAAAATGTTTTATTTTCTTCCAAATGGACAATTTTTACTTTTATTTCGCTGTTACTCTTTCTTCTTCTTCATTCTCTTAATATATTTTTTCATCTTTTTTCTTTCTCACTCTTTTCCTCTTTGCCGTTCTTGTTCTTTATTGCCGACATTTCTTTTTCCCTTTTTCTTCCTCACTCTTTTCCTCTTTGCCGTTCTTGTTCTTCATTGCGCACTTTTCTTTTCCCCTCATTCTTCCTCACTCTTTTCCTCTTTGTCGTTCTTGTTCTTTATTGCCCTCTTTTCTTTTACACTCTTTCTTTCTCACAATTTTACTCTTTGCCGTTCTTGTTCTTTATTGCTCTTTTTTTCCCCTGTTTCTTTCTCACTCTTTTACTCTTTTTATTACCCTATTTTCTTTTCCGTCCTTAATTCTCACTCTTTTCCTCATTGCCGTTCTTGTTCTTTATCGCCCTCTTTTCTTTTCCGTCCTTTTTCTCGCTCTTTTCCTCTTTGCCATTCTTCTTCTGTATTGCTCTATTTTCATTTTCCCTCCTTCATCTCACTGATTTCCACTTTGCCGTTCTTGTTCTTTATTGCCCTCATTTATTTTCCCTCTTTCTTTCTCACTCTTGTCCTCGTTGCCGTTCTTGTTCTTTATTGCCATCTTTTCTTTTTCTTCTTTCATTCTGACTCTTTTCCTCTTTTACGTTCTTTTTTTATCGACATCATTTATTTTCCCTCTTTCTTTCTCACTCTTTTCCTCTTTGCCGTTCTTGTTCTTTATGGCCCTCTTTCCTTTTTCGTTCTTACGTTCTAACTGTTTTTCTCTTTGCCATTCTTGTTCTTTATTGCACTCTTTTCTTTTTCCCACTTTCTTTCTCACTCTTTTCCTCTTTGCCGTTTTTGTTCTTTATTGCCCTCTTTTTTTCCCTCTTTCTTTCTCACTTTTTCCTCTTTCCCATGCTTATTCTTTATTGCCCTCTTTACTTTTTCGCACTTTCTTTCTCACTATTTTCCTTTTTGCCATTCTTGTTCTTTATTGCTTTCTTTTCTTTACACTGTTAGTACTCACTGTTTACCAATTTGTCATTCTTGTACATTATTGCAATCTTTACATTTTCCCTCTTTCTTTCTCATACTTTTCCTCTTTGCCATACTTGTTCTTTATTGCCCTCTTTTCTTTTTCAGTCCGTCTTTCTCACTCTTTTCGTCTTTGCCGTTCTTGTTCTTTATTTCCTTCTTTTCTTTTCCCTCATTCTTTCTCAATCTTTTCCTGTTTGCCATTCTTGGTCTTTATTACTCTCTTTTCTTATTTGCTCTTTCTTTCCCACTCTTTTCGTCTTTGCCATTCTTGTTCTCTATTGTCCTCATTTCTTTTTCCGTCTTTCTTTTTCACTTTTTTCCTCTTTGCCGTTCTTGTTCTTTATTGTCCTCATTAATTTTCCCTCTTTCTTTCTCACTCTTTTCCCCATTACCATTCTTGATCTTTATTGCTCTCTTTTCTTTTCCCACCATTTTCTTTTACTCTTACTCTTTACCGTTCTTGTTCTTTATTTCCCACTCTTCTTTTTCCTTGTTTCTTTCCCACTCTTTTCCACTTTGCCATTCTTGTTCTTTATTACTCTCTTTTCTTATTTCATCTTTCTTTCTCAATCTTTTCCATTTGGCCATTCTTGTTCTTTATTGCCCCCGATTATTTTTGGCTCTTTCTTGCTCACTCTTTTCCTCTTTGTCGTTCTTGATCTTTATTGCCCTCTTTTCTTTTTCCCTCTTTCTTTCTCACTCTTTTCTTCTTTGCCATTCTTGTTCTTTATTACTCTCTTTTCTTATTTCATCTTTCTTTCTCAATCTTTTCCTCTTGGCCATTCTTGTTCTTTATTGCCCCCGATTATTTTTGGCTCTTTCTTGCTCACTCTTTTCCTCTTTGTCGTTCTTGATCTTTATTGCCCTCTTTTCTTTTTCCCTCTTTCTTTCTCACTCTTTTCTTCTTTGTCATTCTTGTTCTTTATTACTCTCTTTTCTTATTTCATCTTTCTTTCTCACTCTTTTCCTCTTTCCCATTCTTGTTCTTTATTACCCTCTTTTCTTTATCCCTCGTTCTCTCTCACTCTTTTCCACTTTGCCGTTCTTGTTCATTTTTACACTCTTTTTTTTTTCGCTCTTTCATATCACTATTTTCCTCTTTTACATTCTTGTTCTCTATTGCCCTCATTTCTTTTCCGTTCTTCTTTCTCACTCTTTTCTTCTTTGCCTTTCTTGTCCTTTATTGCCAACTTTTCTTTTTCGCTCTTTTTTTCCCAGGCTTTTCCTCTTTACCATTCTTGTTCTTTATTGCCCTCTTTTCTTTTCCCCTCTTTCATTCTCTTTCTTTTCCTCTTTGCCATTCTTGTTTTTTATTGCCCACTTTTCTTTTTCGCTCTTTTTTCCCCAGGCTTTTCCTCTTTGCCGTTCTTGTTCTTTATTGCCCTATTTTCATTTTCCCTCTTTCTTTCTCACTCTTGTCCTCTTTTCCATCCTTGTTCTTTATTGCCCTCTTTTCTTTTTCCCTCTTTCTCTCTCACTCTTTTCCACTTTGCCGTTCTTGTTCTTTATTGCCCTCTTTTCTTTTTCCCTCTTTCTCTCTCACTCTTTTCCACTTTGCCGTTCTTGTTCTTTTTTGCACTCTTTTTTTTTCGCTCTTTCATATCACTATCCTCTTTACCGTTCTTGTTCTCTATTGCCCTCATTTCTTTTCCGTTCTTCTTTCTCACTCTTTTCCTCTTTGCCGTTCTTGTTCTTTATTGACGACATTTCTTTTTCCCTTTTTCTTCCTCACTCTTTTCCTCTTTGCCATTCTTGTTCTTCATTGCTCACTTTTCTTTTTTACTCTTTCCTTCTCACCCTTTTCCTCTTTGCCATTCTTGTTTTATTGCTTTACATTTTCCCTCTTTCTTTCTCACTCTCTTCCTCTTTGCCTTTCTTCCTCTTTATTGTCCTCTTTTCATTTTCCGTCCTTCTTTCTCACTGTTTTCCTCTTTCCCTTTTTTGTTCTTTATTTCTCTCTTTTCTTTTCTTTCTTTCTCACTCTTTTCCTCTTTGCCATACTTTTTCTTTATTGCCCTCTTTTCTTTTTCTCTCTTTCTTTCTCACTGTATATATTTGCCTCTCTTTGTCTTTGTCACGATTTCTCATTCTTTTTCCGTATTTCTTTTACTCTTTCCTCTTTTTCTCTTGTTGTTTGTCATTCTTTATCCCAGCATGGATTAATTGTTACCGAGCAAGTCTGGTTAACCCCACCTTCCCTCTGGTTCCCTCCTTCTTACATTTGCTCTTTTTCTTCCTATATCTCTCTATCTTCCTCCCTCATTAGTTTTAACTCTTTCTCTCTTGATTGTTCTTTCTCTCTTTTTATATCTCTTTCCCTTCCTTGCTTCTATTTATTACTTTCTTTCTTTTCACTTTTTTCTTTTTTTATTACTTTCTCTTTGTTTCTCATTTTTCCATCTCTCTCTATATATATGCATAAATAAATTGTTTCTCTCTCTTTCTCTTTCTCTTTATCTCTCACTCTTTTTATCTTCGTCTTCTTGTCTATGCTTTTCTTTCTTCATGAAATTCTCTCTTTCTCATTTTGTTTCTCCATCCCTCTCTCTTTCATACACATTTTTCATTATATCTACCTATTCTGCTTTCTTTTACTTTCCATCCTTCTCTCTTTTTTTTATCTTTTCTTTTTCTCCCACCCCCACTTCCTATTTCTGTTACACTCATTTTTATCTCTCTCTCTTCTTTCTCTTTGTCTCACTATTTCTGTCCTTTCACGCCATATATCTATTCTTTTCGTATTATTGTAATTCGATTGGTGTAAAGCACAACGCCTTCAATAATGAGAATCGAACTTACTTCACCAAATCTTACTCAATCAACACCGTTCATTACTAAATTGTTTTAGGAAGCATAGCCAAACTAGAACAGTTTTAGCATCGAAACACAAATTTAATAATGGCCTGTTTATTGTATGCGTACATGTTAATAATTGTTTCCTTCGCTTAATGCTTTCACATATTTACACTATGTGAGCGCAAAGGGCTGCTTGAGGCGAGATTTACGCAACGGGGTCGTCAAAATCAAACATGGACGGAAATTGAATGGCGTCGTAAAGTAACAGATAAACCTGAAAGTTTAATACGAAAATTCGAAGGCGCGTACGAAAAGTAAAATATAGTTTCACAGAAACAGCTTATGTTATTAAACGTAACTTAAACGTGGCACAAGGTTGAAAGTATTCGGCACCCAGTGAGGATCGAAATAACTATTCAGTCATAATTGATCTAGCGTTACAAGTTTACTAATCTTTACAGCACGCTGAAATGCCCCAGAACGGCTATGTAATGTTTTTGTCTCTTTTATGAGAGTGAAAGGTGCACGTTTTCGTTACAAATGAAAAATGGACATGAGGCAACCTATAAGAGTGACTCCCCCAATGAGGATCGATATTAAGGCTTACTTATTATTAGATAATAATAATGCTATTGGCCGGAAAAGAAAAGGCGCTTTGGGTGTTAGCGTATGCATGAACAAAGACAAACAAGTCTGTTCAGCGTGCATTTGTTAGGGAATTCGTTAAAAATGCATCAACTGCAATACACGGGAAACTGTTACCCAATACCTGCTGCAGCGTGTATGTCAGTAAATGGACGACCGACTTCATGTGTGCGTATTGAAAACTTCTGAACTCCTTCATGAAATCGAAAATGATTTTCAGTCTGTTGCTAACTAGAGAAAGAAATGGCGCCTCTAAAACATCTCTCTGCTAAACGTCTTAAAGGACCACCATGCCTTTTATCGGCATGACTGATGCTAAGCTCCAGGAGAGCAAAACTCTGCACATTCTTGGTTTCCCGTTTTCCACTCACATGATGTGGAACGATTATATTACATCTCTTCTATATCAGTTGCAACCAATGTCGGTTCTTTATGTCGTGCTAGACAATTTTTGTAATCAGAATTTATCTTGCACATTTATAATTCTACTATTCGTCTGTGCATGGAATATTGCTGCCTCATCTGGTTTGATGCTTCAGCTATGTAGCGTTTCTCAACCGGCGTTCCCCGGAACCCTAAGGTTCCGCAAAAGTTCCCCATGGGTTCCGCGAAAACAGGTGAGATAAGCTAATGCACTTCTGACTTTTCTTTAACTTCATATACGTGATATTACTAAACACACAATATCTTCTTGGTTATTGTAATATTGTAATATAGACATCATCCTATCTAAGTTATTGTGTTATTAAAAAATATCACAATCATTGAGAATATATTTAGTGATGTCTGAACGGCACTAGTGTGAAATTACTTGCACTAGTCAGTGTCCATTCAGCGAACGGGACCTTTACTTACTGAAAATAACATTTTTTTTTTTTTTCACAGGACATTTTGCCTTGATTTATCTTCTGTCTTTTCAATATTGCCAGTAAAGGATAAAAAAATAAAAAAAACTAATGCAGCAATTATCTGTTTTAATTCAGTTTCCATTTATATTACAGGTATATGATATTCATTACTTTTGTTTATTTTTTATGTTTGAGTTTAGAATTTTTGGTGTGAATGAAAAACTCCCTGATGAAGTACTATAAACGAAGAGTATGGATTTTATTTAACATTACCGAAAAAATTGACAAAGAATTATTAATTTTTCCTTGAACCAGTTATTCCAAAATATATACTATGATATTTACCACGTGAACTACGATGAAAATAAAATGAGAAAGATATGGTAGATAATTTTGTTTTTGCCCAGGGGTGCCTTGAGACATGTAATTTATTTTAAGGGTTACGCAAGGGTAAAAAGGTTGAGAAACGTTGATCTAGAGTTTCTTGACAAACCATCAGCAACATTATCGGTCCTGACCTGGCATCTCAGCTTGTCGCCTTCCCGCCACCATAACATAATTTTCCTTTGATTTTGAATGAATATTTTAACGGTAATTGTTGTGATGAGCTTTCCTCAAATTGATTGTACAAATGGGGACGAGTTAGGACTTCATAGAGACTTTCATGTGGCTGTACTAAGAAAGGTAATTAAGAATGTGTTGTTTTGTGTAAGGAATACTGTAGTATGTTTGGGTCAATATTCGTGATTAGCTAATTTGAAGATAAGGCAACCAGTTTGTGGCCTTGTCCAACATTTTTTTTGTATTTTTCAAAATAAATACCTCTTTCCTCCTTGTTCTCACAATTTCAGAAATGTACGCGTCGTACTAAATTGGATAGGTATTGGGTCTAATAATTTCAGTTTTTGAAATTGCTAGTTGTAACCGTATGTTGTATGAACCGGAAGTGTTCTATAAGCCGGAAGTAAGTTCCATACTTGAGAAGCGAGAGCGAAACTATTAGAGTTTTTGTCACACTTCTCGCTTTTAGAATTCTTTTCCGGCTTCATTTCTTTCCTGTCAACTAAGATTCTTCAAAAATGTAAATGCGGCATAAGTCTCCATCTTTTAACTCCTTGAATACTATTTTTTTAATTATTCCACCATTTTTCTTTAACTTTAATTTTTTGTAAAGTCATTTTTACCCCCAAAAAGATTTTTATTGCCATGCTTGGAGCAAAAATGATTATTAAAAAAGTTTAAAATGGCGGTTGCTCTTATGGAAAATTCGAAAATAAGTTTTGAAGCGGAAAATAAGAGAGGAAACACGCAATGAATAAACATCCCATTCATTTTTAGCCTTTAATACCGTGAAAAATTAAATATTTTAGTGAAATAGATGTACCATAATGAGATTTTAATGGATATTAGAATATAACTCCCCCAACAAAAAATAGATAGAGATGGCTGTACTACGGTGTCGTATTATAGTCAAGGATTTAATATATTCCCTGGGTTTAGCTTCAGTATCCTGGGATCGTTTTATACTCAAGTCGAATTATTCACAAGAAAATACGGTAGTAAATATACTAACACTTACTGGATTTGAGAAAACTATTTGCCTGAAAACTGTTTTAAATATTGCATAAATATAATTGGCCGTAACGCTAGATGTCCGGCCAATTAATGCTGACTGTTTCCCTTATAAGGAAATGGTTAATCTCACGATTACAATTTCCATATTGCATTGGTACGTTGTTGATACTATTTGTATCTTAGATGAAATAATATTGAATTTATAGACGAGTGACTCTTTTCAAATTTACGTTATGTTAACAGTGAATATCTGTCTGCCTGTCTCTAAGTTTCACATAGGAAATGTGTCGAAAAAACATCCAGCTACCTTGAATATCCTGAAAACCGGTTGCTTGGTCTTTCTGTAACTTGGCATCGAATCAGAGGAATTATTATTAGTCCATAGCTGAGGATCCACGATATTCTATGGAGATACTTTGTCGGTGATGAGACGTGACTGCATGTGCACGTGTGTGACCATGGCATCCACAATGAATTAATCGCCGCCCTTCTTTACACCCAAACATCGTATCATCAGTGAGTAATCTCCATTTCTACAGTTCAGGTGTAACTCTATGTGACATATGTATATCACCGTTAACAAGGAAGAGATGTCAGACAGTGGACGAGATTAAGGAGAATGTAAAGTTGCGGCTAAGTAGGATTCCGAAAGGAAAAATGCAGAATTTTTGAAAAGTCAGAGGAACCCGCGCACAATGTGTGTGATCCCAAAGAAAATATTTGAAGAAGACTAAAGTACAATTCTTCGATCGAGGTAATGTATTTTTCGTTGATATTAAATGGTGAGATCATTTCTAGATAGACTCTGTGTATATATGTGGGTAATAAGAACTCTAGTCGTGTTTTTACATAGCCTCATAACCTCTAGATTTTCCTGTGGATACCCCTTATCTGAGCCATTCAGAAATGACTGAACTGTCAGCTACATATAAATAGTTCCTCAGATCTATAATTGAAGAATTCTTCAAGAGATTGAATCCTCGATGTCTTAAAAACAATCCTTCATCAGATCTTATAGACTGGCGATACAGAATCAGAAATTGGGAACTTCCCCCAAATAACAGAAACGATGTCACTTGAAGACTTCCAACATCAGTAACAAATAAAATGGATAGCACGTGGAACAAGAAGGGAGAATAATGATATAACAAAGATGATGTTCTTGCGAAAAATTACGGAAGTTTTTTTTTTCTGTTGTCCTCCCACGGTTTGTGAATTTAGAGTTGTCTTACTACATGATTGAATGCCACTAATAAGAGAAAATCCAGTCTAACCTACTTTTTAACCCATTGCTGGAGACGGTAAACATTGTTCGGAATTATACTTGAATCTGCAATCATCCCCACCCTCTGGTTTAGCTGGGAATTAATCCGGTGTTTTCTACATGCTGACGGAAGGACATTCTTGTCTGAAGCGCGGGTTCCAGTATGTTAAATATATCAAAAGATATCTTTCTTTTACGAAGGTGTACACACTTTACCTGAAAACTGGTGACAATTTTTCGAATGACAGCATAAATTATATGATCACTGAATAATGAGGATATCATTTTTGTTCTGAAATTTTTTGCCATCATTTTCTTGAAGCTTGTGCAACGCACACAAATATACAAAAGACATAAATCAAAAAATATTTATACAATATATATATATATGCACATTTGGTCCTCGCAAACAAACACACAAATGCGTAGTTAGTTTTTGCCAAGCTTTCTTTAAGGACTCGTAAATGGCTAGAGTTACAATTGGCCCAACACACCCTCGTGTCGAGTGCTTATTCGAGAATATCTTTTAGGCTTTCCATTTTAATGAGAATTGAAAAAAAAAATGAATGGCGGCAGACGGTAAAACATGGACGATGGGAATGATTATCGTCATATCTATTGCATCTACTGAAACATTTTTTTTTCCTTTTCTGTCTTTTCTTTAATTATTAAACATTGGAGATTTTATAAAAAAAATATCGTGTGATAATTTATAGTTGAACGGGGATAGGTAAAAAAAGAAAATAGTCACTTTTAAAAGATTCTGAGCCGATTTAGCTGTGAAATTAGAGGCAAAACTGTAGGCATTTTTTTACTTTCGAACACAAAGAGACTGAGACAAAGATGATTGTCAACGATAAATATCGGAACAAATCTTCCAGAAATCGATGCCGCATTATAAAATTTTAAAACCTTTTTTTTCAGTGCTCTCTTTTTCGGATCTCTTTATCGTTTTCCTATTACTATAGTCAATAGAAATGTTTTTTTTTTTAATTATTTCATCCTCAGCTAAGAAATAAAAAATTAAACGCAAGCGGGAAGTGGGTTACAATTTTAATGTTTTCAAAGAAAAAAATTTCATTGACTTTTTAATGTGGACCCGAAGTAGGGGCCACGGAAGGAAAACACGGAACACGTGTTAGAGGTAAGAAAGATATATTAAACAGAAAAGTTACAAAGAATAGTGTAAGCAGAGCTTACTATCCAGTGGTGTCCGATATTGGTATCGTACGCGGCTGCGTATTACTGGTATATTTAACAACCCCCCCCCCACACACACACACGGGTCGAATGTGGCACAAGGCCGGTTTAACGTGAGCCTACCGAGCCCGTAGGCTTGTCCAAAAATATGCCCATTCACAACCCGTATACACGAGTTTAGGGACTGTCTACCTCCCCGGACGAAACTTTGTCCTGCGGCAAAGCCTCGTCCGAGTTCCTCTCTGCCAAACAGAGAGTTCGCCAGCAGAACACGCGCCTGCGCATTGCTGGTGCTACTCCTCATGATTCACATAATAATATAGTACTGGGAGAGTCCATGATGTAGGGAAGTATTGGTCTCACAACACTTTTAAGTGTCAAAAAGAAAAATTTAATGAAACTTTCAGAACTTAAATCTTAGTTTACATTATTAAATTATTGTTTAAAAAGTGTCTTAGTTTTATTATAATGGGCACTGTTTTTTAAATGACGAGAAAATGTGTCAATGTTTTAAAAATGCTTTAAAAAGCTTCTCATTTATATAAGAAACTTAATTCATACATTAGCTTCATGCTTTATTGAACAAAGTAACTAATAATAACAAAACAAAAGTCATTGAAACAAAGCAAGTTCAGTCGACGAATGATGACAATTCCAGAACAACGTAACTATAAACAATTTTATCTATCCTCTGCCAGCCGCTATGATGGAGAAAGCATTACCTCGAACCGTCGCCAGTGAGACACGATGCAAGAGCCACTCCGTTTCGCGAGGCTCGTTCCTTAATCGAGACGCAATCGCGCCAATCCTCCGAAGGAACGCCATCGAACGAGGGCCATTAACCTCTAAAGTCCCCACTGCCACAGGAGTAAAAAAAATATATATATCAGCAAGAGAAGAATATTTGGGTTACTGAGTGTGAAAAATAGAGAAAAAGAAAAACAAGAGAGAAAACAATAAAAGAACAGGAATTAAGAAGACAGAAGAAAACGATTAACATTGCATTTAAATCTTTGAAAATTGTTATATACGTATGAACACTAATGGCTATGTCCCAGTCCTCATAAATACGGGAACACTATTGTAAGTGGGGCTAATATGCTGTCTAAGTAGTTCACAATTAGCAGTGGTTTACCTACTTCACACCGCTGGCGAGTATTGTATTTTGTTGATGCCATAAAGACTACCATTTTATTTCCAACCTTCGTTTTCGTTGTTCCTCATTCACTAACCATTTCTAGGTTGCATCAAAAATATAATTAATTGGAAAGTGAGAAGACGGAAGAGAATTCCACAAGCGAGAATTGCTAGAGAAGTAACTATTAACATAGAATTTACTGTTACATCTAGCCATTTTAACTATAAAATGATGAGACCTAAACGCCAATCTAGTAATGCGCTTAAATATGTAAAGCGGTACTAATGAGGAAAACTCATCAGAACAATTAGCATGGAAATAATTATAGAAAAAGCGCATGGAAACTAAGTTACAGCGGTGGGAAAGTGACTCAAGCCGAGATGCCAGGTCAAAACTGATAGCCTTGCAGATTCTTTGGATTTTATCAAGAATATTTAGATACATATCAGAAGCACAAGACAAGAGGTGATAGCAATAGTCATTACACGGAGGAATGTACTTATAAAGGTATAAAATTCTGGCAAGAAAATGTGTCTACTACAACTCAGTGAACCAACTTACCTAGTAGCAGACCTAGCAATGAATTCAACAAATCTTCCCACTTGATATCAGCGGAAAACCTTAAATATCAAAAACTGCCGACTAAAAACAATGACAGAGACGTGCTATTCAACCGATCCGTGTAAAAGAGTGTTAATGAAACTCACCCATCAACTTTTGGAATTAATCACCTGCATGACACACACTGTCAAAACATCTCTCTCTCTCTCTCTCTCTCTCTCTCTCTCTATATATATATATATATATATATATATATATATATATATATGTTCACGCACAAATAAACATATACCACAAGTACTAGGAAATGTTGTTAATGTGATTTGTTTTTCCTTCAGAACTCGGAGAGCAAAGTTCGAATTCTAGCAGAGTTTGTCATATTCGCTTACACACAAATACCCTGGGGAAAGGTATGAATCCCTCTCTTCTCCCCCCCAGCTATGGGTTGAATAACAGGACAGTACCTCAGAAAGAAATGTCAACCTACTACGGGAAAAATCTGCTTCGTCAGTCATGTATCGAAAGAGACATGATCGCCTAAATGTGTATCACGTATGGTACTTAACTGACTGACTGACCTTATAGAATATGGGCGCATGTCAGAGTGATTATTTCGTACTCGTTTTGATCATGAGGCCCGTGTTCGAATCTCAGCATGGTCACTGTGTCAGTAAAATTACTTCTTAATATCGGCCTGCGGATGCGATCCCAGCATGCAACAGTTCCTGAAATTGTCTGAAAACCATACCTCAACTTGACCCAGTCGGGTAGATGAAACAGTTCCGTCGAAGTCATCATGAACGAGGGTTTGAGAGTACTGGCTTTGTTGAAACTGGTGAACTCGCTAGATGATGCGCTCTCTCCCGGGTAAAGGTAACTAAGTTCGGGTCAGTTTCGTTCTGCGGATGTTGAACAATCACAAATGTGCCTGAGCCGGCGTCTGCAGCAGAGACTTGTTTACCGCTCTAGCAGACCGGCATACAGTGAAACGAACGGATATCAGTTATTCTAACTTGTGACCACTCAAGGTTCTTTTAATCGAAAATATAATTCAAACCGTGTGGTTCATAACGTTTCCACTTTTCTTTTTTATATCTTGTCTACCATTTTCACCACTCGAGTCAAAGTTTGTCATCACCTTTTGTTTCGTTCAATTGCCTAATTTAAGTAGAGTTGTGAATATCTCATAATAACGACTGCTCAGATATATATTCATTTGATTAAATGTAAATATATTCTGCTTCTCAGATTTTTGCTGTCGAAGCGTCTTTAAATATTGACCTTTCTACTTCCATGTGTGAGGAGTGTAATGGATAGCGACTCGGGATGAGAAATCGGAGAGCCGAGTTCGAATTCCAGTCCGCTTCGTAACATTCAGTTATGAATCCATATCCACTCCCCCAGCTAGGGGTTAAATATTAGGACTTGTACCTATGAAAATCATTGTTATTCTTTAAAGAATTTATAATGCTATATACACGCCCAAGAAATAATTACGCTTACAATCGAAAATATGCTTTTGCTTTAAATAGCCCACAAAGGGTTGATAAGCCGTAAAACACAAAATCAATCAATCAACATAGTTCTACTTTCCAATCTGTTCATTGAATGATCTCTCTTTCTGTGCATGAAATCGGTAAGGTTTACATTTCACAACTCAATAGCCGTGAAAATGTTTTTAAAAATGACCAATTATGTTTTAATGATGGTGGCTTAACTATAAAACATTTAATCATGAGTTTTTGTTTTTTTATCGCTAAAGTTTAATGAAAAAGAAAGAAAGACATATAAAATATGTAGTAGAAGAAAGCAGTAAACCAGACGATAACAATCCTTATCGTCTTTGTTTCATATATTCAGCCAACCATATTAGGAAATCCACAATACTTTTGAGGTTTTTGATATCCTCCGGCATTTCGGAAACTTTCGATAATAATTTCCTTTTTTTTTTCTTTTTTTTTTACTTTGACTTATTACTTTCTGCTACCATTTCCAAACTACATCCATCTACGAGAATTGTCGACTTGACGATGTCCCGACAATTATTGTAAGGAACTGTGTTCCGGAACTAGTTCCTGTTCTCTCCAAACTATATGACAAATGTCTTGTTGCTTCTTGATTTCCAGTTTGTTGGAAATCATCTTCTGTAGTTACTGTCTTTAAGAAATCTGGTGAATATCCTGATACCTCGAATTACTGACCTATTAGTTTTACCTCTATTTATCATAATATTACAAGCTCTAAAAACGTTTTAAAAATGTTAAAGTTAAAATTTAAATTTTTAAAGTTAAATTTTTAAATTTAAAAACAACGTCAATCGCCATCGTCTGTCTTCTTGATTCCTATTCTTTTGTTGTCCTTTTTACTCACGAAACTCTTCTTATTCTTTTTAATTCAGAATAACAATTGCATTCTTGCCTTTCTAAGTTGAAATGATTAAAGACACCCAAAGTAGACATGTTATTAATCTGTAGTTGCTGCAAATTTTTTTCTTGCAGCATTTTTCGAGCAGAGTACAATTTCCTTTCCTCATCCATTTACGAATTTTTCTTTACTTCAAGAATTTACATTAAAGTTGTTCTAGTCTCTTATAAATTGCTTGATTGAGCGTTTGATTCCATCGTGATATGGTGATTTCTGATTAACAATATTCGGTTGGATTAGAAGACAAATTCACTTCTTTATCATGATTTTCTCTTCTTCCGAGGCCAGTTATCATGTTGAAAGCCGCTCTGATTTTCTGTTTTATTCTTTCAATTTTCTGACAATCTAATGCAGAAGTATTTTGACTCTGAATCACAAGGTGCTTTAATCCGCTTTCGGGGAGATTAGGGGAGATTGTGTAATGAGAAAAATCTTACAAACTATACAGCATCTTCCGTTGTATTTTTTGCCATTACAAACATTATCGGATCAAATCTAATTCAAACGTCCGTTTTTCTACAAACTCGCTCTTACTTCTTTTAAGATATTTCCACGTGCGATTACAGTTATAATCAACTTTATTTGTTTTAATCATTTTACCCCAGTCAAGGCATGAAAGCCTCTATGACGCAAGGGGCTAATTGAGTGTGAAAGAATATGAGAAAGAGAAAAACTTCGTTGTGTTTTACGGCTCATCAAGCTTTTGTAGGTAATTTAAAGCCAGTAAATATATTTTTAAGTTGTTGTTGTTGTAATGTTGTCTTTGTTCAGAATAGGCGCGAATTAGGAAAGCCGTAGTTAGAGAGTGTATTGAAGGAACAGAAGACTAAATAGGGAAAACAAAGAAGAGGCTTATTAAATACTCATACATAGAATGGAAATGAATTTGAGTAATTCAACTACTTCTTAAATCCTACTCGGGTGTGGCTACTTGGCATATTTAGAAGTAAGAGTTATCCACTGTAACAGTAGAGTAGGGATTAGTAGAAATTGTAATAATCTTTTGGGACATAAAAATGACTTACTGATAAATGTCCTACTAATTAATCCATAGGTAGATAGAGAAGAAGACTCATAACCTTACCAAGAGGATTTGCGGGAAAGTAAATATAAAGAACCCGACTGGAACTCGACATTGGCTATCCAATTTCTAATTCCGAGCCGTTATCCGTTAAGCCTCATGCACATCCAAGCTTACAGCCCTTTGTATTCCCAATAGGTCACCAATTTAGGTACTGACAAGGCTATACCAGATTTAAATTGGTTGTTATTGCAAGAACTGGTGTTTCATCGTGATATGGCCGTAAGTCATTAAAAAAATAAGAATTAAGAAGAGAGAAGATATTTTTCAAAAAATCTTTGAAGACCAAGTTGACTGGAAAGTGAGAATCCGGAAAAGAGTCCCACAAGTGAGAAGTGGTGCGACAGGAGAAACTACTAGCATAGAACTTACGGTTATCATTTCAAATTTAAAATGATGCCAATCTAGTACTGCGCTTAAATTGGTAAATTTCATGTTCAAAAAAAAAAAAAACGCTCACCAGAACAATTACCATTAAATACTTTATAGAAAAGGCAAAATAAATCTACGTTATGGCGGTGGAAACATGACTAAGGCCAAGATGCCAGGTAAGTATCAATAACATTGCAGATTCTTCTTTGGATTTTATCAAGAATCTCTAAATGCCCAATAGAAGCAACAGACCAGGCGTGGCAGTAATATTCAATGCATGGATGAATGGTAGACTTATAAATCTGAACCAACATTCCTAGCAGCATATCTAACTATTGATGCTACATAATCTTTCCACTCCATGCCAACGGAAAACTTTAGACTGGGAAGGCGCAATAATAATAGGTGGTTGTAAATCCAATGTATGTATGTGGATTAGAAGAGCATTCTTCCATAGAACATTTAAACTCATACAATACAATTATAACCACCCGGCTCTCCAGACGATTAACTATGCATTTAAATAATTCTAGTGCCATTAAACAACATCTTATGTCACATACTGTTTCCCTTCTGCATTCTGACATTCGTAAAATCCTTATAGATAATACTAAAGTTATTGATCAACATACAGACATTAGACGCCTTAAAATCTTAGAAGCACTACATATTAAAAGCAAAAGACCTCTTATTAATCGCATAGATTACAATATTTCTGGAAACATCCTTTAATGTTTATAATATATTTCTACATAATTAGATACACCACATAACCATTTCCTTTGAACTTTTTAAATTTCATAACGTATTCTTCGATCTTTTGGCTTGTATAATAAAAATCTTTTTCACGCCTTCAGATGATTAAAGATCTTCGCCATGCATGTGATAACATCATCGCGTCTTTTGAAATTAAAATAAAATGTAGAAAAATGATTCCGCTACAAGACAATTTGCAAACGTTTTTAAAAACTTGACTCTACATATATATAAGACATTGTTAAAAAATTTTGACCCTGAAGATGAACAATGATGTTAGAAAGTACTCGGTTATCTTACGGACAATATTTTATTCGATATCATTTTCAAATAGAAAGTCTCATTAGAAAATTGAAAATAGAATATGCAGGACTATGTTTTCTTTGACATTCAACACATGTTTAAAAGAAAAGTTGCTGCCAAATTACACACACACACACACACACACACACATATATATATATATATATATATATATATATAGAGAGAGAGAGAGAGAGAGAGAGAGATATTCAGAGCTAGCGCCCCGAATCTAACATATCTCCCACCCCAAAATTTATGAAACGCCTGCACCGACCTTACTACACCTTAATTTTCACTAGATAGTATTTATCGGCTGATAAACGGCAAAAAAATAAATCGATCAATGAATAAATAAATTGCGTTGAATCAGAATGGAAACTTCAATTTTCCTCTGAAATAAAAAGACTACAAACAATGGTCATAATATATAAGAGAAGGAGGAGTCAGTTTAAGCTGACGCCAAGGGGATATGAGTTATTTTCTATTTTCACACACTAGTAATCCAATCCTTTAGAGATGCAACCATTTTAGGCTAAGAGCCCATGCGAAGTCAAATCAAATCATACAAGAACGATTTCATTTGACCGGATATGTCTTTTCTTAGTGGGTGAAATGCATACATACATATATATATATATATATATATATATGTGTGTGTGTGTGTGTGTGTGTGTGTGATCATGAAAGATGTTAGTAGCTTGACCTATCAAATAAGAGAAGAGGTTAAGATGCAGAAAAGTTGGAGTTGGCCTTATAGAGGAGTGTCATGTTTTGGTGGATGTGAAAATTCCTGTAAGTGGCCTTCTTTAACGGCTTCAAAGTAATTCTTATGACTAGAGTAGCCATAGGCACTTGTTTGGAGTGCTGACAGAAGAGTATCTTGGAAGGGAGAGAGTCAGAGAGAGAGAGAGAGAGAGAGACGGGCGTGAGGATGCGTCCCGGGCGTCTCGTTGTTTAAGTAAGCGAAAGATTGTCTCAACAAAAAAAACAAAAAAAAAACAGCGCAAGAATAAATATATTTCACTTGGTGCTTGGAATTCTGATGCAATAGAACTTCAACTGCAGGACTTACCAAAATTGTACTATTCTAATTTAGTTCACACACACACACACACACACATGTATATAGATATATATATATAGAGAGAGAGAGAGAGAAAGAGAGAGAGAGTGAGAGTGGTGGAAATAGATATAAGGCATCCCATGAAATTGGTAATAATCTTCTTATTACTTCACAAATTCCTCTGAAAATTTGTGTGTGGTACCTAGAGCTAGTGGGTATTAGTATACATATTCGATTTTATAACAACTTTCCACCAAAATAGTTATTAAGAAACTTCTTAAGAAAAATACATTTCCCAGGCTGGAAATAAACATAAGACTAATTTTGAAAATTTGTATTTAACAGCAAAATTGTACAAAATTCAACATTTACATTTATTCCCTTTCAATTGTAATTCAATAAACCTGTTTTGCATTGAATGTATAAGCTTTCTGAGAGTTTCAAATGGAATTTCATTCCAATACTATTTAATACAAGATTTTAAAGTTTCTCTATCTTCAAATTGACATTTATTTTTGTATACTCTTCTTGACAAAATTCCCCAAAATTTTCTATTGTGTTTAAATGTGGAAACTTAGTGGGCCAGTCCAAAACTTCAATATTTCTTGTTTTAAACCAGTCTTTCATGAGCTTAGAAGTGTGTATGGCTGCGTTGTTCTGTTAAAAAATGGCATTATTGGTGTCCAGACGATTCATAATTGGGACATGACTTTTTTTCCAACACATTGGTATATCGAGCAGTTTTGTTTCCCTTCCATCGCTACTAAATCAACCTTCTCAGACACAGAAAAAGCTCCCTAGACCATAATAGATCCTCCTCCAAATGGTATTTTTGAAAATACTTGCTTCTCCTTTCTTAAACCATGCCTATAACACTGGTAGCCGTCGGGCCCATCCAAATTAAACTTTTTTTTCGTCAGAAAACACCACGGTTTCCCATTTCTCCTTTGTCCATGTTACTTTTTTCTTTACACAATATACGCGCATGTTCTTGTGTTTAGCTGTCTTCCTGTTTCGATACACGAGTTGACACACTCTTCTTGGAGTGATGGGTAAATTCTGAGATTTTTGCAGATCCCTTGAGCTTGATTGTCCTTTAGAAGCTTCTTGAAAAAGTCGACGTCTGGCTGCATTTGTAATTTTAGATGGATGACATGAACGTTTTCTGGTGCCATACGATTCAGTATCCTTTAGATAATTTCTCGCAACTGTTCGGGACCTCGGAATTCGCTTGCAATGAAACTTATAGATTTTCCTTCCAGTTTATAAGCAGAAAAAAATTTGCCCTTTTTCATTTTCATTAAGTGGGGAGTTCCTAGACATTTTGCAGTAACTGTATTCAATTACGAAATGTTTAAATAGGACTCGCGTGGCTTAAAATCATTGATAAGAGGCTTTTTATAATCTGCGCATGCACTTATTCTTCCTTTGGCATTCTGAATTAAACCAGATATCAAAATTTTCAAAACTGTCTTATACTTATGTCCACCCTCTAAAACAAAGTTTTGTTAATAACTACCTTTTGGTGGAAAGTTGTTATAAACTCGAATATGTATACTAATACCCATCGGATCTAGATGCCACATACAAATTTTCAGAGGAATTTGTGCAGTAATAAGAAAATTATTAACAATTTTTAGGGGTGTCTTATACTTATTTCCACCACTGTATTACTAAATGTCTGTGATTGCACGCGTGCTTGTGTGGTGCGTCCGTCCGACATATAATGATTTAAGTTAATCTGATTTATGTGAATAAGTTTTAAAAATACGACTTGTTGATATAGCAAGTATTTTATATTAACTTTCTTCAAACAGACAATTTTTTTTAATGAAAATATATTTAAGTTAAAGACAGACATAAAGAGATCCCGCTTTGCCGTTTCGTCCAGTTGTTTGTAGAGTAATTTATATTTCCGCTTTCTTTAAACAAACAATATTTATAGATTTAATAAAATATTTTTGGCATGTTTAAAAAATTAAAATTTTATCCCAGAAGTTCTATTCCTATTAAATGCTGTAAATATTCAGTAAAACGTTAAATATGAACTTGTAAGCCAGACCAATAATGACACGAACGAATTGAAATATTTAACTGAATCATAATAAAATTAAACTCTCATTTCAATAGAATGTTGAAATCAACTTCAATGTTTTATAAACTGAACCGTCAGTGACACAACTGGTCACGAGTAGTTTAGTATATATATATATAAATATGAAAGTGGAGATTGTGGCCAACACGTTCTATTCCATATATCGTGCACTTGAATTCATAACTATAGCATTCCTTAAAACTGTATGTTATTAGTGTGTTATAAAGATGTTTTATTTTCCGAAAACGTTGGCCTTGTTCGTAGTTAATACTGTTAAGAGTTGGCTTTTTCTTTTTTATTATTAGGACTTCCATTATTTCTCATCTTTTTTTACATGTGGATGAAGTTATTATATGTGTGTTTTCTACTCGTTTGTTTCGGGTAGAGTCTGGTAAGTCTGTGTATGAATGGGTTCTCATGGTCGGATCGGTGTAACGTGAGGCGTCTGGATAGGCATGTAGTTGTGTGAGCGATGTAATTATTTATGAAACTGAAAAAATGAAATCATCCTTGATGATGGCTAAAAGTATAGCGGAAAGCGCTCGGAACTATAGAACATTTGGAGAGTTTCTACACACTGTGTCCCAACAAAAGAAAACACTTGTTCGAATACAAGAAAAGCTAAATAAAAAGCTCAACCGTAGTACCTTGTCTTTCGTTTTTAATGAAACATGCATATACACATATAAATACAAACACACACACACACACACACATATATATATATATGATGAAAATGTGGAAAAGACAAAGCAAAATCCGAATATGTGAGTTTACTGGGTTTTTTTTAATTTTTTTTTGTTTTTGTTATTCTGTCGACGTCAGACGTTTCGGTCAAATAGACCTTCTGCAGGACATGGTTAATGGAGACATATTTATATTAGATTTAAGTTAGATGAAGAGACGATATATACAGGACTAGTCAGAAACAGAAAAACTGAAATTCTAAAGTCAGAGTATTCTTTCTTGGAGTCGGATACGCTGGCGCCGCGTGGGCAGCGCTGCGAAAACCTGCTCCCAGGGAAGAGATTTTATCCTAAGTGGAAAGGGGGAAACCTATTTAAAACTATAGCTTATCGGTACGTTTGTCAAGCACTAATCTTGCTAGAAAAGTTGATATATTAAAGAAACCCTGTCTGGTGTTTATTGTGTGTGAGGTGGATATCATGCCAGCCTCGTAAATCTGCCTAAGGTTTTTATTGTGGATATATTTTAAAATCTTCACAGAGTCGAAATCAAAATTGTGATCAGATTTGGCTATGTGTACAAACAAAGCACTACTTAAATTACCGAGGCGAATATCTCGTTTATGTTCGGAAATGCGAGATTTCAAGGGCCTCCCTGTCTCGCCTACATAACTCAAGTTGCAGTCTCTACAAGGCACCTGATAGACGCAAGCAACGGATGTAATATGCTGTCTGCTGGTATTATTTAATATACTGCGGATAGTTTTAGTGGGTAATGTAGTAGTTTTAATTTTTAGCGCGTTTAGATTGTTGGAGATGTGTTCGGTCAGAGGGTTATTCGGTAGAAAGATGCGGCCAATAGCATTATCAGGGGCAGCTGAAAGTGTGCCTCTCCCTACCTTAGATGTAGTAGTAGTAGTCGGTATGTTATTTTGCACTGATGAACGAACTCTGTGAATTTTCAAGGCTTTATGCTTAGCGCCGAATATTAATTGTCTCGGATACGAAAGGCTTGAGAAGGTATCCTCGATATAACTAAATTCGTCATCTAAATACTTTGCTGAACAGATTCGAAGAGCTCTCAAGTAAAATCCAATAATAACACCTCTCTTAGTCCTAGTATCATTGTGAGAGTAAAAGTGTAAATAGTCGTTTTTGCATGTGGGTTTACGATATACTTTGAATTCTAATTTGTTATTATTTCTAGTAAGTAGTATGTCTAGGAAAGGTAGATAATTATTCGATTGAAGTTCGTGGGTAAATTTTATAGTAGGTTCTACTCTATTCAATCTATCAGTGATTTTGTTTAAATCATATTTCTGTGGGTAAATGAATAAAATGTCATTGATGTAACGGAAGTAATGTATATCATCAGGGATTATATATTTGAAAGGTTCAGACTCAATATATATATGTGTGTGTGTGTGTGTGTGTGTGTGTGTGTGTGTGTGTGTAACTGAGACTCATTCGTCGTTAAAACGACGGAAGACTACAGCATATATAAACACACACACACACATATTTATATATATATATATATATATATATATATATATATATATATCCAGCATATATATATATATCCAGCATATATATATATATATATATCCAGCATCTCTCTCTCTCTCTCTCTATATATATATATATATATATATATATATATATATATAAATATAAATAAATATGAAGAAGTATAGTCTTAAAGTGTGGTATATTTATGGGATAAAGTGCTCAATATCAGAGATAGAGCGTGTGTAAATATAAAAGTGGACATGGAAGTCAGCACTTAGAGGCGACAGTCTGTTTCATGCTAGTGCAATCGTCAGGCCTATATATATATATATATATATATATATATATATATATGCAGGATTCTTCCGTCGTTTTAACGATGTATGAGGGTCAAGTAACTCAGTTCCTAGGAACCGACAGCCAGATACCTGGATCGATGATTGGATTATAATGATGAAGGCTTTGTGTAAACCAACCACACTTTTTGAAGGGCCGAATACAGAGAACTGGTGCACTACGTGCCACAGGGTCCCTAAACGACGCTCTGCAGGTTTTGAATTCAGACCAATTGCTATCCAAGGCTATAAAACCCAATCTGTCCTGCTATTTCCATTAAATGGACGGGGAAGAAAAGCGGATTCATACCTTTCCCAAGGTTATTCTCACGTAAATGAATATAATGGATTCGACTGGAATTCAAATTCGAAGTCGGCTCTCCGATTCGGCATTCCGAGCCATTTACACTACAACGCACATTTTACAAGTATATATATATATATATATATATATATATATATATATATATATATATATATATATATATATATATATATATATATATGTATATATATATGTATATATATATATGTATATATATATATATATATATATATATATATATATATGTGTGTGTGTGTGTGTGTGTGTGTGTGTGTGTGTGTGCGTGCGTGCGGTGTAAATGGCTCGGAATGAGAAATCGGAGATCCGGGTTCAAATATCAGTCTGGTTTCTGACATTCACTTAGGCACAAATCCCCACTGGAAAGGCATGAATCCATTCTTCTTCTCATTCCAGCTATGGGTTGATTAACAGTGTTGGTTGTCAACTTGTCTATCCTCGAAAGAAATGGCAACCTAAAAAAGAAATTTTCTTCCTTATCACTCATTAAGGGAAAGAGACACGGTCGGCCAATCATGTATCACGTAGGGTACTTAACTAACTATGAGCAGAAATAGTACCTATTCAATATTTGTTTATATCACTATACGTTAGTTATACTAGATGACGAATATATAAAATATACATAAAGGTTTGAAGCGGTCCAGTTTACCATGCAATGCTATTGTTCTTTCTAAGACTCACTTCGGAAAATGGGATTCTTAGTAAGAAGACTACTTCCCCGACGGAAGCCAAAACAAATATCCTAATAAGACAAAAATATATATATATTTTTAAATCCGTATTCTGCTCTTCTTTTTTTCATATATTACTATCGATTAAACACTTCATATTATGAATTTTTTTACAGTTTAAAAAACACTATGAGGTAATGTTTTGGTTTGCGCAAGAGGATCGGTTTACAATTAATTTACATATCAAACTAGACTTCCAACCTTCCCAAATCAAATCTGTTCATACATGTCACTTAAAATATAAAAAATAATTTTAAAAAAATTAAATTCGAAATCATGAGTGTTTAATCAATAGTAATATATTTAAGAAAAACTTCAGATTAAAAATTTCAAAATATATATATTTTTTTTTTACTGACAACTCCACTGGACTGAATTGAGTAAGCGACGAGAAATTCTGAAAGAAAATGGCAATAAAAAGAACACTTATACTCGGAATCAGGAAAAGACAGCCGGGGTTTCTTGGACACATCATGAAAACAGAAAATTTGTAAAACGTAAGTATCACAGGGCATATTTGAGGGCAAGGGATCTCGTACAAATGAATGACGGAACATTGAAGCGGGAGTCTTAGAAAGAACAACTGCTACGTGCTACAAGAGAAAGGAAGTCTTGGAGAGCCATGATCCCCCATGTTCTGAAAGGAGACGACAGATAGAAGAGGAGGAGAGGGTAGCTAAAGGCGAAGGAGGAAGACTTTGTATCATCATATTTGTTTTGGCTTCCATGGGGGGGGATCAATTTATAATTAATTTATATAGCAAACTGAATACTCGCCATTAACTTTTATAAAATCTGATAAAAGAATATTTTATTCTTGATCTTGAGGGCTTAACCCAGTCTTTCCGAACGTAAGCACTACGACCCCCACCCAGCCACTTGTGGCTCTGCTATATTGAAAGGTGCACTGGGAATTTTTCATTTGGATGGCGGTGAACATATTCAGGAGCACGGTGGACATTTATTCATTTTTTTTTTTTTCAAATTTTCAAAACTTCTTCAATGTTGGCTACAAAATAAAATTTCTGAAAGGTATCTAAAGTTATGGCAAGCTATCAAACTTTTCTTCATTGCTTTCCCAATTTCCTACATGACTGAAGCTGGTTTTCAAATCAGTTATCCAGCTTCTTAACAATCCAAGAATCCGTCAGCAAATTATAAAACGAGATCTACGATTACTTCTAAGCAGTCTAGAAACCTAGAGTAAGAGACTTAGCCACTTTTAATCATTGGCATTTATAATAGAAATGAAAACAATATCAAAATCATTTTTCACTAATACCTAAGTATTATCCTGCTATAAAAGATGAATTAATCATAATATTCAAAATGTATTTGACAGGTGGTGGCGTTGCTAAAATATTTGTGCCCAAAGGGGACGCTGGTTGAAAAAAGATTGGGAAACACTGGCTTAATCTATAGTTAATCTTAATCTATCAAAAAGGAACATGATTATTTCTGTTACAATTCAACCTATAAGGGAAGAGTGCTCAACATTGGCGATAGATCGTCTCCAGATGTCGCCAATGTGGACATAGGAATCAACACGTTATGGTGAATGTTTTTTTACGCCTCAATGTTCCTCTGTCTCTCACTCCCTCAGTTTTAAATTTCCCAGGACCTCTTTCCTCATTATGCACCCTAGAAATTTCAACTCTTTTTTATGTCAAGTGCCAGTCCCTTCTTTGATACCATTTTCTCTAAAACTTCGTCATTGCCTCATTGTTCAGTCTATGGTATCCTCAGCATCTTTCTGTAGAACCGCATTTCTATTGCCTCAAATCTGTTCTTCATCTGCCAAATAGGGGGATTGATATTCACAACAGCTCAGTACTCTTTTCATTGTTTCTAATATGTTGCTTGGCTTTTGGAAGGCATCTTTCACTAGCTCAGTGCGCCTTTGAACCTCTGTCAAAACACTTTCTAGATATTTCAATTGTTGTACTTAAATTCATTTACCATTTTATTTTGAACAATATTTATTACGTCTAGCGGCCTGTCTACTCGAGAAAATTTTAAAAAACCTTTGCGAAGACTATCCACAAAAATTAACATTTGAACTAATAAAAATGAATTCCATTAATTCTTTTGAAATTGCTTTGTTTACGTTTCGGATACGAAACTCAACTGACAATTCGAGATTTGAACGAGTGAGTGTGCGTTAAAACCCCAATAGTGCCTTGCTTGATTGTGAAAATCTTCGTAGCCGAGCTGTTAAGGCACTCCGGATCAGGCATGTTTTCTCTTGCAAAGGTTCGAATCTTGCTGGCGGACACATTTTCTTTAATAAGTTTTTTCGAGTATGCAGGCCAGTAGGAAAAAGAAAGAATGTTTAAAATAAATGGAGCATCTACTCAAATACGAGTATCCTCTAAAAATAATGTTTGAATATATATATATATATATATATATATATATTTGAAGGTACAAAATTTTATCACAGCAATAAATGTATGAAGCTTGATATTACTAGACATATTAAAAACGGGCGAAGCAACCGGTTTCGCACCCGCTCATCAGGCTTACAACGGGAGATTTAATTTAAATTAAAAACACAGAAAACGTACAATAAAGGAATCAGGAACCACACTTTGCCGTTGAATGGACTCGTCCCAAACACCTACGTGTCCGCCATGTGAGCACTTATTAAAGAGCAGATCGTGTGCAGCTAATTTTAGTGATCTATCTCCAATGTTGAGCACTCTTCCCTTAGAGGTCTTAGTCCCGGTCACACTCGTTATTTCACCTTAAGGTGCTGGAGGCACTTTACATCGGGTCCCGCAAGCCTTCCTTGTGTAAACAACGTGAGTGTTTGTTGGGGCTCGCTGTCATTTGCCTCTAGCTCCTTTTGCTCATTTATTGTACATTTTCTGTGTTTTTAATTTAAATTAAATCTCCCGTTGTAAGCCTGATCAGCGGGAGCGAAACCGGTTGCCTCGTCCGTTTTTAATATGTCTAGTAATATCAAGCTTCATAAGTTTATTGCTGTGATATATATATATATATATATATATATATATATATATATATATATATATGTGTGTGTGTGTGTGTGTGTGTGTGTGTGTGTGTGTGTTTGTGTGTCTGCGTGTGTCTGTGTGTGTCTGTGTCTGTGTATTTTGGATAGCAGTTCGGAATGAGGCATCCCAGATCCAAGTTCGAATATCATGACATTCACTTACTCGCAAATAGTCTTGGGAAAGCTATGAATAAATATACTCCCCAATGCTATGGGGTAAATAGTAGGATCTGTAAAGGGGAAAATCATTGTTATTCAAGACAATTGTTAAGACAATATTCCCTAGTAAAAAAGAACTATTCTACCAATCAAAAATATGTTTCGGTTTTAAATAACCCATAAAGTGTTGATAAATCGTAAAAGAAACAGCTCAATCAATCAACATGTGTGTGTGTGTGTGTGTGTGTGTGTGTGCGTGCGCGCGTGCGTGTCAAGTCTGGAACAGCGAGAACGTAATAGTTATTAGCTTAATTTTGATCTGCTATTTTCCGTGTGTAAAATTCCGGTTATGTGATCAATAGAGCGGAAAGATTTCCAAAGAGATTATGTCAAAAAATAAATATTTTCTTTGTAAGATAAATAATACTTTCATTTCATCACGAATAAAACAGTATTTTTTTTTTTTTGCACACCAAATATTTACTTAAGAAGGGTGCGTGTCTACTTGAAATCACTTAGAATTAATATTTGCGGGGAAAGGCATGATTCACTTCCCAGATGAGATGTGATTCATTGACAGACATGTTGACAAAATAAAAGAAATACTAGTCAAAAACTGATTCACGTTGTTCTTTGTAAGAAATGTAATCTAATATTTACTATTAATACGACGATATGAAAAGCATGCGAAACTAAAATGAAAGAAATAAAAGTTACAACTTAATAATGGCTGATAATGAGAATTCACTACTTCTATTAAGACTGGATCAGTTCAAAAAGTGTCTGGAGACACCGTAACTTTTCAGCATGTGGAGAAGACCGGAATGTCAGACCCTGTCAAAGGCCCTCGTGATGCCCATTGCCCGGGTTTCACAGTTCTTATCTCGAGCATAACAGATTCTTTCCGCAATTATCGTCAGTACATCAGCAGATTGCCGAGAGTTAAACGAAAGCCATAATGCTTGTCTGAGAAAAAGCCTCGCGATGAGACACGATGAACCAATTCAGTATTAATCAGTGCTTCTAGGAGTTTCCAAAAAACAGGTAGGAGGCCGATATTTGGATGGGTCGGACGACTCACCAGATTTCTTCAAAACTGAAACAACAGATGATGACTTCCAGCAGGAAGGAAAGCAGAGCGCAGCGAGGCATTTATTATACACTTTACAGAGAAGAGGAGACAGTTCGGAAGCACATTTCTTAATTTCTATTACAGGGATAGCATCGGGTCCAAAGGCTTTGTTAGAGATGATAGCAGAAACCATGGAAGGGATTATATGTATATTATTCAACAGAGGCTCAGTTCCAAGTGGAAAGTTTGACACGGATGCTCCAGATGAGTCAAGGGTAGAATTTGACGAGAATTTACAGGCAAAGCATTCAGCTTTTTCAGTAGAGGATGTTAACACCTCAAATCGATTGAAGAGGGGAGGATAGGGACCTTGCACTTATTTAATACCCTATTACAGAGCCGCCAGTAATCAAGAGAGTCAAAGATTTATAGGCTATGAGGGGCCTCATTCTCTCGGCAAACAGGGACTTAACTCCTTCTAGGACTCACTTAAATTTATTACGCCTGCCGTGACGAAAACCGTCACGCTGGTATAGCCAAACATAGTGGTTCCTGTGTACTATAGCGGCAGGGATTGAGGTTTCACCTGGTATTTTCGAGAAGGGATAAAAGCGTACACGGCGGCTTTGACCCAGGAAGAAACCTAAGTAACAAATATCTGCTAATGCAGTTTTTTCCAGAGTCCAGGCATTGGGAAGTGTCTGCAAGGTTGTTTCCTTAATTGAATTATTTTAATATATATATATATATATATATATATATATTTTACCTAATACAAGGATCAAGAGCCAGCCAAGGTAGAGGTTTAGTGTGTAGAATTGTATAAGCGTAAAAAAAGACAAGTGTTAGGAGAATAAAGCTGAAATAGACTTTAGACGGAACAGGAAAGTCATTCCTAAGCAGTAAAAAATAGATAAACCTCTACTCCTTTTCAAATGACAGGAGTGGCTTGTGAACCGGACGATACACGTACCTATATACTCCTATCAAATATACATATGTATATATATATATATATATATATATATATATATATATATGTGTGTGTGTGTGTGTGTGTGTGTGTGTGTGTGTGTGTGTGTGTGTGTGTGTAATGTATTGTTCACCCAATACGTGTGTGAGTTTTTTGTATATATTTATATATATATATGCTTTTATACCTTACATACAAATGTGACGCTTAACTATTTACGTTATATTTGCAAATAACAGATCTGGATATTACTTGAAAGTTATTAATTAATACTAATAAATATCAATGTTAAAGTGGTTTAAAAAAGAATATATAGATGTTTGTGTTACTGATTACCATGACGCTATGGTTAACAAGCTCGTCTTGCAGACCATTTTGTTAGTGCATCGTTCTCGATTTAGAATTGATATTCCCAGTATAACGTTCTTTTTCCAGTTTCAGTTAAGTTGGATAAGTGCGTGATGATTTTAAAATGACACTTTATTTAATGTGAGCAAAATCTTCAGACGTAACGAATATATTACTAAGCTTAGGAATCACAGTGCGTCTTACATTGTTCTGTCCGTACCGCCAGGTGACGCTAAAAGCAAAACTTGTGGGGCGAAGGTGAAAGAAGCGTATCATAAAATAAATTCTGTTCTTCATGCTCTGGATTAGTATGTGATTCTTCGTTTAATTATACCAATCGGCATAAGAATACAAAATTAAAATTACAGAACATCAAAAGCATTTCAATGAAGCAGACAACATATTCGATCATTTTATTATTAATATCTTGATACGAACAATTGTAATCGTTTCTCTCTAAGCATGTCGATAATGCTTCTGAGACTCAAGGAATGACTGCAAATGAAAGATGAGAAAACTTTAGTGAAGAGAAATGACAATTAAATAACAGGATGAAGAAAGACAGAAGATGGCGATTGGTGTTGCATATACATTTTTGAAGATCGTATAAGAGATTTCCACAAGCCAGAAATGTCTTCAAGGAAACTATCAGAATAGAACTTACGGTGACATCTAGCTCTTCCAAAAGTAAAACGATGAAACCTAGTTGCCAGGCTATTAGTACGTCGAAATTAAGGCGGTCGAGGTGCCAAGGATAAAAGCAATATATATTTTGTTGTAACACAAAAATATGTCACGAGGCCAAAAGATGGGGAACAGTTAGGTGAAGACTGATTTTCAATCTGCCTTATCTTAAATTTAGCTAGCCATAATTACTGACCCAAACATGTGACAGTATTCCTTACACCAAAACAACACATTCTTACTTACCATTTTTACTACAGTCACCATAATACCTCAGACTCTATATGTAGTCCTAACTAGTTCCCGTGTGTACAATTTGTCATCTAATAATAACAATATTTAAAAATGAAACCCAATGAATATTTCCAATGAGTACCAAGGATGAACGCATATCAGAACAATTGTTATGACAATATTTATTGAAATGACACACTGAAGCGACGTCACGGCGATGGGAAAATTATAGAGCTCGAGATGCCAGGTCAGGACCGATAACATTACAAACATTTTTTTTAATTTTTTCGAGAATCTCCAGGTATATAGCAGCATTCAAGATATTCAATGCACGGAAGAGTGATAAATGCATAAATGTGCAAGATAGATTTTGGTGGGAAAGATTGTATAGCACAGCACATTGGACGAAAACTTATTTAGCCGCAGACCGAGAAATTCATTCAATATAATCATTCGTTTAATTTTTTTGTGTCATAAATTTAAAAATGTTTCTAACAAATTTCCTTACTACATCTGGCAATTCTGACATTTCAAAATTTCATCTAGATTTAATATTTATGCCTTAAGATCAAGCAATACAAGAAAGATGTTGAATTTTGAAAAGTCTTGAAAAAGCTTACGGAACCCTTTTATAAAATGGGTTTATATTTCTGGTGCATCGATTATTTTATCTCAGATGATCCTGTCACAATAATCAGTCTGAGCCACAAGTAATTTGTATTTTGGGAAACCATTTGGAATGACGATTTCATTATAATTAATAATCATAGGCGGCAATTTAGAATAAATTTGGACTACCCTAAAATGCCATCGATTTTGTGGCAGCATACAGAACGGATGAAAGGAAAAACGACTTCAGCTGGGATGGTTTGAAATTAATATTAACTCGTAACCCCCAACTCCCAGGGGGATCTCTCTGTCAGTAACTCTCCTCTCGTCATTATCCGGCATCTGGGTTATCAGCAAAAGCGGTAACGACGATGAGGCTTGAACAGTTTCTCCACGGGATTACCGGTAAACCTACTTTAAATTTCGACCTTGGATCACATTCTGTTGCGACGTAGACACACTGGAAACTCACGCCAGCGCAAGGCTGCACATAGGAAACACGTTTTTGAAACCTTTTGGTCGCCTCTACCCTACCCAACCTTATTCAACTGAGATTGCAACAACTGATTATTACCTTTTTTCAATCGCTGCAAAACGCTTTGATGACAACGATTTTCTCTAATCAAACAAAAAAAAAGATCAAAGATTTCGTCGAAAACTTTTTTCACATCAAAGCCAACGAAAGTTCACTCAAGTCATATGGAAGTGATGCCAACTCTGCAATTAATGGTGACTATATAACTGAATAAAATGTAATTGTATTTTATTTTTGTAAAATAAATTTTCTAAACAAAAAAGAAATTATTTATGAATCAACCTAATACAAACGTAATGTTTTATTTCGGGATTATTACAATTTTAATTTTCGTCGAGAAAAGATGTAAATGTACTTTTATGCAATAGCTATATAACTGTTGATGAACAAAACAGGTGTTTACGTACAGCTGTGTAATCTCTCTCTATCATATATAAGATTTTCGTAACTTAAATATATATATATGTGTATGTGTGTGTGTGTGTGTGTGTGTGTGTGTGTCTGTGTGTGAGAGAGAGAGAGAGATAACGATATACACATTTATATATCAAGAAAGATATTGTAAGACAAAGTAGAAAAAGTTTACACGTGACACGTTTCGTCCTTCAGGACTTCATCGGTCTAATTATGTTAGGTTGGTAGGACTACGCATGCGCACGACCGAGGGGTGCTGTAAATTTTAGAATGATTTTCGAATGTTTTACAATTATTTTTTTTTTATATCTAGCCTAATTTACTTAGAGTATTTTTCTTTTTCTTTCCATCACTTGCTTATCACAGTGACGGATACCCACTTAAGAAAGTAAACTTTTTCCATCTTGTCATACAATCCCCCCCACACACACATATATTATTTCACAGTATATATTATCATCTGTTCTGATTATGTACATTTTTTTCCTTCTACAAATCTTACGAATAATAATAATAACTTTTATTAAACTTGTTACTATATTGCCCATTTGCTTCGGGTGCATAAGTCTTGTATAACTTTATCAGAATCGGTGTAAAAATGTGCATATTCGACTCTATATCACAATTTTGGCTTGATGCACTCTCAAATAATAATGTTATAACCAGTAAAAATGTCACGTTTTTTTATTTTAATTTCGGATTAATCTTAATTCTTAAGTTAATGACTGAGTAAGCTCATGACGAGTGAAAATAAAATATCCGCAGAAATTGCCCTATAACATCGTTCAATATTTGAGCTTAACATCTTTAGCAAAATATTGCAATAAGAATCATAAATATGAATGCTGGTCGTTGCTGGTCGTTATTTTAAATGAAAAGATTTAAAATTGACAACTTTTTCCATTTCACTGAAACAGACGTTAAACACATCACTCTTACCTTCTTCCTCTCTTTCATTCACTTCTATCTTCCCATTCTTCATTTCTTTCATTTTCTCACTGAAACCAAGTAGTGTCTTTTCCCCTCTTTCCACGTGATCAAAACGGAATAGTCCATTAATTATAAGGTATTGGCTGGACGCAACAGTGGCTGGACGCAACAGCCATGCGAATTAACGAAGTGAATGACAAGAAGAAGAAGAAGAAGAAGAAGAAGAAGAAGAAGAAGAAGAAGAAGAAGAAGAAGAAGAAGAAGAAGAAGAAGAAGGAGGAGGAGGAGGAGGAGGAGAAGAAGAAGAAGAAGAAGAAGAAGAAGAAATTCTAAATAAGCTTGGGGAAAAAACAGAAACGTTTTACGGTGCTTTTGTGAAAACCTCTCATCTTATCGCACACATTTGCCTGTGACACCCGTGCCTTCCATACACTTTTCAGGTGCGTGTCATAGTGCGGATACTGGGCTTTGTAAATTTATAGGCCAACCTCAATTTCTTGGTGTGCTGGCATGCTGCTCTCTCGCCCAATAACAACATCAATAATAATAATAATAATAATAATAATAATAAGGCAAAGATAAAGAAGAATCCCAAAAAGTCTATGGAAAAAATTGAAAGAAATTGAAATTAGGGGAGGTGGTGGAACCATCCTGCATAAGGCCATGTTGAAAATAACTCGACTACTGAGGAGAGTCCTGGACAACTAAGACGAATTACAGTCAGTTAATTTTCACTGTAAACCACTAGTTACTACTGTTGTGAAAAGATAATAAAGAAATAAGTAAAGAAAGAAAAATAAAACAATAAAGAAAGAATTTGCCACCAAAGAAAAACAATTCAAAATAACTTCGATGAGATTTTACAAGCAAAAGTTGTTCGATATTTACGGATACGTCCTCTCACTTGTAAACATTTGCTTCTTTGGCAATATTTAGCGAGAATCTGTTTCGAATTTCAGTCGAATTTGTTTCACAAATACCCTTGGGTAAATAACGAATGCATGTCTTCTTCCACCCCCACCTAGCCCTAGATTAAACAGCAGCGCAGATTCGGCTTTGTAGCTGTGGATGGCAACCCGTTTAGGAAAATCACAAGCCTGAATTCAAAACCCAGTAACCTGAAGTCGTACAAAAGACATGAGGTGGAGATTCTCTGCCTATAAAATAAAAAACAAAATCAATTTCAACAGTTTTCGATGATACAACTGCGGGGGGGTTTATTCCGAACGCTCTTGATACCAGCAGGCATTCGGAGGAAGGTAAATGATTTCCAGTAATGATCACTAGATACCTGTGGAAAAAGATGATAATAATAATAATAATAATAATAATAATAATAATAACTGTAGCCATTAATTTAATTTCTTTTATTTCTTCTATTTATCATACGTTTCGACCATTGTTTTGTGTTTCGTCTTATGTCGCTTATCTCTTTATTCGTATTTTTGGCTAAGAAAAAAATCGGTGCGGTGTAAATAATTTTAATATTTTCATCTTGCGACAAATGATATCGAATAAAAATAAGTGTTCGTTGTTAAAGTTTCTTAAAATGATACCAAACAAATTAACATATTCGCGTACATATTGTATGCATATCCATGAAGACAATTCTGTAGACAGAACTCAATATCCATGGGGATAAGAAGAATTACGCAACACAATCTTCCAAATAAATAATTTCCGCTTGCGTTAAAATAAGTAATTGAAATGCTGGCTTATACGTTGGTTCCAAAAAAAAATCGCAAACGCCTCTGAAAAATACGGAACTATTTCAACCAATAAGCAGGCTTATATAGGTGTATATCCATATTCACATATTTAAAGTGATGTGTGCAATATTTGACAGATGCATTTTTAAGCAAGGAAAGTTAACTTGCATCCATAGATGTACATTAGGAGAGGTGTATTTAGTTGAACGCCGCGGATATTGCAAGCACGTGATCAGAGGATGGCCACTGACGCATTCACATTTGAAGCAAGTATCCGCACGTCCATTCCAATATAGCAAAAGGTTTTGTTTAAAACGGAACTGCCGCGTGCGAGACAAATATTGCACAAGTCTCTCGGCACTTTACTATTAGGAAGCCTCGAGCATCAGTTATTGACCTCTTAGTTCAATGATGTACTGCTTGGAAAGATCGCCTATGATGCTGAGCATATATTACTTATTTTAACTCCGATCAGCGTTTAACGGGGCCCGGTTAAGCAAGAAAGATGAGAGATAAGTTTAGGATTTTATTTTTGTGTCATAAACATGTTCATCTCAAGGTGCATTATTTCTGGAAATCTATTTAACTATATCTTTATATAACTGTTAGAAATTTGACAATTTCGGAGGCTTTATATGATTTGATATGTTTCGCTGATGAACCGGCGTCATTAAAAATTGACGTCATTATAAATCTACATAGACGAGACAAAACGGGAATCATGTTAAACATATGAAGGCTTTATTTTTACTTTAAATATTTCTTTATAAAAATGAAATCTCAGCTCATATTTTTTTTATTTATTTTAATCTTTTAACTCCAAGCAAGGCAGTAAAGCCACTAAGACACAAAGAGATTACTGAGTGTGAAAGAATTAAAAAAAAAGAGAAACATTATAAAAGTAGGGTAATCAAAAAGACAGAAGATAACGATTAACACTGCATTTAAATTTATCTAAATATCAAAGATGGTTGGAAAACATGGAGTCGGAAGTGATTTTTACTAACAAGGCGTGCAAGAGAGGAAAAAAAACTGTTGGCATAGAACTTATGGTTACATCTAGACAATTTAACTGTACATTGATGAAACCTTGTCGCCAAACTATTACTGTGCTTAAATTCGTAAAGTCTAGGAACGATAGGTGAAACTTTGTTATGTTTAGAGTTTACGTATCCCACATTGATTTTGTACTAATTCTGTAAGAATAAGGGCCGTATACTAGTCATAATAAGGAACATAAAGTTCACGATATTTTCAATACATCATCGTGTGTGTAAATTATATTTATTTTTTTATTAAAACGGCATTTTCCCAAAAATTGGGATTACGAAGTTTTCGGTTACGTAGGATCGCACAGGGTGTGTTAAGTTTTAAGTCCCAATACGTATATTCTTTCCATTTCAATTTGAGATGATTACGATTAGTAATGTTTTATATACGAACGAGCTATTTCGATGTTCTTGCGAAATTAATATTGACACAATGTGGAATGCGAAAACATTAAATTGATAAATATATATAATAAACAATGAGTTGAAATTGGTTAAAATCTCATTTTTATAACGCTCAACACGAATCACGTTTTGTCTCGTTTATTTAGAGTTTGCTGAATAAAAACAATTTTCTGATGACGCTAATTCATAGGCGAAACATGTCAAAAACAACTTTTCCAAATTGTTTTAAATATTTACTTTTCCGTCGGATTATAATCCAAACATTACTTTATATATATATATATATATATATATATATATATATATATATATATATATATAGCATAATGAGAAGCCACGTATACATTCTTAATATGTATATAATATAGAAAAAACAACTGAAAAGTTGCAAATTAAAAAAAAATGGAATGTTTTTTTTGTGAAAGTATTTATTTATATATTTATATATATATTCGATATTTCAGATCGGCCCCGATCTTTCATCAGAAATGCGTGTTTTCAGAAGTTTGTTTACATTAAGTAGCGTCCGTCGCGAGACGCGGACGTCACGTGATATGGAATGCAACTGTGTTCGAATGTTTCTAACGTAAATCTAACTGTAGTAATATTTTAGATGTTGTTTAAAAAAAAATTAACTATATCTAACAAAGATTTTTTGTTTAACTATTGAAATATTTATAAAGATTTAAAATACCCAAGTCTTTATTTAACCCTAGCTTATATGTATTTAATTTTAAAATCCAGAATTTTTCTTTTTTTCTGCGTGTGTATGTGGAACTGAAATCAGAATCTATCAATACACATTTACAGTTTTCTAATGAGTGTCCTGGTGGATTAAAATGTTCAGCTATGGGGTAATAAGGATTTGTTTTGACGTATGGTTAGTTTTTGGTTGTTGAAGCGAAATCTAAAATTATTTTCAGATTCACCAATATATCCACTATTGGGACATATTGTGCAGAATAAATACTAGATTGATAGATTCTGATTTCAGTTCCACATACACAGGCAGAAAAAAGGAAAATACTGGATTTTAAAATTAAATACATATAAGCTAGGGTTAAATAAAGACTTGGGTATTTTAAATCTTTATAAATATTTCAATAGTTAAAAAAAAAAATTTGTTAGATATAGTTACAAAATTTTTTAAACAACATCTAAAATATTACTACAGGTAGATTTACGTTAGAAACATTCAAACACAGTTGCATTCCATATCACGTGACGTCCGCGTCTCGCGACGGACGCTACTTAATGTAAACAAACTTCTGAAAACACGCATTTCTGATGAAAGATCGGGGCCGATCTGAAATATCAAATATATATATATATATATAAATATAAATAAATACTTTCATAAAAACTTTCAATTTTTGTTAATTTGCAACTTTTCAGTTGTTTATATATATATATATATATATATATATATATATATATACATATATATATACACGCACACAAACACGTGTGTATGTGATAAAAATGTAGTTTTACGTTATGCTATATTCATATATAAAAGTGTTCAATAACAGGAATAGAGCGTGTGTAAATATAAACATGGGCACTCATGACAACACCAAGTGGCCACAGCCTGTTTCATGCTTGAAAGCAATCTTTAGTCAATATATATATATATATATATATATATGTATATATAAATAAAAAGGAAAGAACAGTAAGATATAAAATCCGGTGTTCTTATAGATATTTTTATTTTTACACAATAGTGCTCTATGTAAATTTAAATTTACAGAGCATTAATATTATAAATTAATAGATTTAAAATATGGTTTTACCGCTACACAGTGATAACCATGTTTCAGAAATGGAAGCTAAAGCCCCTGAATTTAATTTTGTTATTAAACCAAAGACATTAGTTCCATTTCCTCATCAAGCGAATTTTGGAGTAACTTACTTTTTAAAATTTACGGTTGTTAACGGCACAGGAAAGATTCATAGTTTGAGGGTTTCCAAGGTTTTTAATTTTCGTTGTATCAGTTATACTGATACAACGAAAATTAAAAATTGAACCCTCTACCACCCCTTGTCTAGATGAATGGATTCATCGGTAACCTTGGAAACCCTCAAACTATGAATCTTTCCTGTGCCGTTAACAACCGTAAATTTTAAAAAGTAAGTTACTCCAAAATTCGCTTGATGAGGAAATGGAACTAATGTCTTTGGTTTAATAACAAAATTAAATTCAGGGGCTTTAGCTTCCATTTCTGAAACATGGTTATCACTGTGTAGCGGTAAAACCATATTTTAAATCTATTAATTTATAATATATATATATATATATATATATATATATATATATATATATATATATATATATACATATATATATTTAAATTGTGTGTATTTAGGCAGCATTTTTTCATTGATGCATGTTTCATTAAATAATATAGACAAGTGTTTATTTATTTTATGTAAATTCTTTTCATATCGTCTGATAAGGTAAGTAACATTATCATTACATGAAGAACGAAAATCACAATATTGATACATATTTTTTAATCCTATCTAAGCTTTCGGCTTCCAGAATTTAAAGTACATGATCCAGCACCCCACCGAACTCTCAACACTTGGAATTATAATATATTGTACTCTAATTGTCATCTTTGATAATGCCTTATGTAAGCCGAAATCTTAGATAGGATTAAAAATATGTATCAATATTGTGATTTTCTTTATTCTTTTAATGATTAATACACACAATTTAAATTACATGATCCAGCAGCCCACCAAACTACCAACACTTGGAATTATATATATATATATATATATATATATATATATATATATATATATATATATATATATATATATATATATATATATATATATATATATATATATATATATATATATATATATTGTTTACATTTGTAAAAACAATACGCTAGATTTAGTTGTGTAACTCTACCGAGTGAAGATAGCTCTGGCTGACACCAAATTATTTGTTTTAATCCTGGCTTGAGGCATTCGGAAGTCTAGTCGCACTGAGGAGCTGTGATACAGCGAAACAGTACTGTCTGTGAATGACATTATATATATATATATATATATATATATATATATATATATATATATATATATATATATATATATATATATATATATATCATTTTAAATGTTATTTTTAGTGGATACTCATATTTGAGTAGACGCTCTATTTTTTTATTTATTTATTTATTTATTAAACAGTATATTTATTTATTTCCGTCTCTGAATATTCGAGAAATCTTGTTAAAGAAAAATATGCGCTCTCCGGTAGGATTTGAACCTCTGCACAGAGGGGAAACCGTCATTAGATTTGACGTGTCTTAACCGACTCAGCCACGGAGGAAGTTTTGAAATGTGCCTTTAAGCGAAATCTTTCTCGGAATAAATTCATCGAAATTTTCATATCTGCTCAGTTTTGTATCCAAACATAAACAAAATAATTTTCTAAGGTAATAGATTTTATTTATCAATCCGACAGATATTTATCTATCCTTATATATATATATATATATATATATATATATATATATATATATATATATATGCTAACTGTTGTGATATTAATCTGTATGTATGGCAGATTTTAAAAGCACATACAATGTGCCGATTGGTAGGAAAACAGTACATTATGAGTTCACTCCAATTTGGTGTTGCGTTATTGGTGTCTGGGTATATTTAGACTTAGCCGAATTCGGATACTAAAACAAGTTGTCACCATGAAAGCCAGATACGCTACCTACTCTACCTTGAAGGCCTCCTCGTACATATAGATACATATATGTCTCTTGTATACGTGAATGTTTTAGGCTCATTTAAAGTCACAAGTCAAATTAGAATGTTTGACATTTAGCAATAGTATTTTTAACTATATACATGTGATTGTAATTGTGTGTGCATTTTTCTTTGTACGTATTTATATACGCTTGTGTGTGTTTGCGCATGCGGTCTTTCTCTCGGTGAGAACGAGAGAAATGTTTTCATATATTAATATTTTTTTATAAAACCGTTTCGCTGTTTCTTTAGAATTTTCAGTTTGTTTAGTTTATTTTGATTTTAGATTTTTACAAATTTCAGCCATTTTTTCTCATATTAATATTGCAGTTCGTTTTTTAAATAAAGATTTCTGTGGTCGTCTGCTTTTTCAGAATCGCCATAATGTCTGTGACGTCATCATTATAATCTATATATGTCCATTTTGTTGCTCTTCATTTTCTTTTTCGTGTTTTTTTGTTTGCCTCAAAACCATTTAATTAATATATTTTTAAATCTTCAGGAACTCAGTGACGCAATATTTCCCGTGAAAAAATCCGAGAGGCTGTTTGAATGATCCGAGTCAAGACAGCTTCCTTGCAGATCAGACAAAGATGGAGCCGAGCTGATGTCTGACAATCCTGGTGAACGTTCGTTTGAGAGTTCGCCTATCGCTTGGCTGTCAGCGTTCCCGCTTTTGTCACTGCCTTGGCTTGACTGATTCTGACCTGGTTGACCACCACCGGACACCCTATCCTGTTCCTGTTTTTGACAATTTCGTCGAAATTTAGCCCGAGCATTTTGGAACCAAACCTGTAAAAAAATTAAAGAAAATCTGTAAAAATGTATATATAAATTATATCTTAAACAAAACGTTTACTCACTGAAACTAAGTGAAACACTCGCATATTTCTTTGGCATCGCCAGAATTATATAGCAATTATTGTTTGTATACCTTTAATAAATATAAAATCTGGTAGCTCGAAAACAGTTACCTTGCAATAAGATCCCATTGAAAGAAGAGGGTAGAAATAGGTATACACCGCAATAAGTGTGGTAAAAACACTGGAAGATAGGCATATTCAGGAAATATCCATAATATGACGATTTCTACGATAAAAAGGGCTCCGTATTTCCATGAAATGGCAGATCGATGCAATATGTCAAAACTTTTTAAAAACTGTCATCTTCAAATGGCCAGAATGATCGCATTTAAAGGCTCAAGAACTTCATCTTCAAATGGCCAGAATTATCGCATTTAAAGGCTCAAGAACTTCATCTTCAAATGGTGAAGATTATATTTAAAGGCTTAAATCTCTCCAACATCCTCTTGGCAACATCCTAACGGAAACGTTGTGATTAGCCGTTCCTTTATAAGGAAACATTCGGCATTACTTAACCTAACACTTACTCTCGGTTGAAATTATTTAAATATTGATGGGAATTTCCTTTCTGGCCTGTTCTTTGATATACTATGGAACATTAACACCATATATCATTATTTACAATAGTTATTTTTAGATCGTCTAAATGATCCTCATTAAATAATATAAAATGGTCACCTTTAATAATTCAGGTCCAGATTATTTCCCTTTTTATGACTGAGTTCACTAAACTGATATTAACATTTAACACTTTCCCTTCTACTCATTTCACCGCAAATAAGGCGAGAAAGCCACTAAGACACCAACGTTAACTGGGAGTGAAAGAAACTGTGCGGACAATAAAAGAACAGGTTTCAAGGAGGTAGAAAATGGCGATTGATGTTGCATTTAAATTTTTTAAAGATCCTAGTTGACAAGAAACAAGAAGCTTGAAGAGAGTTCCACCTTCGACAAGTGCAGAGGAGAAACTATTAGCATTGAATTGACGGTTAAATCTTGCAATTTCATTAGTGAAATTATGATACCTAGTGTACATCTAGTACTGTGAAGTCGAGGTGCTCATCGAAGAACGCTAATCAGAACAATTATAGTAAAAATGTTTATAAAAATGGCACAGGGAAGCTACGTTCCGGTGACGGAAAAGGGACTGCAAACTGGACGCCAGATCAGGGCCGATGACATTTTACTGATTCTTCAGTTTCTCTTAAGAATCTCTCTAGATTTAAAGCAGAAATGCCAGACCAGATGTGTCGGCAATGTCTGATGCAAAGACGGATGATAGACTTATAAATGGGCAAGATAGATTCTAAATATAAAACGTATCTGGAAAGACATAGTGAAGCAATTTTCCTGGCAGCAGACAGTGTAACAAGGAAATACAACCTGTGCTCGGTGCCTCGAGACATGAACTTAGGTTAGAGCTTTAATGATGCTTTAAATAAAACCACAGAATGGACGCTCATGTGCATCAAAGGCAGTCTACGATATTCCACAAGATGCATCAGTGCGTCTTGTGGCAGTGAGTAAGTTAAGGTTTGTAGTTTCTTGCCTGATTGCAGTGGAAATGGCGATTCCTACTCACAAGAATCAGGAAAGATCAGATCCCATCTCACCAGTCAGCAGTAAAGAATTTTTGATTCTTTGAATGAAAATGTCCACATGGAATCAGCTTGAAATCATAATAGCATTTCTATATCAGAGAGGGCTACTTGGAGATGCCTCTATATGTAACATCAGAAACTAAAGATATACCGTATATCTATCTTGCTACTTAGGAGATGAATACTAACAATTAACTCCAATTGATTATAAAGGACTCAGCCTAATAACCCTTTAAATTTCTCGATCAAGGGGATGAACAAGCAATTTTTACTCTATAATCAATTCCATTGAGCTTACAAAAGTGATAGGCATGTAGTTCACCTTCTCGAGATCGGATGAAGAAGCTATCTTTGCACTTCGATTATGTCTTCATTTCGCCAGGTCATCCATAAAACTGGTGCCATGTAACCTGATGTGAGAACGACAATGGCAACACCAAGCGCGTACCTAAAGAATCCATGGGAACTTGACACGGAACGGTAGAGCACTCTTCGATGAGAAGATGACAAGCACAAGCTTTGAAATAGGATTATTTCTATTTATCTATTTTCAGTGACAGAGGTGCTGGAGGATAGCGGCAAAGAAAGCAGTTGTAGTATGTCGTTAACTTCAGATAATATTGCACGGTCATAGGAGGCATTGCACAAGACCATCCCAGAAGACAGTTGCAGGGTCGATATGAGGTGTCCGCCTAGACGCCGAGTACAGAACCAGGTGATTAGCTCAGCTGCACTTGGTATACAAGCGTGGGAAATAACCGTACAGGCAGATATATAAGCTCCCACCTCGGAGAGGAAATGGGAAGCCTCTCTGAGACGTTACCATTGTCAGTGTAAGGTTCAGGCTCGGAAGTCCGGGGTTGAAGACAATGTAATGTTACGTATAATCGATTTTCGCGTTCTCATTTGTAATGTACACCGATAATTCATTATACAGTCTCACTGAAGAGAATTGGATTTCTAACAAACGGAGTTAACATGAACTTTAACACTGTCAAATCGCAATTTTGCCTGAGCGCATAGCATATATTTCATTTACCGATCTAGTAAATTCCTTGGTCTTTAATTTTTTTAATCATTTCACCCCAAGCAAGGCAATAAATCCACTAAGAAGCAATTGATTAATAATTATGAAAGAATATAAGAAAAAGCAAACTAATCTTAAGGCGAGAGCACAATAAAAGAAATGAAACAAGAAAGACAGAATATGACGATTGACAATGTATTAATCCGTTTGAAGGTCAAAGGTGACTGAAAAGCAAGAAGTTGGGAGATCCTCTTCCCTTCTCCACACCCTTTCACCTTTCATTCCCATCTGCTCTCACTCCAAATCTTCTGTAACCCCCTAGCCTTGATCGATCCACTATCTTTCTCCATATCCTCTCCTTTACCACTCCTATCTGCTCTTCCTCCAAACCTTCCGTAACCCCCTGCGTACTAGTGGCTTCCAGCCTTGCTTGGGGGTGATATGCTTAAAAAAAAAGAAAAAGAAAAAAGATCTCTACGAGGGAGAAATACGAGAGAAAAAATGTTAGAATAGAACTTATGGTTATATGTAGCAATTGCAACTGTAAAATGATGAGACCTATCTGCCAATCTAGTGTTGCGCTTAAATTCCTAAAATCGAGGTACCAAAGATGAAAAACTAAATATCTTAGTTGATTTGCAGTTTAAGGACTTACCTGAAGAACCCGTTTCGTCAACCCAGTTTTCTGGGCCAAATGCTTCAAATCCTTAGCATCTGGATTGTGATTAACGGCGAAATAGGATTTTAAGGTTCTTAACTGGTGATGCTTAAAAGATGTTCTCATTCGTTTTTGTCTTGGGGCGTTTTGGTAGGTGTCTCGATCGATCATGTCACCAGGGCGATCCAAACCATCATGACCAAGTCCTGCAATAAAAACGAGAAAAATAATGAAGATGTGGAATTTTACGTCCTGTTTGGTTGAAAGAGTAAAAATAGTCGCATCTTGAATTCCTAGATACAAGTAACGGACTGAACATTTATCGATCTAAGTTACTTCCCAATATCTGGACAATCATCCGATTTTTAAAAAGGATTTTTTAGTCTGGTTTGAAACTTTTCAGAAAAAATCTTTGAAATTTCTACGGTGAATTCTTCTTGATGGGAACGGCTAATCGTACA
>OZ038503.1:2506944-2516944 GCA_964036315.1 Acanthosepion esculentum
CTAAGATTCACTTCAAATGTTAAACTTTTCTGCCAATTTCTTAAGCAATGGTGTCGATTCCAAATACTTACTTAATTTAGTCGTTGTTGATTCTTAAGGGATTAACAAGTAATCATTGGGACACTGATGATCTTCAAGATTAGGAATAATAGGAAGTAATTGAGAGAGGCAAATAAATTTCATTGTATACATATGTGTGTGTGTGTGCCTCTGTCTCTGTGTTTGTGTGTGTGTGTGTGCAATGTGTTTGCTATTCAATTTAGTGCAGTTTTAGAGGTGGTATCGAAAACAACTTATTCAAATTTGATCTAATATTAATCAACACTTCATCTAAAGCAATAAAAGATATATATATATATATATATATGTATGTATGTATGTGTGTGTGTGTGTGTGTGTGTGTGTTTGTGTGTGTGTGTAATAAGTCAAATATAAATCAAATTTACCCGTAAAGACAATATAAATACAATTAAAAATTAAACGCGTGCGAGTAAATAAAATCTTTGATAAAAGTTCATCAGGGAAAGAACAGCATTGGTAAAGAATGGTTTTGTCTTTCTCTTCTTATTTTCATGTTGCGTTAAATTGTCACGTGGACAACGTCTACCAGAAAAATCAAGGTTTGCACATCGAGTTACATAGCGACTGTCTTACGTTCTAGTCTGTACAGGCAAACAGATAGATAGATAGATAGATAGATAGATAGATAGATAGATAGATAGATAGATAGATACTGTCTGGATATCAAAATCAAATATATGGGAATTGTCAATTTGCGCCTTAAGCAATCTCCAGATCATATCCACAAACGCCTTATCCCCGATATTGAGCATTCTTCCTCCCAAAATATCGTAAATTTTAAACAATACATACATACATACTGATGTATATATATATATATACATATATATATATATATATATATATATAGAGAGAGAGAGAGAGAGAGAGAAAGTGAGAGTATGTGAGAGTGAAAGTGGTAGAAAAAGAGATTGATGGCTGATTGCCAATTATTTTTTAGTACTGATAACTGATGCCTGCTTCATGGTGAGTCCTAAAATTGTGCAAAAAAACAACAATTTTCGACAGAATTTAAGCTAGTAATGGAGTGTTTATTTTCTTTTTTTTTCTTTTTTTCACCTTTTTTCTTTTCTGTGTGTTAATCATTTTTACAATAAATGCTAACAGAAATATCTAGTAAATATATTTTGATCAGCCGCTTGACGCAGACAATCATGAATTTCGATATCAATGATGCAAACACATGCAACAGAGAAATCAGAAATTGGGTCTTCGTCATAAAACGCCTTTATCCACTTTGCCATATGTGCAATGATAACAACAAAAATTACAATATGAGCACTGGTGAAAATGGTTCCTGAAGAGATTAGCTTTATAATACCCAGAAATTCATACACAGATCTCCTCAATGGCACAGTGGATAAAGGCGTTGGTTAGATCCAGTGACAGGACCCAAAGAATGTGAGTTCAATACCCGGTTAAGGCAGTGGAGAACTTTCAGAGGGAAATTAACAGGAGATAACTGATAACTGACATTCATTAAACATCGCACGTGGAACTAGAACAGTCTACCCCAGTGAGCGAAATAAAGGGTTCAGTTCGACATTCCAACCACCTGAAGAAGGCCGGAGCGTACAACGGATCCGAAACGTTGTAATAAATATGGCGACAAAGATGAGGACAATAGTCCGAATAATGTAAATAGTGTACATAATACCTCATTTCAGAAATATAGACATATACTGAAAGGCCGAAACGTTGTAATAAATATGGCGACAAAGATGGGGACAATATTCCGAATAATGTAAATAGTGTACATAATACCTCATCTCAGAAATATAGACAGATACTGAAAGGCCGAAACGTTGTAATAAATATGGCGACAAAGATGAGGACAATAGTCCGAATAATGTAAATAATGTACATAAAACTTCATCTCAGAAATATAGACAGTCTTTAATAACTTTCCGACTGATTCTTAATAATTTGTCTATAAATATTTTTAAGGCAATTGAAAATATGAGGAGCTTTTATTTTGGACTACATTGACTTCATGAATTCAAGCGTAAAACTAGATTACTATATAAGTCTCTCATCATTTTACGAATGAAATTGCTAATTGTAACCGTAAGTTCTCTTCAAATAGTTTCCTCTCTCGAACTAATCGCTTGTGAAACTCTATTCTGGCTTCTTGCATTATTGTTAACTACGATCTTCCTTAATTAAATTTTGAAAACTAAAATGGAGGTAGACTAGGTTGGAATAATCAGACAGTTTTGAAAAAAAAAAGGAAAATAAAAGAAACGGGGATTTTGGAATAACACTAGAGACATTGAAAAATATCACAGAGAAAATTTTTTAAATTGGATTTCAAATATCGCTAGCATATTATTAAATTTCTGTTCATCTAACAATACTATTACTAAAAATGCATTTATCTTTCAGTTTTCAATAAAAAAAATTCAAAACCATCAAGCAGGAATATGAAATGTTTATAGCTTTGAAGAATTCAGCCATATTTTATTTCTTTTTATTCTATTCTTAAACATCGATGACAATAAACATACAAGAAACAGTTTCCAAACAAACGTAATTAAGACAAACAGTCAGAATTTGAAGGAGGCTAACGTCTGGTAGTTTCATTGATTTTTTTCAAATTATGAATGTCTATCCATGTCATACAAGGAACTGCTTAGTAAATACAGATTTAGATGTATGACTAAAATGGCAGACGTATTTTGTAGAAACAAACAAACATCCTAATAACAATGTTATGATGTCGGTGTGATTTAATCGACGTAAAATAACAGATTCTGGAGATAAATTTGTAATTCAAAATGACGAACAGAAACAGAAAATGCGTTTCAATATTTTCCACGAAGCTATAAACAAAACGGAATAGGCGTAGAGACATGGCATATGAAGCACCTGTGGTAAGATCTGAGTTCGAGTCACGTTTGGAGAAAGTTGAAATTTAATTCAAAGCTCGAAGAATATAGGCCAAATCTTGTGATAAGAAACAATAAAGGCATCAGAATATCTTTCAGCAATAATGAAACTATTTAATCTCAGTTTTTTAATATTTATTAATTTAAAAACTTAAATACTTAACCAGCATATTTTGTAACATGAAGTTTAAAAAGGTTTTAGCAAATTATAGCCCCCCCACACACACACACACATACACACACACACATCGTCAGAAAAGAAATATTAAAGCTTAATTGCCTTGAATGAATATCGTTTAAATCTGAATTCATTTAATATTTTTGTCTGAATTATGACATCCTGAAGATGAGGATATGAATTCGGACATAAATGATGTGAATAATTTAATGTTTTCCTTGCATTTGACAACTGTTAAGGAAAATATTTTGATCGCTGGAATAAGTATGAAATAAAATAATGAATGTACATTTTCGACAGGGAAATTTTAGTTTAAATCGTAAAAACGTTAAAAAAAAAGAAATTCGCATTTTACCCATCGAATCGGGTAGAAACATTTGAGAAAGAGTGTGAGAAAAAAATGAGAGGAAAAGAACAAACATTGAAAGTGAAAAGAAAGAAATCAAAATGGCTACTCAAAAATAAAACTATTTACTTACAAGAACAAGAAATGAAAAAAAGGTCAACAAATATTGTTAAACTGGCACAAAGACCTCTCCCCAATTCACCAATCTTTTCCCTGATAAAACGATGCCCCCCCACCAACACCAAAAAAAGCAATAAAGTTGACGTCATATATTTTCTCAAAGGAAGAATTCCGTAGACAGACGCATCTTTACAAAATTAAACGATTAAAATATATAAGTAAATGAGATGATCACAAAACCGATATTTTTTCATCATCCTATCAACTTTCGCTATCTTAATGAACCTTCGGATTAGAGTGGCACATTTTCCATACTCTGCTATCCAAATATTTGAATTGTTGTATTTGTTTGTTGTAAATTATATTAAGAAACACACAACTTTAAGGGTTCAAGGGATTATAATTTATTGGCTTAAGACCGGGATTTTGGTCATAACTTTTCAGATCTCCATTTTCATACAAAAATATGGGTGACAAATTTTTCCAGTTGCTCTGTGTTTGCACTGGACTCTCTGGATTACATCCTCCTTGGAATTATCCATACTGATTACCAAATGACTTCATTAACTAACTAACTATATATATATATATATATATATATATATATATATATATATATATATATATATATATATAATTTCAAAAGGTAGATAAGTAAAACAGACCAAATATTAATTATATTAAGAAAAAGACAACCTTAAAAGTTCATGGGATTATAAGTTATTTCCTTAGACCAGAGATTTTGGTCCTAATTATTCAGATCTTCATTTTCATTCAAAACTGGGAAAGTTTTTCTCCCATACTTTTGTATGAAAACGGAAATCAGAAGAATTAGGACCAAAATCCCGGTCTGAAGGAAATAAATTATAATCGCATGAACACTTAAAATTGTATGTTTGTGCGTTTGTCTGTGAAAAGACACAAATTCCTTTCTTGCGAAACAATTCTAAACTGTTAAATTCTATAGATACGAAAGAGTAAAACGTCTATAAATTAGTACCTTTAAAAAAATGCTCTTTTCCGCGGAATTAGCCGTCGTTTATTTGTAAATAATTATCGAACTGAAAGCCATTTCCATTACGTTTTTTGATAAGAGAGGTGGATCGTAAACAAACATATGTTGAGACCGAATACGTGCGCGTCTCAGTGCTCTCGTCTCTGTCGTATTTAATCTGCGTCTCATATTTGATCTGCGTCTTCCTACAAGCTGGGCGGTCGTCTTGGTGTCATGTGTCAGGGTGACTCGGTCGGAAAGGGTGACATTTCTTAGGGGTTTTTTTTCTTTAGCGGAAAATTGGCGGAACTTATATCGCTAATCTGAAATTCCTCATTTCACCGTGCGACAAACAGTTTCACAATAATGACTATATAACAAATCTCTATCAGTCTGTATACACACACACACACACATACAGATATATATATATATATATATATATATATATATATATATATATATAATATAGAAAATACAACTGAAAAGTTGCAAATTAAAAAAAATTGAATATTTTTTTTGTGAAAGTATTTATTTATATTTTTATATATATATATATTTGATATTTCAGATCGGCCCCGATCTTTAATCAGAAATGGCTGTTTTCAGAAGTTTGTTTACATTAAGTAGCGTCTCATTATGCTATATATATATATATATATATATATATATATATATATATATATATATATATATATATATATATATATATATATATTTGTGTATCTAGGTAGCAAATTTTCTTTTAGGCATGTCTGATGTCTGATTAATATATATATATATATTAATATATATATATATATATATATATATATATACATACATACATACATACATATATATATATATATATATATATATATATATATATATATAGTATCAAATAAAATTAAAAACACTCATTAGAGTGTTTACTAGAAACCATTTATCTTAACTCTTTGAGCCCTGCGTTCCTGAACAATTTTAACCTTTCTACCTGAGCTCCTGAGTCAAAATTCGCAAATAATTTGTATGTAATGTTTTTATGGTAGATATAAAAATATTTACAAATGTTTACCCCGGTGCCTGGGCATTACGTCATTTTTCTCTACCACTGTTCAACCAGTGGCTGGTCATAAAGTCATTTTTCTCTACCACCGGCAAGCCGGTAAAGCGGTGGCCAGGACTCAAAGTGATAAAAATATTTTTCTTAACTTTCCACAAAAAATTACATTAATTCTTTATGAAAACTTATTTACGGGTAGATAAAATGTTTGATATAAACTCATTGACAAATGTATCTGTAATTTCCACAGAACTCAGAGTGGGACAGATAAGTGGACATTTAATCTTATTTATAACTCATCTTTTCTGTCACTTCATATTCATCAATTTAATTACAAAGACTGACTGCATTAAAAGCGTTACTAGATAGCAACTAGGTCTCATCATTTTATTGTTGGAAGAACCAGATGTAACCGTAAGTTCTATTCAAATTGCTTCTTTTTGTCGGATTTCTAGCCTGTCGAAATCTCTTCCGGTTTCTTGCCACCAAACTAAGTATAATCTTCAAAAACTGAAACACAAATCGCCATCTTCTCTCTTCCTGCATTCGGTTCTCTTACTTTTCTTTCTCCACATTAAAAGACTTCTCATACACTTTCACTCCCAGTAAACTTTTGCGTCTTTTGTGGCATTATCGCTTTACTTGGGGTGAAATAATTAAGAAAAACATGGAAATTATATTTTGCAGCTTGTATTTATATGTGGCAAAATAACTTTTACCCCAATAAATTTCCTCAGGGGAGGAAACGTTAAAGTGAAAAAAAGTTTTCCTTTTGTCTTTTATTCTCTTCTTATAGCTATCGATATATGGTTTAAGTAGAATTGTAGCCTTAATTGGCAATAAGCCTAGGAGAATGACAATTCTGAATTCAAGATAATACTCTAGGGTAGGACATACACTGTGAAGACATCCACCGGATAATGGAAATCATCATGACTGTCATGGTCCACCTACAAATGTGGCAAAATATGATTATTATTATTATTATTATTATTATTATTATTATTATTATTATTTTTATTTCCTTTGATATCTGGCGTTTACACATTTCTTTTCGGGGCCCGCCCATGGGCCTGAGGTTAGAAATGGCATCATGACACTTTCCACTGCAAAAAAAAATAATAATATAATGAAATAAAAAATAATTACAAAGATAAAGCCCTTCGTAAAGTGTGGGCTGTACTTTTTTTGTATCTCTTTGAGGCATGGACTTCCAGTGATCCCTTCAATCAGCCTACTGGAATCTTTTCCAACCAGTCCAAGGGCTCCAACTACAACAGGAATTGTTGATGTTCCCATGTGCCACATTTTTGAGATTTCTATTTCAAGGTCCTTGTATTTTGACAGTTTTTCGAATATCTTCAAAGACACATTGCAGTCTGCAGGGACTGCCATATCATTAAGGAGGCACTTATTTTGTTTATGGTCTTTAATAACAATTATTATTATTATTATTATTATTATTATTATTATTATTATTATCATTATTATTATTATCATTATCTGTAATATTCTATACAACATTTACTATTGTTTTTTATTATATCTACTATTGACTTTTTACAATTTCAAATATATATATATATATGTCCAAGAGGATAGAACCCAGGTAGAACACAATGTCCAGGACAGAGCAAGAATATAATATAAAAGGCTCAAACACTAATATTCCATGGTTATAATTTATTATATTGGAATCGTAATCACGATCCAATTCATCAGACCCTACATTTTTTTTTTTTGAATTTGTAGGTCTGATGAATTGGATCGTGATTACGATTCCAATGTAATAAATTCTAACCATGGAATATTAGTTTTTGAGCCTCATATATATATATATATATATATATATATATATATATATATATATATATATATATATTAGGATATTACACCGAAAACATATCAAAAGTCATCTCATCAGGCGATTGTAAATGACTGACGCCAGTAATTTACAATCGCCTGATGAGATACATTGATACACATCGAAACACGACTGCAATTGTGTAGCGAATTTGACATGTTTTCGATGTAATATCCTAAAATAAAGAATATTGCTCTACTTTGTATTGAACCCTCTTTTAAATTAAATCTTACAAACGCTGGAATTGTATCCTATTCGTTCTCATCTTACCTGTGTATTTATATAAGTTTTGTTAAAAACGACTGGCGAGGTTCTGCAGTTACCTTTCCTGTTGGCTCATATCATTTTGGTCATGTAATTTAATAATTGCGCATTGGGGCCGCATTCCATATTTTAAACAACGACGAACAAGGCGACAATCTGTTTCATGCTAAACGCAGTTATCAGGCCATGTCATCAAAACAGATTCAAAGCTCTGGGTGTTGACTTCAATGTTCCCATTTATATTTACACATGCTCTATCCCTGATACTGACCACTTTCACCCATAAATAAAGCACCCATTAAAACTATATTTGATCATATATATATATATATATATATATATATATATATATATGTGTGTGTGTGTGTATGTGTGTGTGAGTGTGTGTGTGTGTGTGTGTGTGTGTGTGCATAATTTCCACTTTTAAACAGTGAAATTAATTTCCGTCAAGCTAGAGAACAAAAAGTTTTATTAGAGAAAATGTAAACCTTGACAGGGATCGAACCTGCACATCCATTTAGGAAATCTATGTTTAGCCAGGTGTGATTTAAACGCTCGGCCACCGAGTGCCGCTACAGCAAAGCCAAACACAATGTCAACTTTATTTTAACGAAACGCAAATTTCTCGTTGACACTTTCAACGTATATATATATATATATATATATATATATATATATATATATATATATATATATATATATATGAGACAGAGAGGCGGGGTAATGGTTAGCAAGGTTGATCCGCTAGAACAATTACGACTGAATACTGGGTGCTCCATACTTTCGGTCTAGTGCCATATCTAAACGACACTTGGAAAATCCTTATATATATATATATATATATATATATATATATATATATATATATATATATATATATATATGTGTGTGTGTGTGTGTGTGTGTGTGTGTGTGTGTGTGTATGTGTGGGTGGAACCTTTAACCACAAGGTATTTCATTTATTAAGCTTTCAATATAACTACTAAACTTTACCGAAAATCATTCAATGTATAAGTAAAAAGTTTAAAGCTATGCATCTGTCGAAGGTGCAGTTATGTGATATAGGGTTGTGTGTGTTCGTAATTCATGTGCAGGCATATTTACTTTTATCATTTGTGTGGAGGCATTCATCCAACTATGTGTGCGTATTTATTTTACCTCAATCTGCTAGCTGTCCCTGAGAGGAAGAAAGAGAGAGAAAAATGATGGCACCCTGGAAGGAATTAAATTCATTTGTAAACCTCACTCTCCAGCAAGGCCCCCACCCCTCAAACCAATATTTATTTTCGGAATTGTTAATAATCGCATCAGCAAGCAAGAAACACCAGAAACAGAGATTAAGAAATATTTGTTCCTCCAAAAGGAGCAAGAGACATTTCTGAAACTTGGTCTGAATTTGCCACAATATTTCAAGCGTTTCTAAGACTCGATATCAGGAATCGCTTCTTTGAAAGAAAGTAAACGTGGCATCAGGTTGTCCAGAAAGCACAAGTCTTGTCATGTCTCTTCATATGTATTGGCATGCTAGTACATCATAATCACAAGTTTCCTACTCCATTAAGTATTATAAGTGCATATCTGACCAAAGTGTTGAATTGGGCTCTGTAGGTGTCTGGACAGCATAGGTTTATAGAAAGTGCAAGACAGATTCATTACTCATAGTCTGGTTTCGAATTCAAGAGCTGTCTTTGCTCTCAGACTGCTTCTCCCACTATTTAACCCATAGCTAGAGGGTAATCGATCCATGCCTTTTAAAAGCACCAGGTGGATTCCATTATTTGCGCCTATAATCGTTTGACTACTTGTATACCGCTTATTGATACACATATATATACACGCAGTAACACACACACACACACACACACACACACTATTTCAGGCTTTTCGAATATATCTATCTATCTATCTATCTAACATATTATTTCTTTATCTATTCCAGGCTTTTCGTATCTATCTATCTATCTATCTAACATATACTTTCTTTATCTATTCCAGGCTTTTCGTATCTATCTATCTATCTAACATATACTTTCGTTATCTATCGCAGGATTTTCGTATCTCTCTATCTCTGTTCGTGATTAATTTGTCGTCAATAATTATATAATTTTATTGCATTTTCAGGTTTTTTTTCAATAAGCAATTCCATTTACATCTGAAATATATGGATAAGTATAAAATATCTTACCATTGCTCTACAACACGCGCCATATTTCTGCTCGT
>OZ038503.1:2521944-2539444 GCA_964036315.1 Acanthosepion esculentum
CTAGGTTAATCTCTGGGATAAAACGATATCTATCTTACATATCCTCATCACATGTACTTTTTATTTCATCTAACCTTTTCCCTTATAACAATCTCACAAAGTAATCCTCTACATTGAGTGGCTCTTAGGCTTTTCATTGAGTGAACTAAAGTAAAAAAAAAGTAATGTTAATACACCAGTGCACAACACGCGCCTGCGTTTTAGAGGGTGACACATTCTTCAGTAATGATATGCACATATGCACGTCTTGCTGCAAATTATTTTGCAGTTTCATTTTTCTTTCTGGCGGAACGACGACATCCAATTACAGATACATTTGTTTTTTTGCTTTCGTTTTACAATGACAATATCTGGTCCTCAAGCATGAATTGTATGATCAGTATAAATTTGAAAATCCTTAAATTCTGTTATAGATGAGTTTAGCTTGCTTTGGCAAAGGATCACGTGTATGAGCCACTTCGTGGAGATCGGACGCTCTCAAATGAGAAAGTATTTTGCTAACTAGTGAGAGGTGAATATAAAGTAATATTTTCAATTTTACCAACTGAAGTATCTTTATGGGAAAAGAGCTTTTGCTTTGGGAATGTTTGATGGAGGTCGGTTGACAGTGGCAGGATGTGGAAGGACTTCTAAAACTCTATTCCTGATATGAATGGGATTCTCTTTTAAGGAAATCTGTAACACATTTTATCTCTTGATTGAATAAAAGGAATTTTCGCGGAGAAAAATAAAAGAGTTTTAATGTTTTCAGGAAGAAATATAAGGAAGGTAGTGAAATTAACCCGACAGACAAAAAGTAAACAGAGAATCCGACAGGAAAGAAAATTTATGAATGGATAGAAAGAAAAAGAAAGATAAAGAGGGGAAGGAAAAAAGAAAGAAAGAAACGGGGAAAGTCGACGAAAAAGAGAGGAAAAGCGTTGGAAAGAAAGAAATGGAAAATAAGGGAAGTAGTAAAAGAAGCGTGTGAACAAGCTTAAAAGAAAAAGAATAGAAGAAAGAAAGAAAAGAAACGGAAAGAAAAAGAAGCTGATAAAGAAAAGGAGACGTCGAATGAGAGAAAGGAAGAAAAAAATGAAAAATAAGAGATAAGGAGAAAAAGGAAAGGAGAAAATTAAAAACAAGAAGAAAAATGTTTAGAAAAGAGACAGTGAGAAAAAGAAGTAAAAAAAAAAAAACTAAAGAAAGTGAATAAAATAGAAAGAGATATGGAAAAAGAAAATAAGGGAAAATATAAGACGAAAGAAAAAAAAAGGAAAAATTAGTTTTAAAGTGAAAATGGGTGAAAGATTAAAAAGAAAAGTCATCCAAGGCAAGCAATGAATGATCGAAATTGAAAGAGAAAAAGGGGTAAAAAGAAGGAAAGAATGAAAACAGAAAGAGTAGGAAAGAGACAAAAACAACAAAGGAAAATGAGAGAGAGAGAGAGAAGAAAAAGAAAGAAAAAAAATTGCAGCGAGAAGGAAAACAATTGAAAAAACCTGAAAGAATATAGACAAGATATCATGAATGAAAAAAAAAATTAAAGATGGGGGAAGAAAGAAAGAGTGAAGGAAAAATGGAACGAACGAACGGTGACGAAAATGAAAATAAATAATAAAATATTTAAAATCAAATTGGGAATTTAGTTTTTAAAAATATTTATTTAAAAAATATATATATAAACAAATCGTTGTTAAATAAGAATTTACGATTGAGAAAAAACATTATTGGACCTTACATATCATAGATCATTGTTCTAACAACCAAGATGACTCATGGGATTTGCCGAATCCAATTGTAGCTTAATTAATCCGATATTTCCGATTACACTTAATCAATGGTGTAAGCAATTCGTAATTTAAACTTTCGTACTTTCGCAAAATCAGGCATTATCGATTTCGGTGTCATTCTGAAATGAGGATTAATGTTTAAACAAATCAGATATTTTAAATTCGAATCAATAATGACGAAACATTTCTATCGATCTAGCTGAATCCATTGCGACTAATTACAACTTTTAAATAATCAAATTCAAAATCAATAAAACCGAAACAAGTAAAGACATATAAAATAGACTTATTTTCGCAAGTGATAATGATCAAAATTATCGATACTGTTATTTTGCTTGTCTCTATGAACGAGTGTTACACATTTCTACCTCGGATCAAAGTGTAGTACCTGCACGATGCGTAGCAATATAGAGCTGAAAATAGACACGCATTCTGACCAAGAAACTTTGCTCACAATTCTGCTAGTTTATGTGCGTGTTGTTTATATTTCTTTAACTAGGATTAGATTGTAGTATCTGTGCGATCACAGCCTCCAAGGAGCTGAAATCGTTTAGATTTTCTGACCGGAAAGCATACATGAAAAATGCGGCGCAGGAAGAAATTGTGAAAGGGGAGGAAGAATTGTAGAATAGAATGTAAATACACACACACACTCATATATATATATATATATATATATATATATATATATATATATATAAAAATGAAGAGGTTATAATGGTTCCAACGAGAGAAAAGTGTGTATATTAAAAAGAAGAGAGGTACCGTAAACATTTTGGGTTGTAATGTGGATTTATAAAAAAATATTATTCTTTATTTTTCATAATTGTACAACACGTCTTTCTGGTCTCGCGACCGTATTCAGGTAAAGGGTGGAGATTTCCACATATTATTAAAGATAATTAATTTTTTTTCCTTTATGTTTTTCAATGTTAAATGTTCTCGATATGAGACATTCTCTGGTTTTGTATATATATATATATATATATATATATATATATATATATATATATATATATATATATATATATATATATATATCAGGCTTGACGATTGCATCTAGCATGAAACAGTCTGTCGCCTCAAAGTGTTGACTTCTATGTTCACTTTTATATTTACACACACTCTCGCTCTGATATTGAGCACTTAATCCCATAAATATAGCACATCTTAAGACTATATTTCTTCATATATATATATATATATATATATATATGTGTGTGTGTGTGTTTGTGTGTGTGTGTGTGTGGTCATTGAGATGAATATAGTCTGTTTCATAATTTAATGCTATCTTCAGGCCTGAAGAATGCATTCAAGCACTCACTATCATTCAAGCGTACACTACCACTATCACAGCGGCCTGACGATTGTGTCCAGCATGAAACAGCCTGTCGCCTCTGAGTGTTAATTTCAATGTTCACTTTTATATTTATATTTACATACGCTCTATTTCTGATATTGGGCACTTTATCCCATAAATATAACACAGCTTAAAATTGTATTTCTTCATATATATATATATATATATATATATATATATATATATATTTTCAGGAGCATATATATTGTCATCCACAGACAGACTGTTTCGCTGTATCACAGCTCATCAGTGTAGCTAGACGTCCGGTTGCCTCTGCCTAGAATCGAAAACCGGCTGAATTCGCGTCAGTCGGAATTTTACCCTGAAGCTGTTGGCGCACGACAGATATATATATATATATATATATATATATATATATATATATATATATATATATATATATATATATATATATATACATATATATATATATATATATATATATATATATATATATACATATATATATATATATATACATATATATATATATATATATACATATATATATATATATATATATATATACATATATATATATATATATATATATATATATATATATATACATATATATATATATATATATATATATATATATATATATATATATATTCAAAAATGTGTTTCATTGAATAATATAGAAGCATTCCGTCTATTTTTATACTGATACTTTATCCTTCTCTAATCAGTTTCTTGATGTTATTATGAAATTCATCAATGAACGCGCTGTAGTTTTTTCTAACCCAAGTACTTTTGATCTTTTCCAAAATCATCTTCAGGGTTAAATTCAAAGACAAACTTATTGTAACTGCGATAAAATCTGAGTTCCGTTGTGACGGTGATTTTTACAAAGAAACAAAAAATCCGCTTTCGGTTATTATTTTAAATTTGTCCATTGTAGCTGTGTTTCAGTATAAAAGAGCTGACCAGAAATTGGTAAACTGGCATTAAATGTTTTTTATATGCACTTAAATACGTTGCTGCTGCACTCGTCATAAATTTTGTTGAGTGTGTATATTTTGATATAGGGGACCTCCAGAATTTGAGGTTTTTGATTAATATATTAGAGATGTAGTATATTGGTGTTGTCAACAAGTATTTCCCTGTATTGTGAAGACGGACAGGAATGTGTTTGTAGATGTTGAATTTGTATCTAACAAATGATGTGTGTGTGTGTGTGTATGCAAATATATAGAAATATAGGAAATAACACGTTAGGTAAATAATCCGGAGTTCTTTAGTATTTTTGTTTTTATTTTTGAAAAACAGGGCTCCATACAGAAGTAGAGCCTAAATTATAATTATTTTAAAAAAAATATGATTCCTTCGCTACATAAGAGTTTTCATGTTTCAAAAACAAGAGCCAAAAACCTCAATATAATTATGAAAATTAAATTGAATTAAAGAATCAAGCCCTGTTTCATCCTCAAGCGAAAATTTAGGTCTATACATACATATATATATATATATATATATATATATAGACACACACACACACACAAACACACTTTTCATGTAGTCAAATGAATACATCATACAAAAGATTACTGACAACCATGTGTGTTAATCCCACTGTCATAACATTATAGCAAGACTTCAATTTATAATGACAGAAAAAATATTTTGTCCCAAGAATAAAATCAACTTTTCCAGATATTTAAGCATATGGTCTTCTACAGTGAAAATGCCTGAGAAGCATTCAACGAAAAATTATCCTGATTCTTTTAGCAGTGCGACCCATTATGAGTTATTATCTCATATGGCCCAATATTCGAAAATGGTTGCATATGACTGGACTATAGAGACACTTCTCGCCTCTAATATTTAACTCATAGTGGAATTTATTGTTGCACAGAATTTTAATGTTGCTCTTTATATATATACACACATACATATATATATATATATATATATATATATATATATTGTGGATTTTATTTTTTTGAATTGTGTAAGTTAGTCATATGAAATTTATTGGTATGTATTCTTTGCTTAGTTCAGCCCAAAGTCAACGTTTAAGGATAAGTTGTACCAATCTTCTACCTTGAAAACCATCCTTTGAAATGGTAGTTTTTGCCTGAATGGGAACCAGCAGGAAATGCACACCTATTAAATCTGCAATGCACACCTGATAATCTATATTCTTGAAGCTATCACAGGTAGACCAAAGGTCATTGTCAGGAAAGAGCTGCCAGTTGAATAATCATTGTTGTAACGAGCTTCACTAACCTGACAGTAATATTGCCATTTACTGTAGTCAACTGATCTAAAATTAGAAATAAAATTGTTAACCTGTCTTCATAACTGAAACTTTGATTTTTATTGATTCTGAATTTTTTTTTTCTTTAAACAAATTTTTCAATATGGTTTTGAATTCAGATTTGTCCTCTTCCTCAACTGGTTGCCAAGAAAGGCAAGAGTTCTCATTGGAAAACTGCGGTTCGTTTGGTTTCCGGAATAGCACGTCTAATCTTTAATGGTACGTCCCACCTAGTCATGTGTTATACCACATGCGGCCCAATGTTCAACATTGTAAGGGGATTTTAAAAGGAACACTTTATAAAAAATATGAGAAGCATTTAATCAATTTGATAGTCACAAAAGTGGGGAAACCTGTGATTATAACAATGATGGTAAAGCCAACATTTTCAATAAATTAGTATATAAATAAATAAACGTCCGTCTTACCAATATTCTGTGCAAATTCATCGGAGCTGATGTTCGGACTTCGTCGTTTCCTCGGTCGACCCTTTTGTAATGTTCCTACACCGTTGTAATAGGGCAGTTGACCAGCATTCATGTCTGGAGACAACGCTATGTACTCTGCATGGTAAGAATTTTCGTAATGGATCTGGCAGTAGACCAAATGGTCACGGAGTCCGAATGTGTCACCTGCCTGAAGAGCCTTGTTGCACGTAAAACAAGTGAAGCAGGTCACGTGATACACGTGATTTCTGGCACGCATCACTAAGTCTGTCGACTGGATTCCCATGTTGCAACGCGCGCAACGCTGTGTGTTAAATAACCTGCAAAAGAAATGGAGATCAATGAAGATTGCTTTCAACAGAACATGATAGGGAGACACGACGGGATCAGAAATTGTTAAAAAAAAAGACTGAAATGGGTCTATACATACAGATGGGATTTTAATGGAAAGTGATCAAATCATAGACTGCTAGATATAATGAGACAGATAGATAGCAATTCAACTTGTGCCAACACTAAGAATAAACAGATGGAAAGTCATTATGAAATTAAATATTCAGATCACCGTGTTAATATATTGTTTCAATGGACTCGGAGTTTATGTAAACCAGCGTGTAATTTTAAAGTAAAAACGCCGATGATTTATATGTCCAAGATGGTCTTCTTCAGGATCGGTCTACATTTCTGAGATGAGATATTGCAACTATTTAAATTGTTTACATTGCTCTGACTGTTGTCCCTATCCTTACTGTTACATTCACCACGTTTCGGCCGTTGTACGCTCCGGCCTTCTTCAGGATCGGTCTATATTTCTGAGATGAGATATTGTAACTATTTAAATTGTTTACATTGCTCTGACTGTTGTCCCCATCTTTACTGTCACATTCACAACGTTTCGGCCGTTGTACGCTCCGGCCTTTTTCAGGATCGGTCTATATTTCTGAGATGAGATATTGTAACTATTTAAATTGTTTACATTGCTCTGACTGTTGTTCTCATCTTTACTGTCACATTCACGACGTTTCGGCTGTTGTACGCGCCGGCTTTCTTCAGGTTGTATTTTTTTGAATTTTGAAGCAAATCCGTTATTTAGCCCACAGATATAGATTACTCTCACATCACATCCATGTCCCTCAGTTCTTACTTAATACGTCTTGATAACTCACCCAGTTTCTGTTCTTTCCAGTGAGGACGGGGATTGAACACACAACTTTTTGTGTCAATTTTTGGATCAATCAACCAACGCATTTATTCACTGGTTCACACTCCGCTCTGGGATTTTGAACAAGAGAGGAATGTTAACCCTTGTTTCCGGTTTAGGATTGGGTTTCCAGTTCCTTCGAAAGTCACGTGTACCTCGAATGTCTCCGACTGATCTCTGAAATTATATTCACTAATTAAATCTTGACCTTTTTATATCTAAAAGTAGCTGTTACCTTGCCTGCACAGCCCCAAGGACGCCACTTCTTGGCTTTCCCTACGCTCATACAACACCACACATCAACCCTCTACCGTGAGTGTCTCTTGGGAATTATATTGTGTGAATATTAGTAAAAATAATTATCTTACTTTTACTACAAATCTGGCACAAAAATATAGTAGCAAGTGAACTGACAGAGATTAGCTTTTCGGGAAATAATTTAAAACATTTTTGGTCCTCTTCACTGTAAATCACGGATATGCAGGTGTCGTAACGATTATCGGCACCAAATTAATATCATATTCCGACTGAGACAATTTGTGTTTGCTTTGAGGATTTGCAGTTGGTTTAAATGGATAGCGGCTCGAAATGAGAACACGGTTAGCCGAGTTATGGTTACAGTCGGGTTCAAAAAAGACTTATCGGGCAAGTCATCAGTTAATCTGGAGGTGATTCCACAAACCAATTCTGGACACTCAGATTCTGGAGCGGTGGGGGACATTGGAAGTTGATGGTTTTGAACAATGTCAACATTGCACGGTACCGCTGTTCTGTTTCAATATTGAATTTTTTGATGTCGGGCTTTTTGTAATTTGCAGAGCTTTGGAGTACAATGTCACGTCAACGCGATCGGTCAGCAGCACACAAACCAGCTTCTTTGGTTTGATCTTGCACTTGGAGGAACAAGAAAGAAACATGAAAGGAACATGACATTCATGGAGGATCACATGATAAATACTAGATATACTAGATCATCAGAAGAAAAGTTGTTCATTGTTTCTTGCCAACTTTTCTAGTCAGTATCCATCTTGAACATTTATAAATCTATCATTCGTCTGTGCATTGGATATTGTTGCTATATCTGGTCTGCAGCTCCGGCTATATATCTTGAGGTTCTCAACAAAATTCGAAGAAGTATCAGCCTTGACTTGTTATCTCGACTTCATTTTCCCACCGACGTGTCGTGTCTTCTGTCTTTTCTCGTACATGGTACGTTGACGTCATGAATTGAAGCGGACTACTAGATTAGCAAATAGGTCTAACCATTTACTGTTGAACTAGCTAGATGTAACCATCACTTCTGTTCTAACAGTTTATTTTCTCGCACATCTCCCCTGTGGAATTTCTTGGTTCCTTGCCAACTACAATCTTCAACAATTTAAATGCAATGTCAATCGTCATCTTCTGCCTTCCTGCAACCTGTTTCTTTATTGTCCTTTGTCCACGCTAAAGTTTTTGTTTCTTTCTCTTCCACTTCTAGTAACCCATTTCATCTTAGTGGCATTAACGCTTTGCTTGGGGAGAAGCTATTTCGAATCATTCCTCTTGATAGCAGGTTGACTAATCGAGAGAAGCAATGTAAGGATTAACATGCTTTCTTCGCTCAGAACAGGTTTTAGGTGCAGCAATTACTCCCATGGGAGGATTGATGTCTAAGAAATACGATACAAACACATCAGAAGATATAACTGGAAAAATTGATATAACATGCAAATGTAAAAACAATGATAAAAAATTGATTTTTCCAGCAATTGTTTTCAATAGATACTAAAGTATATAAATCCATCGATTGTGAGATGTGAAATTCAACCATTTAAATGTCATCATTGTTAACGTTTGTGATTTATTATTTTTAGATTTTCGTCACCTTGGGCAAACTTTTAGAAACATTTTTTTAAGGTTTAGGAATTATCCCATTGATGTTGACCTTTAAGCCAGTGAAAATTTAACGTAATAGAAGCGGCCCGATTAAAATGGTTGTTAGAATGAAGTGCCATTCTCGCAGCTGAATATCAAGTGAGAATATTATATTTCTAATGTCTTAGAAAACGGGTTCATCATGCATAGATTTTTTTTTACCGTGATCCCCGTAGATGTCCATGAACCATAATAACCCTATTTATATCCATTGTCTTAGCGAATGTAAAAGCCTTTAGAGAATGCAGGTCAGGGAATTGTGAGAGTCAAGTGATCTTCCTCTTGTGTGTTTGATCTGTTTCTTCCTTTCTTCCTGCAAGTTGCAACTCAAAAGAGAGAAATAGAAGAAGTAAGAAAAGAAAAAAACTTGTCCACGTGCAACACATTTTGTTCTTTCCTCTAACACTTGTAACTTCCGGGTAATTCACAGCACTAGCATTTTTTTGTCTGGTGTTTTATTACACCTCATCATTGTTGCCTCTTGTTCTAAACACGACACGCTAAAAAGGGGGGACAATATGAAGAAAAAGGATACAGATGGCCACCTATCGACGTTCCGTCGTTAGAAACCTTGTCTCTCAAATCAATTTGCTAGCGTACTGAGTTCGATCCACAACTGATGCTCCAATTACTTACATTATTTATATTATTCGAACTGTTATCCTCATCTTCATTGACATATTCACAACGTTTCGGCCGTTGTACGCTCCGGCATTCTTCATGTGATTGGAATTTCGAACCGAACCCTTTATTTCGTCCACCGGGGTAGATTGTTCTAGTTCCACGTGCCATCCCTCTTCCGGATGTCTCAGTTATTTCCTTTTAACTCAACTCTTCAAGTTTTGGTTCACCACTGCTGTGGCCTGGTGTTGAACGCACAACTCTTTGGGTCTACTCACTGGATCAAACCAACGTCTTTATCCACTGGGCCATGTGACCTTGAGGAATAAAGATGAGGATAACAGCCCGAATAATGAAGACAATGTAAGTAATCCTAATGCATCATCTCAAAGATATAGACAGATATTGATGCCCCAATATTGTGAAAAATTAAGATACATATATACCGATGCTCACAACTGGAGCTTAGAGCGAGAGTGAATAAATAAATATATATATAATTGCTAATAGTATACTATGGGCCATTTGTACGCTGAGAATCCGTTAGGTGAAACCTGGGTAGGTAGGTTCTGGATCACTAGTTTTTTGTTTATATATATATATATATATATATATATATATATATATATATATATATATATATATATATATTATTAAATGGACAAAGACCGACAATTATTTTTAAGACATTTTTTATGTTTATACGTTCTTTTTATAGATACAAATATTTAAGTAAATGCTCTGTTTATAATAAACAGTAATAACAACATTTACCGGCCTGAATGTCCGAGAAATTTTCATAGAAAATATGCGTCCTCCGACAGGAATCGAACCTGTATCTTATACAGAACCGTCATATAGCCTGACGTGCCTTTTCTATGAAAATTTCTCGGACATTCAGGCCGGCAAATGTTGTTGATACTGTTTATTATAAACAGAGCATTTACTTAAATATTTGTATCTATAAAAAGAACGTATAAACATAAAAAAATGTCTTAAAATATATATATATATATATATATATATGTTTTTACTTACCTTTGATAATCTTCCCGGCAGTAGTAGTTGCCCATTCGCTCGTAACATGATCGTTCAGAGTCAAGTGTTGATTTGCATTCGTAACATTTCAAGCAATTAAAATGCCACGCATTATTGGCGACGTTTAAATAATATCGCTCGGTGATGAGATCTCCGCATCCGGCACAGATAAACGGTTTGTGGTCATCTTGCGTAACCAATGAGTTCGGGTGGAGTTGCTGCTGCTGTTGCTGATGATGATGCGGATGAAGATTATGCTGTGGTTGACTATGGTGATGATGGTTGCTGTTACCGTTAAGGTTGTTGCCATTGGTGCTAGCATTATTTGTGCCGTTGTGATGATGATGATGATGATGGTGATGATGGTGAGTGTTATTACTATTATTAGTAGGTGTGTTACCATTGCTGTTACTGTTGATGGTGTTGTGGTGATGATGTTGGTGGGTCGCCGCTCCGATAACCCCAGCAGCTCCTCGACTCATGCGTCCTTCCACACTTCCGGGATGACCAGCGCCAACGACGTCCGGTATGGGCATCTCAGACAAGCCGACAGCGCCCGATCCCATGTTCAGACCGTTGTTCCCCTGCAAATGAACAATAAAGCTACCACTGTAGTTACTACCACGGCATGATGAGTCCACTTCAAATGTGTATGACCAATCTGGTGTGTTGGATGGGGAAGTCTCTCGTTTCAGTTCCATGAGCGGAAGTTGCTGGTCAACTTCAGACGACTTGGCCTTCTGGGAAATAATAAGAAAAAATAACGGCACTGATCAAATAAAACGATAGGTAAGAAAAATAAGCAGACATAGAAATGACCGGAAGTCAGGAACTGAATCTGCATTTTATCTGAAGGGAGTAATATTTAATATACTTCCTGTTAAAATGATATCTTTTCTGTTTCAGTCAGTTATGTCCGACGAACTTCACAGTGTTACAGGAAGATTAAAAACTTCATAGTAATAAGGCAAATATACGTATTATAAATAAAAGCTGTCCATTGTAATCTGGAACAATGTTATTAAACGGGAATTGATATCAAATTTGCTCAGACGAAAAGACTTTATTTAAAGTCAATTCAAGATCATAAATTCAAGTCAATAAGTTTCGTATTAATTTCTCATAATCTTTATTATTATGTAAGTTGTTTATTATTATGTAAGTTGTTTATAGAATTGAATTTCATAACAAAGGAGGAATAATCTTCGAATGTTTTTATACTTGGCTTTGTTATAGAACGGTAATTAGCGGCTCCCTCTACACACACACTTCTGTTTACTGTAAACAAATGTATGAACACAAAAACACAAATATATATGAGTAAATATATATATATAAAATATATATAACAAAACATTCTTATTTTCGGTGAACGGATTTAGAATCCAACAGACATCAACATTATATATACATATTTTTAACATTATATATACATACATATATATATATATATATATATATATATATATATATATATATATATATATATGTATATATACATGACATTTGAAATAATGTTCGATCCGGCCAAGAAGGGATTTAAAGCAATCTGATTCGTATCCTAATCTTTCCCCGATTAATAAATAAAATTAATCACTTCTTTAGAAACTGTCACAGAAATACACTGGAGGAACGTCAAGAAATCTAAATAAAAGATAATATGAACACAAAAGGGACATTTTACAAAATAATACGTTAAATGCGTTGTTTACCCTCAACTTTGACATAAAAACCCTACTCTGATGAAAGGATCTAACGACGGTTTCTCCCACCAAGTGGGACGCAGGTTTGAATCATTCTTGAGAGCGCATATTTTTCTCTAATAAGATTTCTCGCATATTCAGGTCCTGAGACGAAAATAAATAAATATACTTTTTAGTATATAAGCGGCACGTCTACTCCAATATGAGTATCCACTAAAAAAAATAACATATAATATATAACTACGTTTAAATTTGCAACCCCACAAAAATTAAAACAGATTCGACCAGGATATTTTTGACAGATTCCTTTTTTTAATCAGTCTTTGCTACTACAGTGAACAATATGAAGAGAAATGCGAATTAATACGAAGAAATAAATTAAATGCTTACATTACACTGAGTTCTGTGGAGATTACATCAGTTCGTCAGGAAATTTATTTTAATGTTTATATGCATAATGTGTGGAAGGGATAAACAAATTGCATACATTTTTTACAGTAAGGTAAAACAAGAGGCACTCGAAGTAGAGATTTATGTTAAAGGCTAGTTAATATGGATATGAGGGGAAGGTAAGATTGTAGTGAAACATTCTCTTGGGTGTCTGTTCAGGTGGAACTTACTTCTCACTAATGGAATACGGGGGAAATGTGGGTGGTTTCATGTAAGTGGCATGGCGGGTCCTAGCCGTGAACGTTAAACCTGGCTTTAACCAAGAAATGTAGTTCATCCGAGCATTTTCCATGGAAGTAGCGCCTGTGAGAGAGAAGTTTGAAGGTGGAAAATAGTTTGTCACCCCCAAGGACTCGGAAACACTTTTGAGCTCTATCAAGTCTAAGATGTGAGATAGGAGCAGATCCCACACAAATATGAGAGCAGTATACCATTTTAGGCCTCATCTGGCTCTTATAAAGGTAGACATACATATACATTATATATATATATATATATATATATATATATATATATATATATACATACACAGACTGATATATATATATATATATATATATATATATATATATATATATATATATATATATATATATACATACACACAGATTACTCGTTTTCGAGCATGCCAGCCTTCAAAAGCGAATAGAAAATCCCTGTTGCAGACGCCAACTCAGAAACAAATCTTCGAGTTCAAAGTGAGTCACCTGTTTTATTCCTGGCTTGAGAGCGTATAATCTTGCGCGATCAATAGTTTGAATAAAGCCAGTATTCTCACATACTCAGTCATGATGACTTGCGACATTGTTTTCTGGCACTTTTCAAACGGATAACATCAAGGATTCACCTTCCTGACAAATCGACTATGGTGAGATTCGAACACTGACGCAAATTCCGTCGGGTTTCGATCCTAGCTCGAGGCAACCGGACGTCTAGCCACACTGATGAGCTGTGAAACAGCGAAACAGTCTCTCTGTGGATGACAAATATATATATATATATATATATATATATATATATATATATATATATATATATATATATATATATCCTCATTATTAACATTTGTTATATATATATATATATATATATATATATATATATATATATATATATATATATATATCCTCATTATTAACATTTTATATATATATATATATATATATATATATATAACAAATGTTTATAATGAGGATTTACAATTGTAACTTTTCTTTAATCGAAATCATTTCTGTCATTCTTAGTGATTAAGGAAAGAGACACATTTTTGTATTCATAAGGATCTGTCCAAGGAATTCGACTGGATGCCTTTGCTAAATGAATCGCTTAGAGACTAATGTCAAAATTTAGGCAGACAGCTTCCATATCCCAGTTGAATCTTCTTTTCTCGCGGTTTTTAGTTAAAATAAATCAGTTATATCTACATGAAATCTTTCTCTCTCCAATTTGTCCAGACTACAATTGTTTTTACTTAAATCTTCATCAAGCTTTCTTTCTTTCTCTTCCTTCAATCATTCCTTATTTTAAATACTTTTCTGTTTTGTTGTTGTTTTCAATGCTTCATCTGTTGGGACCCTGTGAAAAGCTGACCTATTTCGATATCTCTCTTTACCAAGAGAGATCATTTAGAGTTTATTTTGTTCGTCTTTATTTTATAGAGCTTTTTGACTGTCTTTTATATTCATTTCCCAGTTTTACTTTCGTTCTTTGCCCCATTTTTTTTCGCTAACTAATGTCTTTTGTATAACGCCACTATCGAGAGACATTCTTTGAAGACGGCGGTCAAATGAAAGATGATCTCTTTAATACTTTCGTCAGAGGTGAGCTATTATTCTTCGACCAGCGTCTCAATCCTCGTGACGTTGTCAACGATAAAAATGTTATCAATTTACATTTCAGTGAATGGTCACACGCGGGAACCTTGTGGCCTGAAAACGTCAACCCCAAAGATAACGAGCAAAACATTGCAAAGAAACAAAAAAGAAAATTAAAAAAAGAAAACTTTTATATTCATTGTCCCTGTCAAAAACAAAAAAAAAGTCATTTAAAAGAAAAAGCAGACGTTTTGTTACTCTATCTTGAGAATCATTTTCAAGCAAATTGATTTTATTTTAATGTGTAGTCGTTTGTCGACAATCTCAACAAGTACCATTCAAATGAATCACCAGTTAGAATGAAGCCTGTGACTGGACCTTGGTAGCATGGGTAATTTCAGTTTAAGAGGTTATCGCTAGAATGAATGACGTACAACATTTATCTATTGCTTGCTTAAAGTAAAATTGTGTTATCGCAACGAGTCTCTCATAAGAAAACATGACGCTAAACCAAGTCGCTTAGTAGATCTTCAGTATAATAAAAATAAGTGTTATGACCGGCGAGTAGGCGTCCTGGGTATGACGATGAACTACATCCGCGTCCTGGGTAAGATAATAAACTACGTCCAACAGCAAGACCTCTGATCAGGAGGTTTTGAGGAGCGTGGAACTACCTCTTTATTGCTGGTGTTTCCAGGTCCACCCTGACATGGGGTGGTAGCACCTGTTAGGGTCCCAGCTATGGGCAAATAGTTAACCCCGAAACTGAGGTAAAAACATTATAAAGGTGTAAAAAATAGGTTTTAATACCAGAAATACTTTGTAAAAAAAATATTACCAGAAATAAATTTTTGAAGAAAAAGAAACTATTACCAGCAATATATTTTTGAAAAAAAATATTACCAGCAATACGTTTTTAAAATAATATTACCAGCTATACATTTTTGAGGAAAAAAATATTACCAGAAATAGATTTTTGACAAAACAAAATATTACCAGAAAGAAAAAGTTGTCGGCATTAAATAACTCATTGAGGTTGATATGCCGTAAAACAAAACAAACCAAACCAAACCGGCGAGTCGGTTTTATATATTTCAAAATTCAAAATAATTTGTCTAAATCGAAGACTCTGACTCTGATTCGGAAGATATATTTTTAATAAAAACCAAAGCGATTTACTTAAATATATATTTCGTTCATCTTTCTAAGTATTTCTCAGGGGAAAGTTTTTCAATCAATTCACACTGGGGAAGACGATAATGCCACAAAGGCACAAGCAGCTACTGGGAGTGAAAAAGAATGAAAAGACATTAGAAGGAAGCGGCAAGAGCAAACAAGGGATAAGCCTCTACTCCTGTTCAAAAGACCAGGGAGGAGTGTAACCGGGCGACAGGCGAACCTATCAACTCCATTCAGTGATTGTTGGGGTTTCTTAATTAACATTTTTTAAGTAAAAATGACTTTATTAATTATTTAATTCGATTCCTTCCTAGTTTGTTTCATTCATGTCATTAATGGCTTCAATAAAAGAACAAAAACAAAAGGAAAATTTATCTTCGCCAAGGCGTTCTGTCCTCTGAGGGACTCTTGTCTTTATTCAAAGCTTTTCTTTATTCATTTTCTTCTTTTTCAAGTATATTCTATAAGAAACTTCTACTCGCATACACACACACACTCACACACACATATATATATATATATATATATATATATATAAAATATACATGAACACTACATTGATTGCACAACTTATCCATTTAATTATATATATATATATATATATATATATATATATATATATATATATATATATATATGTATGTATGTGTGTGTGTGTGTGTGTGTGTGTGTGTGTGTGTGTGTGTGTGTGTGTGTGTGTGTGTGTGTAAATAAATGACAATAAGAAAACAGTTATTGCTGACGCGTTTCGTCCAATGCGGACTTTTTCAAAAAGTCCGCATTGGACGAAATATTGTCTTCTCTAAAAGTTAAATTTGAGAAATTTTCATATATATATATATATATATATATATATATATATATATAGAATTATTGCTTACTGCTGGAATAACTCGGGGTTTCATGTACAATGCAGTCGTCAGATTTTAATTTAAAACTAACCATTGTATAATGTAAATATTGATATTTATACAGTACTGTAATTTACGGGGAGAAGTAATAAAATAAATCATATATATATATATATATATATATATATATATATATATATATATATAAATTCCCAAGAGGATAGAATCCAGGTAGAAATCAATGTCCAGGACAGAGTAAGAATATAATATAAAAGGCTCAAACACTATTTATATATGTAAAGACAAAAGGAAAACTTAGCTTAGCTGACGTGTTTTATCCTCTGACGAAATTTATCAAGGGAAATTCAGGGATTTTATTTTGTAACTTTTTACTTTTGTCTTTATTCGTATAGTCCTTTTACAGATATACTCTATCTGATATATTTGCACACACTTATACATATGTATATATACTCAATATTTTATATATATACACACAATATTATATATATATATATATATATATATATATATATATACACAAACACAATATTATATATATATATATATATACACAATATTATATATACACACAATATTATATATTTATATATACACACAATATTATATATGTACACACATTATTATATATATATACAAAAAATATTATATATATATACAAACAATATTATATGTATATATATGCACACTATATTATATATATGTACAAACAATATATGTATATATATATATGCACACTATATTATATATATATGCAAAAAATACATGTATATATCTGCACACAATATTATATATATATACACACAATATTATATATATATACACAAACACAATATTATATATATACACAATATTATACATACA
>OZ038503.1:2544444-2551944 GCA_964036315.1 Acanthosepion esculentum
GTCTCCACACAAGTAGAAGTGTTCATGACGAGAAAAAAAAATCGTTGTCCACTCCCCGAGAATAGTGTCATAAATGCGTCAGAGTACTGCGATATTCTGCTGTTGTGAAATCGGTAGGTTTTGTTTTTTTTCCTCGGGGTTGGAATCTCCAGAACCAGACTCATCACGTTTTTTTATTTTTCTTTCTTCCCCAGACGAGAACATTACTGAGAAGAAACAGTTACTGCATTTGGATCCCAACCCAGAGGCCCGGAAGATGCGTTTCAGGCAATGACCAAGACTTTTCCAGAAGTTTGCTTTTCTTTTATAAGTTATGCTTTATTCTTTACCGTCACGCTTTTTGAATCTATAGTCTGTCGCCCAATCTCTCGCTCTGATCTAGTGCGTGTATGTCTTTCTCTCTTTCTTTATTCATCTCTCTCTCTCTCTCTCACTGTATATGTCTGTCGCTTTCTTGTTTCCTGCCTCAGTTTATCTTATTTTCTCTATATATGCCCCATCTATATACAGCGAGTCCCATAATGATGGGATACATATTAAATGCAAGAATCTTGGATTATAAAAATGGCATGGAGTACCAAATATATATATTTATACATAACTGATATAGAACGGAAATTTGACATTGTCTCCGTTAACTTCGTCGTACAAGCTCACATTTCTCAGTACTACGCCCTATAGGACCCCACTACTTCAGTCTTAGGGGTATACAATGAAGGATAGGACCCCCGGGCATCATCAAAGCTCTGCATGACATTGGTAAGAAAGAAGTTCCACGGCCATATTCTTCCCAAGAACCGTTACAAACTCCCGAGATGATGCTTTCCTGATCGCTTAGCCTTTTCATGTCTAATGTTAACCATTATCTTTCCTACATATCTTTATAAACTGCACTTCCTACCTCTTTCTATTACACTCTTACAACATTTAGTAACCCTCTAACTTGAGTGACTCTTGGGTCTTGTATTGGGTGAAAATTTTAACTAAAAAAGAAAATGAAGAACTCTTCACTCTCTACTATATGAGTCGCCTAGCGATTAGAATAATTTCTGCTTCGATTAACTTCAAGGTGACATATTTCTGATGACTCTATCGAATCGTAAAATCGCAGCGGTTCTATTGTTCTTCCTCAGAGAATTTCAGAATTACATCGTTCTTAATGGAGCACAGAACCCCCTATTTCAATGACTCTGGCCTGTTTCACCTTGTGACATGTCAACACGAGAGGGTTTTTTTATTTCGAAAACTAATAATTGGCTTGAACCTGAAGTAACTGCTAAGGTTACATAGTTCTGAATTTGTTTTCTACGTGTTTTAATGGCAAATTGAACAATTGTCAATTAGTGTATCTTCATGAAATGTGTAAAGTAATGTTTTTTGTTTACTTATGCCATGTCTCTGTAGATTTGAGACCTGCTCCCTTCTATATTTCTACGCGGATATTTCTGACAAGCGAGACGACCGTAGCCAAAAAAAAGTCATAAAAACAAATATCTGATGGCTGTAATATCAATCACATCACCCTATTTTAGAGCATCACACACCCTCAAATCCTGTCACAATATCCATACACAAGATAATCCAATGGACGCAAAAAAAAAACCTTCCCAAACCATCAAAATAGGCGAGGTGGGGTTGGTGTAGAGTGATAGACAAAGATTCCTAATCAAATTAATGAAGCGGCAACACACGCTCGCAGATTCAATCTGGTCTACCCCATCCATTCCATAATTTTTAGAGACTCTTCAATGATGTCAAATTGTCAGATAATTTATTTGATGAAGAATCGTCAAGAATACTCGGAAAGAACAAAAGAAACAAGAGAAAAAATTCATAACTTAAAAAAAAGTTTATAAAACACATTTTTTTAAAGGATTCGGTGTTCCTGCTTTTCCTCTCCTGTTAAAACTACGAACATCTTTAATAGACACGCGTAGGGCTTTTGTTCTCTTTTTTTTTCTTCTTTCCATCGTCCCCCTTTTTTTTTCCTTTTATTCGATTTTTTTTCACGATCTGTTAATCATAACTCTTTCTCAAACTATATTCGATATTCTACACCAGAAATAAAAACTCAAATTTTAATGATTTTCTAACAGGCAGGTCAGTGTGGGTGCGCATGCGTGTGTCAATCGATACTTGAATAAATACAGTTTGGCGTCTTTTTAATCATACCATTTCCGGAATTTTAAAAAGATGAAATAAACAATTGTAAGAGAATATAACATGTATGATATATATATATATATATATATATATATATATATATATATATATATATATATATATATATATATATATATATATTTCGGCAACATATTTTCATTAAGACATGTTTCGCTGTATAGTTTAGACACTAGACTGGGAAATAAAAAAATATGTATAAACACGGCGATTTCTCTCATCCTTTAATAATGTCAACAAAAAAATTATCCACGAATATGAAAGAATCTTATCGAAAATGAGTAGACAGAACATGTCTAAACTATACAATGAAACATGTCTCAATATATATATATATCTATATATATATATATATGAAGAAATATAGTCTTAAGGTGTGCTATATTTAAGGGATAATGTGCTCAATATCAGAGATAGAGCGTGTGTAAATATAAAAGTGAACATTGAAGTCAACACTTTTATATATATACGCAAACACACACATGAGAATTTATAAAAGTTCTACTTTTCAAATGTTTTGCATTACACGAGACAAAACATGAAGTCCGTTAAGTATAATAATGTTTTTTATTTTAACTGTATCGTTATAAAAATTAGTTTTTATTTCCGGTTTTGGTACTGCCTGGATTTCTCGGATGAGCAGTTATTCTTATTTACATTATTTACACACGTCTATTGTCCTCATCATTGTTGTTGTTGTCAACACACCGTTTCATTCCCCGCCGCCCCGCCGTCTTCATCAGGTGATTGCCGGTCCGGTTAATCTTTATGGAATTTCAATGATTTTGTTCGAAATTCTCGTCAAAGTTTAAGAACCGTATTTTTTCGGAATATAAGTCCTCATTTTTTAATATCGATTCAGCGATGATCGATGTTAACCGTATTAAGCACTCTGGTTGCTGATGTACATTTTACATTTCAAACTCATTATTTTATCATAAATAATACATTCAAGGCAACCAAACCATTCCTATTTGCCTATGTATAGAGAATGCTTATGTATATCACGCACGCACACATACACGCGCGCATAAATATATAATTCTGTTGTATAGATTTTGTCATTAAATTTTAAAGTAAAAAACAGATTTTGACATTAGATTTTAAGGTAAAAATAACATGTGTCTTATACACCAAAAAATACGGTACTACGTTTTCATAAGTGTCGATTGTATGGTTTTACGTACCTGTATTAATATGAAGTAAGCTTACGTTTGTTTGGCAAAAGACGCACATAATAAGGCACTTGCTGGTTATTAAACTTACTACTGAAGGAATGACTTTCGAGAAGAGTTTATAACTGCTGCTTCACACCAAAGTATTTATTCTGTGTATGGATTTATAAAAGCATTTATGTATCTGTATATATACGAGTATGATCATATGAAATTATGTGTGTGTGTGTCTTCTCGGATATGCTAATCGAATAAAGTCAATGTTTAGATGTTCTACTTAGATGCGATTCCACGGAGCAGCCATGCATATTAAAAAGCTGACAATATTAGCGGAATCGGTCAACTGTCTGTCCAAGAAAGGTCAAAAGAGTTTGCGGATTTTCCAGAGATGCCTTTAACCTTCAAGGGAATCGATGCGTTATAAGATTAGTCAAAGAAGGGGAAAAAAACAGAATATGTTCCACATAAAATTGGGTCATCAAATATGAAAATGAGGCTTTCTTTGAAGGACTGATGACAAAGACATCGGTTCCTTGGTGCAAACTAATAATTAAAGACAACAACACGAAACGGGTATTCTCTTGTTTTAACTTATTCAGAATAACGCTTCAATCAAGTTTTTGGTCATGTGCATTGCAGAGAATCTTTCTTGGACTAGCACTACCATCGCGTTAATCAAGAAAGCGTAGCAGCGACTATTTACTGAGAATTTTCGAAAGAAATAATTTACAAAGATGGAGCTGTCGAAGACCATCTACCGCTTGTGTACGGTATCGTTCTTGGCACCGGGTAAGAGAGCCCTCCGAAGGATTTTATAGAGGCGACCCTGAAAATAATTAGCTAACCAGACGGAAAATATGAAACTTTTTCATGTAGAAGAACGTTAGCAAAATATTGTATAGGAAAGATTCAATATTGTAGAAACCATTACGAGAGGCATGAAACAGCTTACATGAGATAAAGCATCTCAACTTGAAATACTTATAAAATATTCAATATGCGTAGACAATAAAAACATTTATAAATATTGAATGCATGCTTTCTCGTGTGAACGTTACCCATGGCGTGAGTTTGGACTGATTCCAAGTGACATAAAAAAAAAGCCAGGATGAAGACAAGAAAATCTTGTCTACTCTTCAGATTAAACCAAGTTAGTGATAATGACTGAGACGGGTGAAAAAGCAAAAACAGAATAAAAAATAATCTTCAGGCAGTTTATCCGGAATTTGGAAGACGTTGTAAAAGATGTTCTTGTAAAATTGGAAAAATGCAATAAAAAATAAAAACAACTTGACGGTTGAATTTAACAAAACTCTTAGGCATTATATATATATATATATGTATATATATATATATATATATATATATATATATATAGAGAGAGAGAGAGAGAGAGAGAGAGAGAGAGTGAAAGAGAGAGAGAGAAAGAGTGAGCGAGAGAGAGAGAGAGGGAGAAAAAGAAAGAAAGTGAGAGAGAATGGGCATCTATCAATATCGATTCTGATTTCTACATTCTCAAAATCCGAAACTGTCCATGTCCGATATGCCCACTCATATATATATATAGATATATAGATATATAGATACATAGATATATATATTTGTGTGTGCGCGTGTATGTGATAACTATATATGTGTGTGTGTGTGTGTGTGTGTGATAACTATATATATATATATATATATATAGGGAATAGCGATATATAAGTTTTATATGTTTTTTTGTAACTCGTTTGGTTCCTTAGGACTTCATCGGTCGAAGTTTATATTTAGGTTGAGGGGACATCAAACATATTCACCCAATACACACACACACACACACACACACACACGCATATATATATATATATATATATATATATATATATTACACCATCAAGCATCAGTACATCATATGTTCATTTTCAGCAAAGAGAATTACGATAAACAAAAGTGGAAGGAAGGAAGGAAGGAAGGGAAGAAGGAAGGAACGAAGGAAGGAACGAAGGAAGGAAGGAACGAACGAAGGAAGGAAGGAAGGAAGGAAGGAAGGAAGGAAGGAAAGAAGGAAGGAAGGAAGGAAGGAAGGAAGGAAGGAAGGAAGGAAGGAAGGAAGGAAAGAAGGAAGGAACGAAAGAAAAAAGGAAGGAAGGAAGGAAGGAAGGAAAGAAAAAAGGAAGGAAGGAAGGAAGGAAGGAAGGAAAGAAGGAAGGAAGGAAGGAAGGAAGGAAGAAGGAAGGAAGGAAGGAAGAGAAAAGTTTGAGCCCAAGTTAGATAGCTAAAGGAGAAGGAAAAGAAGGAAATGGATGAAGAAGTAAGAAAGGCATAAACCGACAGGCTTCATTTTTATGACTCCTTGACCCCTTTGAACATTTTATAGTGAGTGAAGTTTCATTTAATTATCAATTGCTTTTGTTTTTTCTTTTGCTTTTGCTGTATGACGAAGATCTTATGCAATAACGTAATTAGATATTATGCTTTTAATAGTCATCCATCTAGATACTGACCAGGCTTGATGTCGCTTAACTTAGGAGATAGTACAGGAATCAATGTTTCAACCTGATGTGTCCGTAAACAAGCGATTGATGGATTGATTCGTTTTTTTTATGTCTTAACCGTTTACTTTACAGTTTATTTAAAGCCAGGAAATAATCTTTAGATTCTAAGATTTGTTTTGGGAGAATAACGATTTAGTGATACAAATCTTACTAATTAACCCATAGACAGGGGAGACTCGTACCTTTCCAAAGTAAATATAACAAATCGAACTGGAATTGGAACTCGACTCCCCGATTAAAAATTACGAGCCATTAGTCATTACGCTACCCACACATCCAAACTTACAGCACCTGGTATTCCCAAACGCACCCACCTAGGTAATAACCAGGATCGACGTTGCTTAACTTCAGTGATTGTACGGGAACCGGTGTTTCGACGTCATGTGGAGGTGAGAAGAGAATAACAGAGAAATAACAATGCCAATAACAGAAGGAAATTATATCAACAATAGAAGAAGAAAATGATTTAAAGAAGAAGAAGAAGACAAAGTAAAAAAAAAAAAAGAATTCTCCAACATTTTTCAACACCTTAAGCAGCCCATTACTTCTCAGTACTTTGGTCGCCTTTTGTCGCTCGTGTCACCAGGCCACCAAATACGACAGGCCCTCCACTGAGTTTTGGATAAAGAGCCCCGCATGTCACCAACGTGTCGGTCGCATCGCGTACCTGCCTAATGAAGCAGAAAAATAAGTGTACAATCTGTCAGCACTTGGCTGTGACAAGTCTCTCAACTCTCAATGTCTTATTTCGCATCTTCCGGTATGAAAGACAAGAAGTAGAAAGGGATGAGAAAGGCTGAAGCGGAGAGTCGAAAAGGGCGGGGGAGGTGAGAAATGTTTAAAAGCGGCAAAAGGGGAGGATATCAACTGGGGAAAAGAATGGGGACAAGAAAGGGGCAGGGATAGACGATTTAAGAGGGGGATTTGTGGAGATGGCATCTAGGTATCTGGAGCAAATTCCTAATATTATGGGAAATCTTATCCCACAGGTATGAAACAAACATATATATATATATATATATAAGATACTAAATGTGAGTTCAATCCCTGGACGGTGCAATGCGGACAACACTGATTTGTGTGCATTACGAGAAATAAAAGAGAAGTTCTAAATAATTACGAGTCGAAGTATCCTTAAATATCGGTAGCAATATGACAACAATGTATCATCTTAGATAAAACAAAGCGCTCAGTTCGAAACACTTTGAAATTAACCCAGATCGGCAAACGCCTAAAGAAGACCGGAGAGCAGAATGGCCGAAAAATTTTAATAATAACAACAAAGGTGAGAAGAACAGACCGAATGTGAATAAACAATGCAAATAAGGATAATTGTAAGTGTAATACAGTGTAAACCCGGATATAAGAGACCCGGATATACGATAAACCCGGATATAAGAGAGATTTCATCTGGTCCCAAATTAGAGCCTGTGTTAATGTATATATAATAGACCAAACCCGGATATAAGAGAAACCCGGATATAAGAAACTTCTTCTCCGGTCCCGACAACTCTCTTATATCCGGGTTACACTGTATGTATATATATATATATATATATATATATATATATATATACGTGTGCGTGTGTGTGTGAGAGAGTGTATATATA
>OZ038503.1:2559444-2561944 GCA_964036315.1 Acanthosepion esculentum
TTATGACGGGATGCTGAGAACGTCCGTCGGCCGGACAGGAGAAGGTGGGGTACTTAGGAGTTTAGGATCTTTTTCCGTTTGTATACTGTCTACTACAGCGTCGAGGCGACGTCAGGGCCGAACCAGCACAACACGTACTGCGTTCGTGTACAAATCACCCAAAGTGTTACTTCAGCTGCGTAAACTTAGGCCGAAATGTTAGTCGGCCCTTTTAATGAGATTAACATTTAGGGACAGAGACAAGCCGGGGCATAGCTACACACCACCCGTACCCGTATGCAAGGTGCTTTAGTGCACACGTGCTCAAGTACATACACAAGAAAGATGATAGAAGTCAATATGCATCAACATTCATACAAATATATATATATATATATATATATATATATATATATATATATATATATATATTTCCTGTCATATTTCCTCCCCCTCAAAAAAAATAAATCATACGGCGTCTTTGTGAGGGTAATGGTTAACGAGACTAATCAGTCGTGAGTTAGGTCACTACTGATTAGTGAGTTCGATCTTCAATGGATGCTACAATCACAAAGAAATAACCCAACAGGTTTTGGCAGGTTTGAGCATTTCAGCGTGGTTTAATGGTTAACAGATTTGTCTCTGTAGATCAATTACGACTGAGTAGTGAGTTCGATCCTCACTGGGTGTTCCATGCTTCCAACCTTGTGCTATAAGTTACGCTTACTAAAAACGCCAGGTATTGGCAGATCATAGAATTAATCTGCTTAATCTCAAAGACTCTCCTCTCAAATTTCCCTTATATCTCGCTTGTTATGTCACTGTTCAACACACGAGGCCCATAAAAACCTTATATAGAAAGGAATAGTTATTAAAAAAATAAAAAAATGTATTTATAATTTATCTTTTTTTTAGATTATTTTAAATTTTAATAAAAATAATATACTTTATGTATTATTTCTTATTAACAATATATTTTAAAATTAATTTAATTTTTAATAAAAATAATATATATACACATCATTATCACCCACAAAATCGACATCCTATGTAAAGGACTAAATTTTACACCAACACCCTCAAAACGAAAGGTAGCAGAAATGAAAGATGGTGTTTCAGAATTCTGAAGACAAAGACTAGCAGAACAATTTTTTGAAGAAAACAATGGTAAATCGCTAATTAAAAAAAATAGATTATCACCCCTACCAAAAAGCAAAAGTTCAGCCCTTGATGAATTCTAAAATTACATCACGAGCTTCCCATTTGACAACCTGGAAATGCCCCTTCACTAGACAACAATGAAGCCAACTAAATGATTTGAAATTAAACAAAAATATTATCCGAAAAGAAGCTGATAAAGGAGACGCAGTTGTTATTATGGATGCAAAATAATACACAAACATCCCGCAAAATATGCCGCAGGACGATACCAATTATGAAGAAGCCAGAGAATACCAACTTCATAAAGTGATGAAAAAACTCACCGATTTAATACATCCATACCGAGGCTGTAAGATTAGTTATCTTCCTTCTAAGGAACTTACCAACTCATATGTAAAACAAGCAATCTTTCTGCGCTACCTAAAGTACACAAAAATAAACTTATCAACAAAACATGCAATGTAACAGAAACCCGATTGTGTGAATCTACCCACATCAAACGACCTAAATCTAAGATGTAAATAGGACGGCCCAATTGGCGAGACACGCGGCCTACGAAATTTCCTCGATTAAAACCTCTCATCAAACACATTCGGAGCTTCATACAAGATGATCTAGATTTTCTCAATCATCTACCAAACGATGTAAACATTAATAATTACATAGTTTCAATGGATGTTGGGAACATATATAGCAATATCCCACACAACAACGGAATAGAGGCTATTAAATGCTGACTAGAAACGTTCCCTCATAAGCTACCAAATCGTATCAATGGAAATTCCATCATTGAAAGCCTTGAATTCATCTAAAAAGAAAACAATTATTCCATGTTCAATGAAACACCTTATTCAGGAATAGCTATGGGGACAAAGGTTGTACCAACATATGCCAACCTAGTCCTGGGATACCATGAACCAAAAATCTGAGAAACTCAGAAATCTATGGGAATGACTTCAGATACTCCATAAAAGAAAACTGAAAAAGATAAAATTGACTGTTTCATTCTGTGGAATAAAAATCTTGATAACTAAGATGTCATTCAAAGCATCCATTAATAATAATATAACTGCTAGAATCCAATTTACTATGGCGTGCAGCAACAAAATCTTCCCTTTTTAGTTATATTAATAGCAAAAAGAAACACTAAATTAGAATATATATTTTAAACCTCCTGACTCTCGACAGTATCCCCTTTTTACATCTTCCCATCCGAAACATCCGAAACACACGGGTAACAATATTCCACTGAACCTAGCCAAGCGAAACTGTACAATAGTCAAAAACGCAACAAGAGAAAACAGACAAGAGATAGAAAGTACTCATCAAGAGAAAAAACTTAATCAACAATAGCATTGAA
>OZ038503.1:2569444-2589444 GCA_964036315.1 Acanthosepion esculentum
AAAAGATAAAGAGAAACTGGAGGCACACAGTGAGGAGGGAAGAAAGACAGGAAGACGTCATTGGAAATATAGTATTTTAACAGAATAATAAATTGCAACTAAAAAGAGAGAAACAGAGGAAAGAGAAAAAGAGAAGTTAGAAAGGTGAGCAGAAATGAAAGAAGTTAGCAGGCATATAGAAACAAGAAAGAAAGAAAGAAAGAAAGAAAGAAAGAACGAAAGAAAGAAAGACAGAGTGAAAGAAAGACAGAGTGAAAGAAAGAAAACGCAAATAAAAAAATCGGACAAATGAAATCTATTGAGAAAAGCAGGTAAAATTTTTAAAGAAAATAAGAGAACGCAAAGAAAGGTGGAACATAAAATAAAACGTGCTGAAAATCTGACATTTTTCAAATGAATAAAAAAATCAAAGCAGAAGAAACTTATGAAACGGGGTGCGGATAAAGAAAGAAAAGAAGTTGCCTCGATGTCTGTGAAATACATAAGTTGGAAAGAAAAAAGAGAAGAAAATGAAAGAGAAATTATTGCTGATTAGGATGACGTAAAGACGAGTTATTGCAAAGATAGCAATTGATGAAATGCAAGGAATGGATTTGATAACCGGAAGGCATTAATGTTGAATGGCCCAGTTCAAAGCTGCTACTTCCTTCGCCGTAAAAATCACAATATTTAGGAGAGCTACATGTTTCAAATATGTTTAAAGAGGCCTTGGGGCTTGCGGGGAAATTTGATAGTGGTACAAGAAGAACAACGAGAGAAAAAGCTGCGAAAGTAAAGACAATATCTTTCAGATTTCCCCCCAGTTTCTCCCTGCAACTCCTGTCCCTTCGAAATACTTAAAGTAACAATAAGACAACATCAAAGAATAAAGCTGAAATGTGAGAGAGAATTGTAACGAAAGCAACAATGAAGGCAATCACAAAGAACTTTTCAAAAATAAACAAATTTCAAAAACTGACAAGCAACTTCTCTCTTGAAGAGATTTAAAGAGAACGGTAGGAATCTGTTTCCACTGCGAAATTTAACTCATTCTCATCATTCTTCTGTCTATAATATTTGCGTTTCTTTTCAAGAGTAACGGACAACACAAGACTGGATGTTTCGTCTTTTAAATGTCATCTATTCATTTATTTCAACATTTCTTTTATTCATTCATTTTTTTTTACCTTTTTCATTTATTCATTTCTTTCCTTGTTCCTTTTTACAATTATTTCCTTCTCAATTTTTCATTCATTCATTATTTAAATTTTTTTTTCCACTCTTTCTTTTTTCATATTTCTTTTCTTTCTTCTACTTTGAACTCTTTGAAATTTTCTTTATTCAATTAAATTCATTTTAAAACCTCGAAATCCTTCGTTTTCTTTTTTTCTTTTATAAATATTTTTGCATATCCTTCCGATGTCATCCATATTTTTTGCTAATTCACTCTATTGACATCAATCTTTTATTCGTTATTTTTCATTCTTCCTCCATCATCCTCATTTCATTCATTAATTTCTTTCTTCCATTCTCTTATTTCACTTCTTTTCCGAACACTTTCATTTTTCTAACTCAGCCCCAAAATTACAAACACTTGATAACATTCGACGTCATATTTAAAAATTGGCGGTTTTTGCTATGCTAACAAATAGCAGCGTGTTCTTTTAAGCTGACGGATTTTTCTCCGTCTTTTTTGAAAAAACAATATTGACTACACAGATGAAAACATTTTATAAGGCAAAGAAAAGAAATATATAATCAGAGAAAAGTTCATTTTTATTTATGTAAATCCTTATTAAAATTCATGAGACCCGGAAAATACCACCCGATATCATTTATTCCAAAAACACTTCGATATATATTTATTTACTTTTAAAAACGCTGAGGACAAAGTTGTATAATTACAAAAATATTTTTATTCATGGAATGAAAACATGAAGAATACGTCAGTTCTTTGACGATCCAAATGTCAAATAGTAATTTTTTTTATTTGTCAGTTAAAAGTTTTAGAACTGCTGCTTTGTGAAATGTTTTACCGATCACTACAATCTCACGCTCAGACAACAACACTGTAATCCCCTACCTTGAGTGGCTCTTAGTCCTTTTATTGTGTGAATATTATTAAAAAAAAATAAAGTAAATAGATAAAATCAGATCGTGTAAATCTGTTCTAACATCTCAATGGTTAGAACAACGAACTAAAATCGAAATGGTCTGGTGTTCAAGGAAAATAAAGAAAGGATGTATTTAAAAATAACTAACTTTACAGTTTTTCATATTTAGACGCCAAAAGTTCTTTAAGGCAAATATTATTAAAGACAATAGAATTTTGGATCGATTAATTCCACTGATCGACTTTTCCAAATTACCAATATTCCTTCTCTGACAAGGAAGAAATTCTATCAGAACTTTTTTTTTAACTTCAGCTTTATTAATCAAAGATAAAATATCAGAATATGAAAGAGGAGACGAGGAACAAGGGTAAAGAGAGTCATTAGAGATGATGGTGACCTTTGTGAAATAATATATATATATATATATATATATATATATATATATATAGATACATATATATATATATATTATATATATATATATATAAAGTAGGAAGATGGTTAGGGTTGTTGGTTTGTGCGTGCCATGTGAACTTAAGGAGGAGTGTGCCTACATGAACATCCGGACCTAGGGTCGGGGATGAGCTCCCAGGCCTGACGATTCGTTTGACCCCTTCAGCAGTGTGGTGATCCCAAGTAACCTGTTTAAAGCTTTAGAACAGGATATAAGACATCGAAAAGAAAACCTTCAAGAAATTCGTCTCTTGGTACCAAACATTTCGCGATAAATGATGGCTTCGTTTCATAAAAAAAACATTCCCTAAGTAACGTTCATTTCAAGATGATAATATTTACCCGGATGCGCACGCTAACGGAATAAGATACATGACCGTGTTTATAGTGATAATCTTTATTGTCGCGTTCCATCTGCACTTCTTTGGGGGGGATGCTCCCCTCTTTTGTGAAATGGTGTAGGTGCAGCCTCGTGGATTCCGTACCCACTCCTGGAACTGAACTTTAGTTAATTTGATGTTCTGGTCTCACAAAGAGTCTGAGAGCGACGATGATTGATTTACAAGAAAAATAAGGGAAGACATCACATAGTAAAGTCGTAAGTCGAGAAGGTAATAATTAGAGAATATAACACTGACAGCGTTAGTAGGATATCGAATACGAACAAGATTTCTGATAAATCACGCAAAGTGGAAAGTCTATAAGACATTGGTCTATATTTCTGAGATGAGGTATTATGTACATTATTTACATTATTCGAACCAGGTATTGAAGTGACACTCTTTGGGTCCTGTCACTGGATCTAACTAACGCCTTTATCCGCTGTGCTATGTGTCATCAAGGACACATGGCACAGTGGATAAAGAAGTGGCACAGCGAAGGCGTTAGTTAGATCCGGTGACAGGACCCAAAGAGTGTGACCTGGCTAAGGCAGTGGAGAACTTGGAGAGGGAAATTAACAGGAGATAACTGATAACTGACATACATTAAAATATGTCACGTGGAACTAGAACAGTCTACCCCAGTGAGTGAAATAAAGGGTTCAGTTCGACATTCTAACCACCTGAAGAAGGCCGGAGAGTACAACGGCCGAAACGTTGTAATAAATATGGGGACAAAGATAAGGACAATAGTCCGAATAATGTAAATAATGTCTATAAGACAGTTTTCCAATTTTTCTGATTTATTAATATATATCAACTGAGGCGGGTCGTCTGGGTACCTTGTGGAACCTATGAGCCCCACCTATCCGTAATCGACTCCCCCCCCCCAAAGTGTGGATGATTCTGTACAAGCCATCATCATTATTAACAACAACAACAACAACAAAACGTAAGAAAAGCTTGATGTTATACTAATTTTTGTATATATAAAACGACTTATTTATCACAGCTTTTAGTGATCGGTGTTCGAGATCAGGTGGAAGTTATGATTTCGATTGCTGATTTTAAAGGTCAGTCTGCATTCGCTATCGAGAGACATAATAAAACTTTTGTGTTAAGATTCTAAATCACATTCATTTGTCTTGGCATCGCAAAAGTTTCCACTGAACTCCATGTCGGTGTTCGAGGCTGGAATGTCGAATACAGACTTTGAAAGCAGGCAGACAATCTTCTTAAACGATCGCAGCTACATAATCTTCATAGATAAAATTCCTCACTTATTTTTTGCGTTGTATTAATAGGAGACTAGCGAACAGAAATCAACCAAAAAGTTTATACAAAATAAAAGTTTCACGAAATTAGAATAAAAAAACTTTCTTCTAAATGAACGAAGAAACGCTAAAATGAACATCAAGAATTTGAAAAAAAAAGAACTATATATGCATATACATACATACATACTTATATATATATATATATATATATATATATATATATATATATATATATATATATATATATATATATATATATATATTGCTGGTTGTTTGTCCTATTTTACTTTTTATTTCTATTTTGTTTGAAAGAACTCAGTTAATACTGAAAGCATTTTGGTGCGCGTTCTTTGCAGCTGAAAATTGTCCGGCAGGAAAGAGAAAATGTAGAATTAATTGTTAAGGAGTTTTTCTCTCTGCATCTTGCTGAGTTGTCCGTTGCGCCGTGGGAACGAATTGTTGTTATCAGGCAACTTGTCACGTTTACCGAAGCAAAAGGGAGGGAAAAAAATGTGAAACACTTGATCTCAAAGATTCCTCGATTAGTAGTTCGTGTGTTGGCGGGAAATATCGCTTCATCACAAGATGGAAATGTCGGGAGAAAGTTGGGTTTGTCGCGGTTGGAGAGGGGACTCCATCGAACACGAAGTAGGGGTGGTAAGTATGGAAGCGTGTCGAAGGAATAAATTGATATTTATAAGCGTGTTTGTCTCACCCCGTGTCTATCGAAGAGTTTAGAAACGCGAGGATAATCACCAAATGATGGCATCATTTTATGCATAAGACATTAACTGTTCTATTTATATCATTTCGACTGTTGTCCTCATCATTATTCCCATATTTACGACGTTTCGGCCGTTGTATGCTTCGGACTTCTTCAGGAAATCTACGTTTGAATTTTGAACCGAACCCTAAATTTAGTCCACGAAGGTAGACAATTCTAATTCAGTGATTCTCCACCGCCGAGCCGCGAAATATTGTCACGGCATATATATATATATATATATATATATATATAGGGTGGTCCAAAAATAGGTGGACTGTATGTGGAATAGGTTTATGTATCGGTTATATTATTACAACTGAGTATCTTGATGAAACATTTCATAAGAAATGGATTGGCCGAAGTGGTCCAATTGATTGGCCGGCACGTTCACCCGACTTGACCCCAATGGATTTCTTCTTTTGAGGAGTACTCAAGGACAAAGTTTATAGTCGAAAACCAAAAAGTGTCGGTGATTTCAAAAATTCAATAAGAGATGCATTACAAGAAATTAATACCCAAAAAGACTGGTGCAAAAAAGTTTGTCGAAGCGTTAGAGGTAGACTTCAAAGCTGTGTAAATTGTGATGGAAAACAGTTTGAGCACCTGCGTTGATAAAATTTAAGTGCTTTTGTATTATTGTTCAGAATAAAATTTAAGGGCTTTTGTATTATTTTTCACAAAATTTAATTGTCAATGTAATAATTGTGTTAGTAAATATAATTGTATATATATGTAATCTCAAAATAAATGTAATTATTTACTGTCCACCTACTTTTGGACCACCCTCTACATATATATATATATATATGCGTGTGTGTGTGGAAGTAGTAATGGTATTTTAAAATTCATTTTTTAAAATACCCTTCAAAAATTTTGCTATGTTTGCCGTGATATTTTCGTTTGCTCCTAGGTGTGCCGTTCCTTAAAAATATTGAGAAACGTGTCATGCCTCATTTTGGATATCACAGTTTCAGTCAACCCCTTTTGTAAGTCAACTCTCCAAGTTTTTTTGTAACTTCTTCTGTGTATTGAACGCACAACTCTTTGGGTCAAGTCACTTTTTTAATCACATCAACCAACGCTTTTAGCCACTCGGCCGCCATGTGTGGATTCAGTTTTATAGTAATGCGCAAAATTATAAAAAGTTCGGATTTAAAACCTTCTACAATGAACGATAGATTTCGCTAAGATAAAATGATTGGCAAAGAACAGTATCAATGAACAAAATGTATTTGTCCTTTTTTACAGATATTTACTCTAAAGTTCATTTCATGGGCGCATATAAAGTCGATTATTTCACGATATGATTTTCATTTGTTTATAATCACATGTTGGGTCATAACCAATAAACCAAGGCAAGCGAACGGTGTGTGGTCTTTTATCGTTTCCATTTGATTAAACAAAAGACAACTACTGAGTAAAGAAGTTTAATAGCCAATGCTATTCGCTAATGATTTGTTCTTTTCTTTACCAGTCCCAAAGCTCCAGCCACAGCAGAAAGAGTTTTAGTTTTTCAGTGACATTTTTTTTTCTATTTTCATCTCCGGGTCTTTGCATTTAACTTAGCTTTTCAAAAATATTCGCAGAGATTTAGTGTGCAAACTTTTCTTTCATAATATTGTGTGGGAAATTTACTTTACTTTTCGATATGAGTTGATAGAAAATTCGCAGTTATTATTATTATTATTATTATTATTATTATTATTATTATTATTATATATTAGGTTGTATCAAATGTATTTTCCTTTTTACATACCTTTACTTTAAAACATTTTTATGTTTATACATTCTTTTTATAGATACAAATATTTAAGTAAATGCTCTGTTTTATAATAAACAGTATTAGTAACATTTACCGGTCTGAATGTCCGAGAAATATTAATACTGTTTATTATAAAACAGAGCATTTACTTAAATATTTGTATTTATAAAAAGAATGTATAAACATAAAAATGTCTTTAAATAATTGTCGGACTTTGTCTATTTCATAATGTGTGACGTCATTTGTTAACATTTGGATACGCTTTGAGCATATATGAATGTACGTGAGAGAATCATGGAAGATTAAAGTTTAAAGACATTAAAATCGACCTTGCTAACCGAATGCTCCTCTGTGGACGAAAAGGTTAAGGCACGTCAGGCTATATGACGGTTCCGTATAGGATACAGGTTCGAATCCTGTCGGAGGATGAAAATTTTCTATGAAAATTTCTCGGACATTCAGGCCGGTAAATGTTACTAATACTGTTTATTATAAAACAGAGAATTTACTTAAATATTTGTATCTATAAAAAGAATGTATAAACATAAAAATGTCTTAAAATAATTGTCGGACTTTGTCCATTTCATGCCTTTACTTCAAAGCTTATTTCATCTACACCTCATCCTATTCTATTATTAAGCCTATTATTATATATAGTAGTCAGTCAGTTAAGTGCCATACGTGATAGACACTTGAGCGATCATGTATCCTTCGATACATGACTGACGAGGTAGATTTTTTCCCGCAATAGGTTGTCATTTCTTTCTGCGGTAGACTGGTCGCCAACCAAGGTTAAAGAACCCAGTCTGTTCTGTTATTCAACCCATAGCTGGGGGAGAAGAGATAGATTCATACCTTCCCCAAGGGTATTTTTGCGTAAATAAATCTAACGAATTCGACTGGAATATATAGTAGCGTGTTCCAAAATTATTTACATTTTTTTCAGACTTTATTTCTTCTTCACGTTTAAAACTATTTATAACTCTACTATATTATTGTTTTATTTCCTTTGATTTCTGGTGTGTACTCATTTCTTTCCGGGTCCCGACCAGAGACCGAAGGTCAGAAATGGCATCATGATATTTTCCAACGACCAATTAAAAAAAAAACAACACACATTTTACATAGATAAAGCCCTTCGTAAGGTGTGGGATGTACTCGTGAGAATTATTTTGCATTTCTGTAACACATGGGCTTCCAGGAAACCCTTCAATGAGTCTACTGGAATCTTTTCCAACCAAGTACTCCAACTACAACAGGGATTGTTGATGTTCCCATGTGCCACATTTTTAAGATTTCGATTTCAAGGTCCTTGTATTTTGATAGCTTATCATTATTATTATTATTATTATTATTATTATTATTATTATTATTATAAATATGTTTTGCTCCCAAGAGTCAACCAAACACTTCAAGAGACAACACATTTTTTCTAAAAAGAAGATGCAAATAGATGTATTTGTGGTTGATGGATGTAAAGAAAGATGTGAGTAGCCATAAGCAATTATGGATACAATTATGTGCAATTCATTTATTTTAGGCTTACCAGGAATTTGATGCAAATATTTGTTTCCTCTTTTCGATATCATTTCTAAAGCTCCAATAACAAAAGGCAATGTTCTTTACCTTGAGATGCCTCATTATATATTTATATCTCAAGGTCCCTTTGCATTTACTTAGTTTATCATTGTTATCCTTATTTATGCATCCTCTCCGCTGTTTTAGTCTAGGAATGATGATCAGATCTCAGCACGTACCCGGAACTTATAGACATATCCCTTTCCTTATCGCATGAATTGTTCCAAGGAGTTCTGCCACCTACGCACTCTAAGTGATCTTGGGTATCTGCAAGGCGTTCTGCGTAGCAGAAAGATCCCTGGAAATAGGCAACCTCAAAGGGGACAACATGTGCAGCTGCTGCTTGGTATATTTCTCTGATTTAACCTGACAGGTAGATTTGTAATATTGCCTGCTCGAACTTCACGATGTTCTTCCTATTATTATTATTATTATTAGTATTTCCTTTGATATCTGCCGTTTACACATTTCTTTCCGGGTACCACCCAGGGACCTAAGGTTAGAAATGGTATCATGACACTTTCCACTGCAAAAAAAGAAAAATTTACATACATAAAGCCCTTCGTAAAGTGTGGGCTGTACTTGTCAGAATAATTTTTTGTATCTCTTTGATGCATGGACTTCCAGGGATCCCATCAATTAGTCTACTAGAATCTTTTCCAACCAATCCTAAGGCTCCAACTACAACAGGGATTGTTGATGTCCCCATGTGCCACATTTTTGAGATTTCTATTTTTATTATTATTATTATTATTATTATTATTATTATTATTATTATTATCAATATTATTAATCTTATTCGACTAAACCTTTTGTTTCAGATGTTATAATGTTTTTTTTGTTTTGTTAAGTATTATTTTAATCTAGGCCTCAAGCCTCTGAAGGTGTCTGCCAAACTTCAGAATTGCAAAGAAATGAAACAATATTTGACCGTCCTATCCAAAATTGGCATTTTACATTTGAAATGCCCAGATGTAACCGTAACTTTCATGCTAAGTTTAATTTATCGTACTTCTCGCTTGTGGAACTCTCTTCTGGCTTCTTGCATTCCAGTCAAGTTTGATCTTCAAAATTGTAATGCAACGTCAATCGTTATCTTCTGTCTTCTTAATTCCTCTTCATTTATCGGTCTCGCAGAAAATTTGAAGAATTCTTGAAACTTTGATTGGCACCTTAAATAAGAAACGTTATCTCAGTTGGGAGAAAATACAAGTAATCATTCTTCTTTTACATGTCATATCCCTTCAGGACGTGGGTAATCATGGCTCTCTACAACTATATGTCTTTATCCTTATTCGGTATGGCAAAAATAGTTTCGTAGACACGCCCAGCTCCACCTACTTCTCTTGGTTTCACTATGATCTGCTATATTGTCTAAGCCGTCTTTCCCCATTCTATATCCTTGAAATTTCATTTTTCTCTTTCTGATTGTTAGTATACGTTTCCTTATATTTTCTCTTTTTCTTAAAAAACTTCCTCTTCATACACATGTTCAGTCCATGGTATTTTCATCGTCGCTTTTAAAACCATATAAAGTGATTAGACTTTACTTTTTTAGTTCAATATTTTTTTTTATTTGTTTCAAACAATATGTTCCTATCTCTTATTACTTTGCTTAGCTTTAGAAGACATCTTTCACTATTACCACTTCGGATTTCTGTATGACGTTTTCCTTCATCTATTACTACACGACTCAGTTAAATTTCTGTCCCTGCTTCATTTTGACGTTCCCAATATGTAATTCACAACCCGGCGCTCTCCCTTTTGCTGACAACCCTGCATTTTGTCATCTTACACCTAATAATCAGGCGGTCCTTCATATTTTGCTTTACTACCTTGTCTAAGAGTCCTTTCAACTTTCCTTTTAAGTGTGTCACTAACACAGTATCATGTTCGCTGTTAAGATTATGAACGTCAATAATATGTCTTAAACTGAATATATTTTAATATCAAAACAGCCGGCTCATCCTAACTTCTACTTAGGACAGTGTCTGAGCAAAAGGGCAGATTTTAATTATCTTAGTAGCTTCATATCGAATGACGCTAGAAGTAATAGTATAGAGACTAAACAGAATTGTTATTGTAATTCAAAATAGTATCAGAATAAAAAATACGTCAATTGCTCGTATATATATATATATATATATATATATATATATATATATATATATATATATATATATATATATATTTTAAACATGTAGTATTGAATGTTAAAGACAATATAGTCTTGCATATTTTCTTTTGAATTTTATCATATTCTCTATGCAAGACTATGTTGTCTTTAACATTCAATACTACATGTTTAAAAGAAAAGTTGCTGCCAAATTATACACACACACACACACACACACACACACACATATATATATATATATATATATATATATATATATATATATACTTTTATATTCTTCACATACAGATGTCATAAGAAACATGTTGCAAACATTTTGTTAAAAGGACTAATACTAGAGAACGTAGCAGTAAATATAGTCAGGGATAAAAATCAGCAACAGAGTCTTACGAAGTATTCACAAGCGGTGGCCTATCTAGGTATTGACCAGATTCAACGTTGCTTAATTTCAGTGATCGTGCGGCAACTGGGGTCTGAACGTGAAGTGGGAATCTTTCCAACATGTGACAATACAAAAGACCATTAACGAGAGTATCGGCCGGTTGCGAAACGGTTATCTGCGCAGAAAATGAATTCAGCCAGTCGAGTTCAAATTCTTGCTCAGTCCGTTGCGTTTCGCATATATTCCTTTGAAGAAGGTATAAATCTATCTCTTGTCTCACCAGCTGTCGGTTAAATAATTGTGTAGACAGGGCTCAATAGCTTTGGGTGGCATCTCGTCTAAGAGAAGGGAAACTCCGCACGGAAGATTGGAGAAAAGGCAACAGTAAAAGACTCAAGTATTTTTACAAAATGTTGCAACAATAGGTAAACAAGTGATACAAGTCTTACTAATTAACCCATAGCTGGGAGGAGAGATAGAGTCATACCTTTCCCAAGGTTATTTGTGTGTAAGGGAATACAATGAAATCAACGTTGAATTGGAATTTGTCTCTCCAATTAACAATTTCAATAAACTATATTTTATTCTATTGTGTTTGAGTTGGTATCACTGTTTCTGTTTATTTTTTTAAACTGCTAAATTAATGTCAACCGGCCTACATCAAGAGGTTCAATTAAATAAATAATATATATCTTAGCAAAGAGCATGTGTGACTGAATGTTCATGGAAAAAAGCTCTGCCAACGTATAGGAATTCATTTATTAAACTCGGTTTTATCTGATACAAGGCCATAATCATGCAACACTTAGTGAAACATATTGCTAACTAACTCGATACAGTAGGCATCTCCTTAAAACCGGTATTGGCGGACAAGTGTGTCTTTTAAACATAGGTGCTTATGAGAGAGGGAGGAACCGTTTCTGGGCTAAAGAACAAAATACTAATGGAAAGACTTGAGATGGAAAAGTCCAGAAGAAGGAAAGCTGCGGGTGGGTGAGGTATGAGTGGGAGACCGAAACTGATATTTCGTGACATACTCTAGTTTTCTTCTTCTCTTTTATTTCGCCACACCTCATCTCTTCTTGCTCTCATCCAATGGGAACGTGTCAATTAGTCACGCAAAATTCGGGCGAGATCTCACGTCACTTGGTTTTAATTGGAGAACCCTCACCACTGACGGGTCCAGGAAGGACATTTACAAAAGAACGAGACGAAGAAATGAAAAATGATTGGATGTATAACTGCGCTTGAAGAAAGAAAGAAAGAAAGAAGACAGACATGAATTATGAAAAAGAAAGGAAGAACGAAAGAAAGAAGCGAAAAAAGAAAGAAATGATGGGAAAGAAAGAAAGAAAGAAAGAAAGAAAGAAAGAAAGAAAGAAAGAAAGAAATTATGGTAAACGAATAAAGAACGGAAGAAAGAAGCGAAAAAAGAAAGAAATGATGGTAAAGAAAGAAAGAAAGAAAGAAAGAAAGAAATGGTGGTAAATAAATAAAGAACAAAAGAAAGAAGCGAATAAAGAAAAATGATGGTAAAGAAAGAAAGAAAGAAAGAAAGAAAGAATGTTTATTAATCGGTGAAAGTCAGAGAAATTAGAAAGAAAAAGGTGAAGAAATCCGGGGGGAAATTTTGAAGAAACCAGAAAAGTCATAACGAATAAATCTGAAGGAATAAATTGAAGGAAAATAATAAGGGGAAGAAATCTACAGGGAATGGCAAATAAATCAAAAGGAGTAAGCCGAAGATGTATATAAAAAGAAAATGAAGAAATCTGAACGTCAAAACAAGGAATGGAGAAATAAGAAATAATTTGGTAAAATTATTAAAAGACATATGTCAACAAACCTCAAAAGAATAATGCAACGAATCCAGAGAGAAAAAGTCGAATAAAATAGAAAGAAAAGTGTGGAAAAAGAGGAAATATTGAAAGAAAAAGAAAAGGTGAGAGATTAATAGATTAATAGATAATAAAACAACGGGAATTATTAAGAAAGAAAGAAAGAAAGATTTATAGAAAGTTGTATCATAAAAACAAACATGAAAAACTGAACCGTTTAAGACAATGAAGAATGAACCTTGTCAACAAGAGAAAGAAAGTGGGTTGCTTAAAAACGACGGAATGAAGAAAATAGAGAGAATGCAGACAAAGAGGAATAGAAAAAAAAAGAAATTGAAAATGAATTTCTGAAATAAACAATATCAGAATTCAATTGAATGAAGGATTAACAAAAAGAGAATCAAGGCGAGAAAAAAAAGATATTAATGGCGACAGAGGACATTTTTTGTTAAACTCGAAAAGTAAAGAAATGTAGAACTGGCTTTTTTTTTTGTGGACAGTGTAACTCCAATGAACATAATGACAAAATGACAGTCGATTGTTCCGAGTAAGGAAGTGGGATTAAAATCAGGAGAGAATCGGTGAAATCACTTTAATTAATCAACTCACCCCAAGCAAGGTGATAATGCTACTAAGACGGAAAGAGCTCCTGAGAGTGAAAGACAATGAAAAGACCTTAGAAAGAACTGGAAATAAGTGATAAACCTCTACACTTGATCAAAAGATCGGGAAGGAGGGTGAACCACCTTATTTACACTATATTATATATAGATATTTACACTATTTACATTTTTCAGACTGTTGTCCTCATATTCATTGTCGATGTTTTGGCCGTTGTACACTGCGGCCTTCTTCAGGTGAACAAGATTTCGTTCACGGTGAGTGGAGATTGTTCTAGTTCCACGTACCATGCCTTTTCTCGATATCTTTGTTTCAGTAATGTCCCTTTAGTAACTCAGCTATACAAGTTTTTGTTCTCCTCTGCTGTGATCGGGTACTGAACACGCAACCCTTTGGTTCAAGTCAATGGATTACTTCAACCAATGCCGGGCCATGTGTATATCACCTGAAAAAAGCCAGCGCGCACAACAGTCCGAACAATGTAAATAGTGTATATGGTGATTTTTTTTTCAAGTGTGGTTATCAATGAAGGGTTTAAGAATGACTGAAAGTATATTATTTATCCCGAACCAGTACGAATTTCTTTCTCGTTGTCGGGTTTTCTGAAATAGGCTTTAATGGCATTTTTTGTTAAAACATCCCACTTCTTTCTCTCTCCTAGATTAGCGCAACTAAATTTTCGGAAAATATATTCTATGGCCTTCATTACTATAAAAGGCAATTATAATTGTGCATAAAATCTAGAGAAAATTTCAACCCATGTCCTCTTGACCTCGATTTAAAATGACGCCTTTTTTCAGATATTGTCATCGTATATTGGGTAGGCTAACCTATTGTTAGATAACTGCACTCACATTACCGAAGCATATAAGTTGTCACAGAATCGATTAAAATAAGACTTCTTTTTAGAACCATATTTTTTAAGATGTGCTCTCATAGACACCCACTGTTTTGCGCTATGTAACCCCTTCCCCAGCGTTAACGTGTATATAAGATTTTACCGAAAGGGTCTTTTTCAGACATGACTGAATAAACACGTCCAAAACATAATCTTCAAAAAGCAGCTACAGATGTGTTTATACGTCGATCTTGATTCTTTTTATGCCTTTCTGAACTTGAAACGAGTCACAATCGTTAATTCCTACGTCTGGTAGAGATGTTAGCCACCGCTCGGGTACTTCAAGGTGCCACAGTTTCTTAGTTATTACATTAAAAACAAATAAAAAAAATTCGTGTGAAAATGAAACGTTTTTACAAAAATAATTGGCGGGGAAAGGGTTAATATGTGAATTGCCCTGGCATCTTAGGAAAGATAGTGAAATAATCTCTTGTTGCTCTCCATAGTTTTGAATTGTGCTTCTCTGAGGCTGGATGCCACTCATGCCCCGAGAGACAGTCCTTGGCTGCTATTTAACTCATGTCTGGGACGAGGATAATAAAGAAGCTTAGTTGCTAAATGATAGGAAATTAAGATTCGTAAAAGAAAATGGAACTCCGTAAAATGCATTTTGTCTATGTTCGGTTTTCGGAACGTTTTATGTTTCAGAATTTTGGATATCAGACTGCGTAGCTGTATTTCATTTCGGCGCAACATCGTCCGACTTTGGGTGCTATTCTAATTATGTATTATAGCGCTAACGACCTTTGCCAAGTTCCTCTTTCATGTTCCGAGTCCCTTCTGAAAGTGTACGATCATGTCTCTCCACAATTACCTTTTTAGCTCTCAGCAGTGTTTGTTCCCTTAATATATCCCTCGCAGTCCCGGTTCGCCCAACCAGTTACACAAACTCATTAGATAAATTGCTTTCTATTGTTTTCACTCTACCCTGGGATTTTCAAATTCTCTTTCGTCCCAAAAATGTCAACTCTTTCTGATTCTAAGTAAAATGTCCTATTTTATTCCATTTTCTTAAAAGCTTTTTCCTTCTCTCACGTGTTTCACCCATAAAATTCTAAGCATTATTCTGCAGAAACCACATTACATTTATCCTGTATTCTCTGACATGCAGGAGCGCTGATTGCACTTCAACATTCTTTCCTTTGTTGCTAACGAAATTTTCCTGTTTTTTTTTTTACCCTTTATTTTGCATTCCTTTTTCCCTGGTGCTCCGAACACATGAATCTAAGCGTGCTACAAGAATGGTAACTAGATCCCACCGTTATACTGTTGAACTAGCTAGATGCAACTACCACTTCTAGTCTAAGAGTTTCTTTTCTCGCACTTCCCACTGTGGAAGTTCTTTCAGATTTCTTGCTTCCCTGATAACTGCAATCTTCAAACATGTAAATGCAATATCAATCGTCATCTTCTATCTTCTGAAACCCTGTTCCTTTTTTTACCTTTCCTCAATCCTCCCTATTCACAGTCTTTTCATTGACTTTCACTCCCTGTAACCCCCTGGGATCTAGCGGCATTACTGCCTTGCTTGGGGTGAAAAAGATTTTAAATATTATTTCGTTATTCGAAAGCCCGAATTTGTGATTAATTCCGTCTCCTTGGTGTTTCCCTGGAATACCACTCCGGGTGTGGGGGAGAGATGATTAGCAAGTTACATATGTAGACGGTGTAATGAACTCGATCGTTCCTCTATTAGTGGGGGGAGGGCTTTAAGATGAAACTTAGTAACTTTATCCTGTTGATCATTGCTAAGTTAAATTTAGTCAATACATTTCAGAAAACAGTCTCAACATAAATAAATACAATTATAGGAGAAGAAGAAAAATAACCCCAAGCGTAGGCAGATTGTGATTGTTCCAAATTTGGCGTTGAAATGGAATAAAATCATTGTTCCAACCCTAAAAACTCGATTGAAGATTAACGATTCTTTAACTTAAAAACACCGCGCCTCAAAGATGAGAAATGAATGTTGTTTGATCGGACAACAAACGAAGGTTGCCAACTATCAAAAGACAAGAAGATTGAAGTTATATGATTCTCTTCGCAAAATAACAAAAAAAGAAAGATAATATTTAGAAAACTAAGATAAAAAAAAGTAAATCAATTTTTGTTTTTTTACTTTGATGATCTTGTTCGGGGGCAGACGATAAAACAACGCCCTCTTTTTTTCTCCACCTCCTTCACTTGGACTGAGCTGAGTAAGTAAATAACTAAAGCCACGAAGAGACAAGTTTACTAGAATGCGATTACTCAAAGTCTCGCCTCTTCTCGTCCTCCTTTGGGAGTTCTCAAACATACGAGATCGTTAACGTACAAACGCTTCGATAAAGTACATCACAAACGCTAATATGATTTATGTTTGCATGCTACCAAAAGAGAAATAATATTTGATCCTTGTAATGTATACCTTTCATAACAATTTCTGGCGCCTTCTAATACAGTAGATAATATTTTATACAAATAATTATGTATTCATATGCGATGTGTGTTTGAATATATATATATATATATATATATATATATATATATATATATATATATATATATATATATGTCTGACTGAATAAATTACTGACATTATGTCTGCTAATTTTTAACAAAATCCGTTCATACTCACGAATAACCTTCCGTGTATTGATGTTAAAGGATGAGAGAAATATGCTATAATTGTTTAAAGTTCTTTTATTTTCATTTCCCCAAGTACTTTCCGGAGTGCAAGTAATACAAAGCTATATGTTGTTCATTAATATAATATATATATTAGTTGGGAAATGAAAATAAAAGAAAATTAAACACCTATAGCACATTTCTCTCATCCTCTAACATCGATACACGGAAGTTTATTCGTGATAATGAGCGGATTTTGATAAAAATTAGCAGACATAATGTCTGTAATTTATTCAATCAGACATAATTAGAATTAACCCTAAACAAACCCACCTACATAGACCCCAATTCCCGATACATATGATTTCTTCATCAGCCATAGAATTTATCCCAACATTAATAATGTACCTCTAAACCACAGTAAAACACCCGAACTGACACCACCAACTCCTGCAAGAACAACTAGAAATTTGATGCATACATATATCCACACGTTTCCCATTTCCCACCCAGTAACATCTTCAGGAATTTTATTACTATAAAGTTTAATTCTTTAGTTCTTACAGGTATTTGAGTTGACATCACTGTGGAATTATACAATGAAATTAATGTCAGCCTGTCTCGGAATCATGACATTTTATTGAAGAGCAAGGTACCTCTCGACATAAATCGAACTTACATTTCCTTTTTCGTCAATGAACTAAAATCACTTCTTTAGACTACGGTAGATCGTCATGGAGGCATGGATGAAGTAAGGAATAGCGTCTATGGTTAAGGAATCAGAGACGCGAATTCGAATTCCAGTCGAGAATTCACTTGGGAAAATTGGTTTGAATCCAACTCTTCTTTCCCACCAGGAGGAAGAAGAGATGGATTTCCAGATGGGGTCCTTTAGCCTTGGGTGGCAAGTCTAAGAGAAGGACAATTCTGAATTCAAAATCTCCAAATATGAGTAAGTAGTAGAAATGGCTGGCTTCATAAGCCTTGGTTGGTAACCAGTCTAAGAGAAGGACAACGCTGAATTCAAAAACCGTACATAGACTTGGTGAAGCCCATGCTATGAAGCTAATGACAGGATTGTGGAGTTTACCATGATTTTATAATCCTGATTCAATTAACTGACGGATCTCAAAAGCAAGTCTCAATTAAATCTTTAAGGCATGAACTTTTCTTGGTTGGCTCCTCTGGTTATCTATATTTGATGGTTTTATATAAACAAAGTAAATTTTAACTGGATTTTCTTTTTAATCCGACATTATTTATTGCTATAAACATGTTTTTTCTGTGGCTATACGTGTTTATTTTAATTAATCTCCTTTAGCCGAAATGTGCCCTGCCAGCTAGACCGCGGGGAAAATTAATAAAGGTCTGATTCCCGTTCGGAGATAAATTTTTCTTTACTAACGCCGGTTGACATTAATTTCACTGTTTAAAATAGGAGCGAGGCCAATTCAAACACGTGTATTCTTACGGCCGTATCACGCTGAAACACTGGTTCCCGTAGGATCACAGAAGTAACGTCGAACCTAATCAGTTTTTAGGTGAGTGATCGTTTGATCATACCAAGTGCTGTAAGCTTAAGTGACCGAGTGGTATAACGGATAATGGCGTCGAATCGTTAATCGGAGAGCTGAGTTCCAATTCCAGTTGGGTTCATTGTATTTATTTATGCGCAAATACCCTTGGCAGAGGGGGGTGAATCTGATTCTGTGGGTTAATTAGTAATACTATTAGAAATCATTATTACTTCAAAAAATTCTTACACTCTAAAAATATTCTCTGGCTTTAAATAACATAAAAAATGGTTGATAAGCTTTAGAAAACAAATCAACCAAAAACCACTAAAGATATTGTTTACAACAATAAAATAATAAAATAATTAATATTCTGATAATGGTGTTTGATCATTCTTTGTATCAACTAATTATATTAATTATATTAATTAGTGTTTATTTAATTGCCTTCCCTATCAACATTTGGGAATTATTAATCGATCAGAAAGTCGAAAGAAGATCAGAAACATCAGATTGATAGTCGTCCTCACATTATACACGATCTTTTCTGCCTCAATGTCATGCTAGTTAACGAGTGAAAAGTGCTCAGTTTCACCCTCAGAAAGAAACAAATGTGATAACATCAGAATAATGGCGGTAACCTGAGAGAAAACAGCTGGAAAGGCGGGGCTTCGGGATGCTATCTGTAATTGGACACTTCTCATTGTTTTAGACGTAAATATGTAGATCATAGGTTAGGCAGAGGAAAGGTCTCTTAAACCCTGGTATCTGAGGGTCACAACTAAACAGGGGTGGACACTATTGATGGGCGGGGGTCACTTTTTTTTAGGGCAAGGCTGATTTTCGAAAATATGGATTCTCCGTTTCATTGTATCAACAACTGTAAAAATATTGACAAAGGTCAAACGAAGACAAAACAAGGCTGTCTTTCTAGAAAATCAGCATGCATTCGAAATCCTGGATTTTTGCCTCGACTCGAACACCAGCCTTTGGCACAAAAGGATAATATCAAACTATTTGAGACACTACGCTTTGAAATTCTGGCTTTTATCTGGGCTCGAATATATATCTCTGGCACCGATGTAAAACCTCTAGCAATTTTAGCCACAAGGCATACCTAAATAAACAATAATGTTTTCAAATGTCTACCTGTTTTAGGCTTTATTTTAAGAAATTAAAATTCTTGAAGTTTGTTAAAATTTGATAATCTCATCAGCAGTGAGGATCGGTCCCCACCATAGAAGCAATGGCTTGCAAGATTAGTCCCTGAATGATTGCTCCATGGTGGGTAAAGTGAATTGATATTATACCTTTGGTATTACAACAGAAGCGAACAAGCAAACCAGAATCAATGAAAGTTTTCATCCCCAAAATGTGAAAAGAACTCTTAAAGTCATTGCAAAAAGAATGGAATCAATTATCAAACTTACAGTTTGAGAAACTTTGCCCAAAAATTGGGCAGCAATAACCAAGGCTAAAGGAGGGTATTTTGACGAAAGCGAAATTTAATTGCAAAATGCTTTTTTAATTATTTTTTTTTAACCATGTATAATAATTTTCTCTTATTTAAAGTACAAAACAACTATTTTTCGACCAATTTAAAACGTTACCAGGGGTGGCTTCAAACTTTTGAACTTTAGCACATATATATATATATATATATATATATATATATATATATATATATATATATA
>OZ038503.1:2594444-2609444 GCA_964036315.1 Acanthosepion esculentum
GGTGAGACCGAGATGCCAAGCTAGTAGCACGCTTAAATTCATGCAGTTGGGGTACCAGTGAAAATAGATCGTCAGTGCAGATTATATGAAAATATTTGTAGAAAATATATATACATATATATGTTGTATACACATTTGCTTCCGGGTCCCAACCAGAGACCTAAGTTCAGAAATGGCGTCATGACATATTCCACTGGTCATTTTTGTAAAAAAAAAAAAATAAATAAATTAAGATCACACACAAATTTTTCACGGATAAAGTTCTTCGTAAGGTGATAGCTCTACTTGTGAGTTCAATTTTTTGTATGTCTTTAAGGCGTGGGATACCAGGAATCTCTTCAAGCAGTTTATCGGCACCTTTTCCAAGCAATTTATTATTAATAATATTACTGTTGTTGTTATTGTTTTTATTATTATTATTGTTGTTTTATTATTATTATCATATGTTCAACTTTTGTTTATCGTAAATGTTTCAGATGGAATTTTCTTTTTTTTTCACTTATGCACAAATTTCAGGATATTCTAAAATGTTTAAAAATCTAAGAAATTGATTCTCAGCCCCAACAGAAAAATCAACAAAATTCCTAATAATTATTTTCTTCCTAACGACAGATTATTGGACATTTAGAATGCGTTTCTAAAATCAATCCTGTTGATCGTCTCAATTCTTCCGAAAGGTTTTGTATACAGCCATCCTTTTTTTCTCTCTCTTCTCTCAATTGAACACAGAATTACTTTAACTTATCATCCATTCTTTTGGCTCATGCTTTATTTTCCTCATGTATTTATTTCTATTTATCCAGATATATTATTGTGCGCACTGCGTAGGCACCGTTCTTTTATTAGGAAGAAATATTAGGAATCGTATCAAAATCTGAAATAATATCCAATATATTGATTGGAAAATTTCGAAAGCAAGATTACGCGATCTTTGAATTTCTCATTTTTTTTCTTCAAAGTCGATCTTCATCTGCCAATTTCACTGTATATTGGAATAGCGGCTTTTGCATAAAAATCACTGTGTTCATATCTGATTAAAATACTTGTAAAATATTCTTTTTTCAGACACGGCGATAGACCGCTTACTTAACCAGTCATTATTTGACATCAGTTTTAAGGTTCAAGTCTTACATGATTAAGACAAAAATACTTTTCCAACAGCACTACGGGACAAAAGACATGAATAAGCAGATGGTGTTACCCGGGTGCTGTGAGTTCAATCCCTGATCGGTTAGTGAAAAATGTCACATATTCTGATACAGAACAACCTCAAAAGGGCCGATTAAATGATATGAAATATTTCAGTTCTTGCAATCCGGATTTAAATGCTTTTCTTCTTGTTTACAAACGTTTCAATTTTTAGGACAGTTGTCTTCATTTTGATTGTCATATTCACAACGTTTCAGCTGCTGTACGCTCCGGCCTTCTTCAGGTGACATACGTTGGAATTTCGAAACGAGCTCTTCATTTCGTCCACCGGGGTAGATTAATCTAGTTCCACGTGCCATGCCTTTTCTGGATATCTAAGTTTCAGTTATTACCCTTTAATAACTCAACACTACAAGTTTTTTGTTCAACTCTTTGAGTCAAAGTGGATTATTTCAAACAATGATTTTATCCACTGGGCCATTTGCTTTTCTTTCTTAGATTTAAACGCGTCTCGGGCATTGTAACGACTTTTTTGAGGTAGTCAAATGCGCTTGTTTACAAGATTTCAAATATAAGGGAACAGCATGTATAATAATTGCGAAACTTGTTTCAGTTCTGAAAAGGCGGGATCAGCTTGGCAGCGCAACATCATCAAACCTCCACACGCAACTGGAGGGGAAATCGCGTCAGCACGCATACAACTAGTGTTTCATCTTTGCCGAGTGAAAAGTTAGACAGTTTCCACCATGAAAGAGACACGTGTGGATTGGACGTACAGAGTAGACTACAACACAACGAATTCGTGGACGCCATGGAGAACCACACACTCTAACAATTGGTGTTTATTTTATAGTCATCGCCTTCAGCTAGAAATACTTGGAATAATAATAATAATAATAATAATAATAATAATAATAATAATAATAAGAAGAAGAAGAAGAAGAAGAAGAAGAAGAAGAAGAAGAAGAAAGTGGTTCACCAGGTGTTGGCGAGAAATAATGGCAAATTTTCTTTCTATATCGGAACAGCTGCTCTTGGAGACACGCACACGTGCACACATTGTAAGAACAGAGTGACAGGACAATTGTAGATAAAATGAGGAAAAGATTAACGTGTGGGTAGAGAAAATAGTCATCAAGGGTAGATAGATATAAAGCGTTTTGGATAGATAGAAAGATAGATAGATAGATAGATAAAGGTAGAATTAGGCAGCAAGAATTCACCCAAATTAAGTTTTGTTAAATACAGCCGACCCGACTCCGACAAACTCTCCCTATTTTTATTTATTTATTTATTCATTTTGCATTTTCCCAATTTTCAAATAATGGGACTCAAAACTGGATAGACTTTGCAAAGTTGTCAAAAATGACAACTCCAGCAGCCAAGCCGTCTTCAAATGTCATGGTCTGTATTCCTTTGGATCTTGTCGGTACGGCCTAGAGGGGTAGGCGGTGGAAAGCCTGGACAGGTCATTCCAGTCTCACCCCGCCCCAAGGGACTGTAGTTTGACCAAACAGGTCGCTACCTTTATCTCACGAGATAAACGAATGCTTACTATATATATATATATATATATATATATATATATATATATATATATATATATATATTTTAAATTTCGTTCATTTTAACAAAAAGTTAAAATTCGGACAGAACTTATGGGATGACCTAATATATATATATATATATATATATATATATATATATATATATATATATTAGGTCATCCCATAAGTTCTGTCCGAATTTTAACTCCATTTAAAATTCGGACAGAACTTATGGGATGACCTAATATATATATATATATATATATATATATATATATATATATATATATATATATATATATATTAGGTCATCCCATAAGTTCTGTCCGAATTTTAACTTTTTGTTAAAATGAACGAAATTTAAAAAATATTTTATAATGTCTAATGCAGCTGAGCATTATTTTTATGTTTAGATGCATTTAAACTGATCAAATTTTATTTCTGAGAAAAATAAAATTGAATTTTGTTTGATTAAAACCCTGCTAACATGGAAGTACCCAAGAATCATTTGAGGCACATAATGCTTTATGAGTTCAAGAAATGAAATTCAGCAGCCGAAGCGGCTAGAAACATTCACTCAGTTTATGGAGAGGGATGTGTGAATGAAAGAACTTGCAGAAGATGGTTTGCAAAATTCAGAGGTGGAGATTTCACCCTTGAAAATGAAGATCGAACCGGACGTCCAGTTGAGTTTGATGAAAAGCTTCTTGAAGCAGCCCTTGAAGAAAATCCTGAGGAATTGGCAGTGGTTCTCAGTTCAAACCATACAACTGTACATCGTCATCTTCAACAACTTGGAAAAGTTCCTAAACTTGGAAAATGGGTGCCTCATGAATTGTCTGAAAACAACCTCAAATCCCGAGTTGACATCTGCTCTTCTCTCCATTCTCGCCAACTTGTTTCACCTTTTTTGGATAGACTTGTGACTGACGACGAAAAATGGATCTTTTATCGAAATGTTAAGCGTCGTAGACAGTGGCTTGGTAATGGGGAAGGACCCCAGCCACAGCCGAGAAGGGAACTTCATTGGCAAAAGGTTCTTCTTTCAATCTGGTGGGATTGCCAAGGAATAATCCACTTTGAATTCTCACCACCTAATGCAACAATTAATGCTCAAATATACTGTCAGCAATTAGAGCGTTTGAACCAAGCTTTGAGGAAAAAAAGACCTACTCTAGTGAATCGAAAACGGGTGATGTTTCATCAGGACAATGCGCGATCACACAGCAAGAATCACGTCACAAAAGATCGAAGAACTTGGTTGGGAGTAAATTCCTCATCCACCTTATTCTCCCGATCTTGCTCCTTCAGACTACCATTTGTTTCGTAGCTTACAGAATCATTTGGAAGAAACAGCTTTTGTAACACAGGAAGAGGTTAAAACTGACATGTGTGAGTTCTTCAAATCAAAGCCAAAAGAATTTTACAGTAATGGAATTAGTAAGCTTGTTAATAGATGGAAGGAAGTCATAGATAATCAGGGAAAATACATTGTTGATTGAATCTGTAATTAAATATAACATTTGGTCACTTGTTTTCTTTATTCAAAATTCGGACAGAACTTATGGGATGACCTGATATATATGCATACATAATATGCAAGCAGACAGACGTAATACATCCTGTTTAATAAATAAAAATCGGGCGTCTCTTTGAAAAACAAAGTGGCCACTATTATAACGTTTTAATTAATAAAAATATCGGATTAAAAATAAATCATTTAATTCCTTAGAAATTGCTTTGTTTATGTTTCGGATCCAAAATTGAGCAAATATGATACTTTCGAGAAAATAATCTGAGTGAATTGATTGTGCTTTCGTTAAGAAAGAAAAATAGAGCCTTGCTTACAGAGTCACATTAGACCAAAGTGATGTTTCGGTTGACGTAACTACGCATGCGCACAAAAGGGAGGCAAATATAAAAAGGCAAATGTTAGTTATTAAAAAATTTAATTTAAAAATGTTTAAAATTTCAGTCTCCTTAAATTTTCGGCCTTTCCTATCTGGCCATAATCATAACCAGCAGGTGAGACATTTAATGTTTTTATCATTTCACCTCAAGACAGAAAAACCACTAAAAGGTTACTGAGTGTGAAAAATTAAGAAAAAACAGAATCATTATTAAAGGATCGAGAAATTATTATTAAGGATCTAATTTATTAAGGATCTATTTTATTAAGGATAAGAGAAGAGAGATTATAACGATTGACATTGCATTTTGCATGTATGCATTTTTACTTCTTGTCGGTCGTATTGCAGTTTGTGTTCTATCGATCTGAACATTTATACTGTAGTGGTAAAAACTTTCGTACCGAAATCCAAGCTTTTAATTCGAGTTTAGTACTGATAAGTGGAGGATAAAACAAATTTGTAGAGAGCGCGGGTGGGGGGTCTTTAAATTATTAAAAAGGACTATAAAAGTTGTTAGACACTTTTACGTTTCCAGCTTCCCTTAAAAATAACGCACTGAATACAGAATTAAAATACTCACTACCATTTCGGCCACTGAGCAGTACAAAAAAAAACTAGTTTTCGCTAATATCTGAAGGAGACATTGCAAAAAGGCTGTTCGGTTTTCTATAGTTTGACCGCATTCCAGCAACAGGTGCGTAAGTTGTGTGTGTGTGTGTGTGTGTGTGTGTGTGTGTGTGTGTGTGTGTGTGTGTGTGTGTGTGTGTGCGTGCGTGCGTGCGTGCGTGCGCGTATGTGTATGTGTACGGCCATGTAGATTAGTGGACGTGCGTGTGTGATTATGTCCAACAAGAAGAAATTCATGGAACCTCTGTTAAATATCATTTTATCAACACGTCTACCATCGACTTAGCAGATTTTTTTTTCTTTCTGTTTTTCAGGCTAACTCCTACCTTTTTACCTCGAACAGATGATACGACACGACGGTTTAAGTTTCGCCGCGGAATGTCAGGTGTGTTGATTTTCTTTTCCTTCCTGTTATTATTTTTAGGTTTTTAGTTTTATTTTACTTTTTTTATTCTCCTTCTTTCTAAAGTGCGAATCGCTTCGTTTATTTTTTAATCTATTTTTCTTTTCATACTCGTACAATCTTTACTGTTTCTCACATCGCGCGTCTAAAAAAAACATACTTTCTCTTTCTTTTTTGTATTTCCATTAAGAAAAAAACAAATTATTTACATTTTCTTGCAGCTTTTAGCGACTCTTTATATACAGAACCGGCGCGGATATATTTATTTAGAGTGAAATTCCCTGACGACGACGACGACGACTGCTGTATGTCTTATATGCCATCAAACCTCTTCAGACTTCAATTACATTTGAAAATATTTAATACTTCAATAAATAGCTGCAGTAGGGCTGCTTCATTTCATATTGACTTATGGCCATATCACGTTAAAACACCGATTCTCATACGATCACCGAAGTTAAGCAACATTCAGCCTGGTCAGTGCCAAGATGGGTGACCGCTTGATAATACCAGGTTCTGTAAACTTGGATGTGCGGGTGGTGTAATGGATAACGTTTCAGAATTGGAAATCAGATTGAAGAGTTCCAATTCCATTTGAGATCGTTATATTCGCTTAAGAAACAGTTACGAAGGTTGTCCTAGCACGAAATCCCAAGTCATCATGACCGAGAAATTTAGTGTACTGACTTTCTTCAAACCGATCACGCCAAATGATACACTCTCTCTTAGAAACTGTATCTAAGGTCTGTTTAGCATAGTTGCAGTATAAACCAGACATGGACTCTGTGGGCGTTGAACAAACAGAAATATGCCTGAGCAGGCGCCTATAACAGGGATTCGTTAACTGCACCAGCAGATGAGTGTACTCCAAAACAATTAGCTGATCATTATCATAATGTATGTATGAATAATTTTCAGTGCCCCCCTCGGTACTTTCCCTTATGGGGACGTCTCAGGCGCCAGGTAATTAAACCCAACCCCATTCCAAAAGAGAGGTATTGCATGGAGGGAATTATAATATATATATATATATATATATATATATATATATATATATATATATATATGTATATATACGTTATGAGTACATAGATGTCTAATAATGTAGATTACTCCCACAGAATTTCGTGTGAATTGCTTGCGTGTGAAATTAATTTCAGCCTAGCTATTTCTACTGCTGTACATGCGAGGGCGGATCAAGATGTCTGTAGCCTGAGGTAATAATTGGATTATTTTTTTTACTGAGATTCTCACTGTGTAATACTCGTTACGCGTGATTAATGGAGAAGATCTGGGTTAAGTGCATTGACACTGAAGGTGATTGTGTTGATAAATAGATGTTTGCTGTGCAAAATAAATGCATTTTCCTCCTTAGGCCATGGACTATAAGTATATAAGAATACGTACATAAGTGTGTTTGAGTGAGTGACGGAGACAGAAGACAATGTTGTTTTTCTTATATTGACATTTGTACCCAAAAATAAACAGTGCAATTTACGACAAACTGTCAGCTGGGTGTGAAATATTATTTTACACTTTAGTTTTTCACTTAGAAGTTATCTTTGTTTTTTATTAATAATCTACGCTTTACAAATCGAATTTATTAACCAAAAAAGAAATACAAACAGGAATGAAAATCTATTCAGACTGGACGAAACATCAAGCTGCTACAAACCAAGAACTGGCCATTGCATATAGCTTCCGGAGTTGTTTCAAGAGGTTTCAACAGAGATAAACAATCTTAAATATCAGGAACCTGCTGAAATGAGGTGATTTTATTTTCACGATGACAAATTAAATTTAGCGATAATTTACTGTCTTCAAGAACAACAAAATTTTTAATGCCGGCACAAATGAGGAGAATTGAGTCGCTAAATATAATAAACTGAAACTGAGACATCCAGAAAAGGCATGGCATGTGGAACTGGAGCAATCTACTACCCCCCCCCCCGCCTGTGGAAAAAAGTAATGGTTTTGCTTCGAAATCCCAACGTATATCACCTGAAGGAGACCGGAGCGTACACGGCCGAAACGTCGAGAATATGACAACAGCCTGAGCAATGTAAATATTGTAAATAGTCACAATACTTCATCTCCGAAATATAGACAGATGACAGATGAGATTGTTAGCTAAAATGCATTCATTCACATGGAATTCATTTTTGATGAGATTTCAGTTAATGTTTTTCAGAACTTTGTTTCATTTTTAGATTCACACTTCGTTTCTTAAAAATAACCGAAAAAGATTTCTTAGTAGCCAGTGGATTTATAAAGTCATGTCGATTATTGCGTATTTAAAACTGAGACAAAGTTAAATGTCTGCTGCAACGAAAGTTGATTCACCGTGCCGTGGTAGACATTTTTTCGACAAAATCTATCTTACACATTTATAAATCGGCCGTTCATCCAACCATTGAATATTGCTGTCCGATCAGGTGCTTCTGTTTCTGTATTTGGAACACCCGCAATGTTATCAATCCTAACCTGGCATCTCAGCTTCAGTCACTTTCCCCCCGCCGTAACGTAGATTCTCTGTGTCTTTTTTAGAAATATTTTTCTGTTAATTGTACTGATGAACTTTTCTTTTTCGTACTTAGATTATATGAATTTATGCGCAGTAATAGATTAGCGGCAAGGTTTCATCATTTTACAGTTGAAATGACCAGATGTAATCGTAGGTTCTATGCTAATATTCTCTTCTCTCACACTTCCCACTCTCTTGTGGTTTTTGCTTTCCTCTCAATATTGATCTTATGAAATGGATTTCGTTGTTTCCTTTTAAGCAACGAAACTAACTTCAGCAACTTCAGACTAAAATGATTTTTTTTTAATTGATGGAATGTATATATATATATATATATATATATATATATATATATATATATATATATATTACAGAAAAAAAATTGCATTAACATAGAGAGACTCTATTTCAAGCCGTTTTGTGCGCGGCTATCATCAGACCCTAAGTGTCTTTTAATATCAGTCCTCTTCTAGTAGACGCCTTGTTAATGAGAATGGGTTTGTGTTAGTGACTGGAGTCGGGGTGTAAGGTATCTTATCCCGGGTGAATACACCTGTAGTAAAAAACAAAACAAAAAAAAATATTTACTGTGAATCCCAGAAAAACACATTCGTGGTCTGTATAAGAAACGCCCCAAGTAGGAACTTATATAGTAGGAAGTAATATTAAACTAAAAACAACAGAGGTTCTGGTCATAAATAAACTTCAACCCCAGACCGCTTCACTTCAGAGGTGGACTGACATTGAAAATAAATTTAAACAGTGCTCCAAGACAGATACTTAGGGGGTGAGGATAGCCGCGTACAAAAGGGCTTGAAATAAGCTATCATCTATGTTGAGGAAATTTTTCTTTTTTGCTGTAAAATATACATATGCTCCGTTATAATAAATACATCGAGCTATATGTGAATCAGTTTTAATAATTAATATTACTAGGAATCACGACGATTATATACCAATGGATCGATTATCTGTACTACATATATATATACACACACACACACATATATATACATAACATCGATCAAAAAAATATATATATAAGATAAGAAATAAAAAATAAAACTTAATAAAAACAAGCAAAATAATTTAACCCAAATAAATAAATAAACGAATAAATGACTTCCGGTAAAATAACCGCCAAAATAGACAACCCACAAAGCACCAGTGACCCGTATATATAAATAGCCGAGAAAAATAAGAGCACTCGTGGCCTGACGATTGCATCTAGCATGAAACAGACTGTCGCCTCTAAGTGTTGACTTCTATGTTCACTTTTATATTTATATATATATATATATATATATATATATATATATATATATATATATATATATAGGGGAGGTGGGAAAGTATATATGAAAACTTCGATTATAATGCACCAAGAAGAAACGCTGAAGATTTAGGGATGCTAAATTTAAAATTTGAAAAGTTTTCTGGCGTCCACAGAGTGTAGATTTCATTTATTTTCCCAATGCTTTTGTTCTTTCTTTTATCGCCGTTGTTTTAAAATATGCCACACCGCGAGAAGAAAGGGGAAATGTTAAAGATGTCAATTATTAAATGAATCATAAAACAATAAAATGACACAAATTCAGAAAATACGTCCATTAATATATTCCAGCGAATTCACCATGTGCAGTTTCAATAATTGACTGATCATCGCGTAGATTTAAAAACGTCCTTTGTACCAGAGCAAAGCGAAATGAGCGTAGAGTTCTTAGCGACGCATTCACGCACGCACACACACACACACACACACACACACACACACACACACACACGAAACAAAAAAAACACATCAATGATTTCATTGCTGCTCAGAGTTTCGTAATTCGCTTTGAGGGGGTGGGGGGTTGTTGATCGTGGTTATTTTAGCGAATTATTTACACCTCCTCCTCCCGCGTCTAACTCGACGTGAAGATGTCAATTGTCGTGAAGACTCGACAGAAGGTTCACTTGTACGAAATAACAACGACCATTGATGGTCACAGCACAAAGTCATAGAACTAATCAATAGAAAATAAGGGTTAAAGGACACAAAGTTAGTCACCAATTACAACTACGACTTTTCATTAAAGAAATAAAAACATTATGACGGGCCTGGAAATTAAAGAATACACACACACACACATATATATATATATACATATATATTTATATATATATATATATATATATATATAATTTTTTTTCGAGTAGTAATAGAAGATAATGGGGACATTTTTCTGGAAGGGATTACGGATTCACCAATAAAAACGATCTATCACACGGGTACATATAGATACACTATAATGGATATATTCTATTTCCCTTTTTAACGTTAGATAGATAGATAGATAGATAGATAGATAGATAGATAGATAGATAGATAGATAGATATTGAAAAGTATCAGATAGATAGATAGATAGATATTGAAAAGTATCAGATAGATAGATAGATAGATTGATAGATAGATAGATAGATATTGAAAAGTATCAGATAGATAGATAGATAGATAGATAGATATTGAAAAGTATCAGATAGATAGATAGATAGATAGATAGATAGATAGATAGATATTGAAAAGTGTCAGATAGATAGATAGATAGATAGATAGATAGATAGATAGATAGTGCTGTAACCTAGGGAATCTCCAACTGCAGACCAACATACAGTATTTACTACTGTATTTATGGGAATGGGGACATACAATAGATAGATAGATAGATAGATAGATAGATAGATAGATAGATATGAAAAGTGAGATAGCGATATAAATAGATACACATCAATATATCCCTAGGAATAAAGTGAGAAATTTGGAAAAATGTCTTTCATTTTCACACAAATGTGTATGTGTGTGTGGAGGGAAGAGAGAGAGAGAGAGAGAGAGAGAGAGAGAGAATAAAAGAAAGAAAGCGAGAAAGAAAGAAAGAGAGAAAGAAAGAAAGAAAGAAAAGCTTTATATTACTCATTTCAGTCTGGCCAGTTCCAATGGGCCATCTAAGTTATTCAACAGAATTCCCGCCGCTTCACTTCACTGGACTCTTCTTTTTTTCCCATAGACGGATTTTCGGGAAATATACGAAAGCCTTTTATTTCCAACTTAATCCTAGTTTAGTGTTGCGATTTCACAAGAGCTTCAGTTTGTTGATTTAAGTCGGCAAACCTTACACAGATATTTCGTTAGCCTTTTTCCCAGGGAGATGTTTTTTCATATGGACTTTTAAAGATGGCTTTTCCTACTCTACCAACATGTGCATATCTTACACTCACTCTCCTCGACGACTTTTCCTAGATTTTAAATTTGCAGGGAAACGTGTGAAAATTGACGAAACGCGAAAAGCCAAAGTTTATATGAACAAATGATAATATGTATAAATAATATACAGGTTCTTCAGAAGGACAAATGCAAGACCTTAATATTTGATTGGTTAATAAAAACAATCCTTTGATGGCGAAATTGTCCGATAAACATAATATCAATATAAATATAGAGCAGTCTCTTCTAATCTAAATAGATTAGAAGAGACTGCTCTATATTTATATCTATCTTTGTTATTCTGTTCATATCTATCACATTCTGTTCATATCTATCTATCTATCCCATTCTGTTAATATCTATCTATCTATCTATCTCATTCTGTTCATATCTATCTATCTATCTCATTCTGTTCATATCTATCTCATTCTGTTAATATCTATTTATCTATCTCATTCTGTTCATATCTATCTATCTATCTCATTCTGTTCATATCTATCTATCTATCTCATTCTGTTCATATCTATCTATCTCTCTCATTCTGTTCATATCTATCTATCTCATTCTGTTCATATCTATCTATCTATCCCATTCAGTTCATATCTATCTATCTATCCCATTCAATTCATATCTATCTATCTCATTCAGTTCATATCTATCTCATTCAGTTCATATCTATCTATCTATCTATCTCATTCAGTTCATATCTATCTGTCTATCTATCTCATTCAGTTCATATCTATCTATCTCATTCAGTTCATATCTATCTATCTATCCATCCCATTCAGTTCATATCTATCTATCTATCTATCTATCTATCTATCCATCCCATTCAGTTCATATCTATCTATCTATCTATCCATCCCATTCAGTTCATATCTATCTATCTATCTATCCATCCCATTCTGCTCATATCTCCCTATCTCATTCTGTTCATATCTATTTATCTATATATATCGCAGTGACATCATCATATGTATCTACTTAATAACTTCTCTTGTACGGAGCTATGTTTCCCCTTGTTCCTTTTTTATCAATGTTTCAAATACAACCCCAAAATTTCCTCAATGAAGGTAAAAACTGATGTGTAATAATCATCTTTATTACATGATAGAGTTATTTTGAAAGACGTGATATGCCTAGAAAAGAAAAAAGTGCTTAACGGAGCAACAGCTCACTTCCTTGGCAGATATTTTACCGGAAGTCGTTTATTTGTTTATTTATTTATTTGTGTCAAATTATTTTGCTTGTTTTTATTTAATTTTTATGTTTTTATTTAATTTTATTTTTGTTTAACTACATTAATAAAACACCGATCAAAATAAATAAAAATAAAATAAATATAAAGGATAAAAAACAAAAATAAAATTAAATAAAAACAAGCAAAATAATTTGACACAAATAAATAAATAAACAAATAAACGACTTCCGGTAAAATATCTGCCAAAAATGACTACCCACAATGCACCACTGACCCGTATATATAAATAGCCGAGAAAAATAACAGCACTCGTGGCCCGATGATTGTATCTAGCATGAAACAGACTGTCGCCTCTAAGTGTTGACTTCTATGTTCACTTTTATATTTACACACGTTCTATCTCTGATATTGAGCACTTTATCGCATAAGTATAGCACACTTTAAGACTACATTTCTTCATATATATATATATATATATATATATATATATATATATATATATATATATATATTGGTATTTGCATGCGAACTGTGCAGTAATGCGGTGTGGTGTAACGCATAACGACTCGAAATGAGATATCTGTATCCATCTCTATCCACCTCCACACACACCTCAGCTCTAGGTTGAATAGCAGGACAGACTGGCTACTATAGCCTTGGTTGGTAACCTGTCTACCACAGAAAGAAATGGCAAACTACTGCGAGAAAATCATCTGTCTACTTAGTCATGCATCGAAAGAGACATAATCGCCCAATTGCCATTCGGACTATTGTCCTCGTCATTGTTATTACAACTTTTCGCCCATTGAGCCCAGGCCTTCATCAGGTATATTGCGATGCGTGTAACCTACAGAGAATTACGAACTAAATTCTTTATTGTTAATATTGATGGTTATTGATCATATTGCAAATAATTATAAGTAATGGGGATATTTTCATTTTTAGTCTCAGTAATATAAATATTTCCGTGGGTTTCAAGAACGATTTAGCTTTAAAATCGAAGCAAGATCTTGATGGAACCACAACAGGGGTAAACTGCGAAAAGGTAAAATGGCAATCTTAGAAATATTTACGTAAAATGAAATTGTTATATTGACCAGAAGACATTTTTAGAATGCAGAATATTAAGATCATTGGTTAAAAGTCTAAAATTTAATCTAACTAGCATCGTTAATTAAACATCAATAAGAGAAACATGTAAGTTGGGCTAAAATGTACATGAAAACAGTCATTTTCGAATGAGAATGTAGGGCTATTATATAAGACGGGCCCTGGTGGCTGGGCTAACACTTGTGATCTTCATCGAAATAGCCAACACCTTAGAAGACAGCGGTGGCAAGGACAGGGTACGATGGATAAATGATCGTCTAAATGACACAAAAAATGGAAAAATAACACTCACAATATATTTACCAAAAATGACAAAAAATATCTTGAAATACTAAAGAATAAATTTATTCTATCAAAATCACCATTGGCTTCAACCATGGCCTCCAGATGACTTCAGAATCTCCTGCAACTCTTTTCGACGGTCTCCTTGTTTAAGTTGATGAATGCTGCCATAATCTTTGCCTTCAGTTCATCTTTGGTGTTACAAGTTTTGTTGGTCTCTCGCTCACCTGCAACCCATGCATAATAATCAAGGGGGTTGCAGTCTGCGGAGTTAGGTAGTCAGATATAAGGGGTGATGTGGTCGTAGATATTTTCTGACAGCCATAACTCTGTTATCTTATATGTGTGTCATGGTGCAGTGTCCTGTCGCCAGACACAGGTCTTCCAGATGTCACCCTCTTCACCCAGGGACACATTACTTCTTCAAAACAATTGATGTAGGCCTCAGTGTTGATTCTAAGGCCCTGTGAGAAGATGAATGGAGGCATAACGTCGCCATCACTACTGATCACTCCAAGCACATTCGTAATCACCATTAGACTCGTACAACTCTTTCCAAATCCTCTGCACTATCCTCAGCTTGACAGCCAAAGACTGACATGTTCGTATTGGAGCTTCCGGCGCGAAGGCTAAGCAGGACAACATACCGTTTCCAAATTTCTGGTGGAGTGATCAGTGCTCCTTTTCTCTAAAATGGTGCCCAACTGACCCTACTCTAATGTGCAGGCGACAAAATCAAAAATAATTAAAAATATAAAATGGCAAAAATTTACCCATCGCTCGCTGTAGAGTAAACTTTTGGGCGACTTATCTACCCTTTGCCGGACACATGACACTGGAAGGATACAACAACTTGAAGAAAAAAGATGAAAAATGGAATAAATAAAGACACCGACAAAGCTTATATTTACGGTAACGATGAACAACTTAAGAATAACAATGAAGAATTTAAATACGATAACATCGCCGATTAGTGCTAGATCCACCTTCAATTAAGCATAA
>OZ038503.1:2629444-2636944 GCA_964036315.1 Acanthosepion esculentum
TTTATACACACACATTTAAACTGACATATACAAATACAAGCAATTTTTAGATGCATGCACACAAATCTTGCACTCACACGCACACACATACATTTATTTACTAAATGTTCACCCAATACAAGGCACGAGATACTCTCAAGATAGAGACTTACCAAATGAGGTTGTATGAACATAGGAGAAAGAAGGGAAAGCATGTGCAGATTATGAGAATACATATGATAGATAATGGTTGAATCTAGACCTGAACATGTTAAGATTGTAGTGTTTTGGGAAACATCAACTCGGGAGCCGGTTCCATTGGCTCTTGGGAAGGAGCTATTCAAATGGAACTTACTTCTTACGAGAGAAGGGAAGATTGATTAACTCTGAAAGTAATACCTCCCATTATGCGAATGTTACTTATATGGAAACAGAGGTTGGACCTTCTCCTCAGTAACCCATATTATTCTTTTATTACTGAGCACCATATAATATCTCTTATTACAATTGATGGTTCGTCCTTTCTTATAATTACAAACTACGATTTAGAGATGTCAACATCGAACAAATAGTTTAAGTATCTGGGCCGTCCTGGGTATGACGATAAACTACATCCGGCAGCAAAGCCGCTGATCGGGTGATTGTTGTGCTGTTGTTCCCTGGTTCACCCTGGCCAGGGTCGGTAGCATGAGTTAATCCTAAACTGGAGTCAAAATACGATGAAAGTATAAAGAATCTTTATAATAAAAATACCAGCAATACATTCTGATAGTAACAACAACAAAAAATTACCACCAATACATTTTTATCAAAAACGTTTTCTGTAAGGAACAAAATATTTCCAGAAATACATTTTTGCAAATGAAATTACTATTGCTTCCAAGAAAATTAAATTTCGGCATTAAATGACCCATAAGATATTGATATGCAAACACCTACCTACTTAAATATCTGGGAATGCTGAACAATTTCCTCACAGATGAATAAAAACTGGAATCAAGAAAAATGTGGGGCTACAGAAGGATGTTGAGAATACCATATTTACAAGGTAAAGGTGTCAAGGAAAATGGAAACAAAAGTTCATTTATTCTTAGAATCAGAAAGAGACAATTGAAAGTTCTTGAACGCATAATCAGGAAGGAGGGATTGGATAATTTGACACTCACAGGGCATATCGAAGGCAGGCAATGTTAGCGGGTCAACGACCTGTGACCAGTTTTTGTGAATGGATGGAGGAGAGATGGTGGAGGGTATGATCGCAAAAAAACACAAAGGTTAACAAGGGCAACAAGAAATATGAAGTTGTGGAGAGTCATGATCATATATGTCCTGAAGGGACACGGCACATAGAAGAAGAATCTGATCACCATCCTCAGAAAATAGCGTTCTCCACTCGGAAGAAATTGCATCCACTGAGACTCACCGACGCTTGCTGGACTTTAACACCCACCGTACATTTCGAATTCGGTGTCTTCCGACGTTCATCAGTTCAAGTATATATATATATATATATATATATATATATATATATATATATATATATATATATATATATATATATATATTTAATTCCATAACGTATTTTTGTTCTTTAGGTATTTACAATAAAAAATCTTTTTCACCCCTTAATACGATCACATGACTTCGCCTGCACGTGATAACATTAACGCGTCTCTTGAATTAAAAATAATTCGTAACGTTTATTTGGTTCTTATAAATGTAGCAATACGATTCCGCTGCAAGGCAATTGGCTAAAGTTAAAAATTTGACCCTGATGATGAACGATGACGTTCGAAAGTACTCGGTTGTCTTTTGGAAAATATATATATATCAATATAATTTTGAAATAAAATGTCTCATTCGAAAATATGAGAAAATACAAAAGAAAATCAGCAGGACTAAGTTGTCTTTGGCGTTTAATAAAACGTGTTTAAAAGAAAGGATGCTGCCTAAGTACACACACACACACACACACACATATATATATATATATATATATATATATATATATATATATATATATGTATCAAGTAAAAGAAAATACGAAAACTGTAATATTAGCCGACGCGTTTCGTCCAATTTCAAGTCTCAAACGAAATTAAATGCCTTGAAAAAAGTCCACATTACAGTTTTCCTATTGTCCTTTACCTTAAAATATTGATTTTTTTCTACATATTAACTTTGAGAAAACTTTCCCACATATATATATATATATATATATGTGTGTGTGTGTGTGTGTGTGTGTGTGTGTGTGTGTGTGTGTGTGTTTAAGTAAATGTTCTTTAAGTCAGTCAGTTATGTGCCATGCGTGATACACGAGGCAGATGTTTCTCGCAGTAGGTTGCCATTTCTTTCTGCGGTAGTCCAGTTGCCATCCATGGCTATAGTGCCCGATTTGTCCTGCTATTTACTCATAGCTGGGGTGAAAAGAAGAGGATTCATACCTTTAACCAGGGTGAATTCAATGGATTCAACTAGAAATCGAACTCGGCTCTCCGACTCCTCAATCTGAGCCACTATCCATTACTCAAAACAACACACATTCTTATTGATCGACTCTTCCAAATGATGAAAAATCCTTGTTAGATAAGGAGGAAATACTGTCAGAAATTATCCAAAGTTCATTTCAGAAGAAGAAATATGGTCCAAGATTTCGACTTTTTTAAGTAATCATCACCATTTTTCTCTATTTACCCTGATGATGAGATAAGAAAGTCGAAAGCTTGAACTATATTTCTTCCAAAAGGAACATTGGACATTTTATACTGCATTTCTATGTAGTTAGGATTTCATGGGTTTTGATACTTTTTCTAACACAGACAAACACACACACACACACACATATATATATATATATATATATATATATATATATATATATATATATATATATATATATATATATGTTTATTTAGGCAGAAATGTTTCTTTCATGCAAACTTCATTAAATATGACAGAAAAGATACTTTGATTAAGTTTTATATATAGAGAGAATTTCTCATTTAATCTTATAATGTTTTTCTTTCAAATCACAGCCAACATAGTGTGTCCATGTTCATAGTTGATATTATTGATATAATATATCTATCTATGAACATGGATACAATATGATGACTGTGATTTGAAAGAAAAATATTATAAGGTCACATGAGAAATTATATAAAAAACTTAAAGAACTGTCTGTCTGTCATCTTTAATGAAGCTTGCATATTAATTGAGACCTTTCAGTCACTGTGTGTTTATCTAAAAATAAATACGCTTAAATTCACCTTCATGGCAGAATCTCCGACTGACGCCAATTCAGCCGGGTTTCGATCCTAACCAAAGGCAAAACGGACGACTAGCCACACCGATGAGCTGTGATACATCGAAACAGTCTGTCTGTGGATGACAATATATATATATATATATATATATATATATATATATATATATATATATATATATATATATAATGATAGATAGATAGATAGATAGATTGGTAGATGTATCGATCTATATCTATGTATGTGTGTGTGAATGGACTGATCCTCTTGTCGAGAACAACGAAAAACCTTCACTGAATTGTTTAATTGTCTGCGTCCTGCAATCGATACTCTCTTGAACATACACCCTATCCTGTACTGGTACACTCTGGAACACATATCAGATGATGCTACAATCGCAGGCTTTGCCATCTCTTCGTTGCTCGTTCTTCGTTGCACGTGTCCTTTGGCTCCTATAAGAATTCCATGCACCCTTTGGCATCCTCCTGGCTTGAATTTTCTTCTCCTATACTAATTGCCAAGCAAGGCTATAGGACCCAGTTTTTCCTGCCATTTACTCATAGCTGGGGTGAGAGGACATAGACTCATACATTTCCCATGGTTAATATTGACACTTAAGTGAATGGGACTGGAACTCGGCCACCGGATCTCCCATTCAGAGTCGTCATCCATTATACCACACAAGCGTACAGTGCATGTTATTCCCAAGCAGCTTCTGACCAGGCTCGAAGTTGCTTAACTTTGGTGATCAAACGAGAGTCAGTATTTTAGCATATGTACGAAAAAGTGCTGAAAAGCTCTGTTCAACTTAAAAGGCCTTCAAAAATGGCGTTTAGTTATCTGGTCAGGTATTGAGAGATCATAGGACCGAAGATCTTTCACTGTGTATGTATGTGGTAACAGTACAAATAATATCATTTTTTTTAATAATACCTGTTTACATCATCTCTTGCGATATTAAACATGTTCGAAAATACTGAAGATATTGAAATTGAAACAAAAAATATTAATGGAGGGCTAGATTGGCTTGAAAGTCTTATCATTTTAAAGATGAAATGCCGAGATGCAACCGCAAGTTCTATGCTAACAGTTTCTTCTCCCGCACTTCTCGCTTGTGGAACTCTCTTCCAACTTCTTGCATCCCACTCAAGTTTGATGTTCAAAAATATGAATGCAATGCCAATCTTATCCTCGTTCTCTTCTGCTTGCTTAATTCCTCGTCTTTTATTCTCCGATTTTCTTAATAATGTTTTCTTTTTATCATATTTGACCACACTCAGTAAACCCTTACCTCAAATATCACAGGTTTATGCACACACGCATGCACACACATAGCACATAGATCACATATTTACGCACACACATGCATATAACACACACGTATATCCACAGACACACATCACATTTCTATGCTCACACACATATCACATTTTTATGCATATGCACACATACACATTTTCATGCACACACACATCACATTTTTATGCATATACACACACATATATATGCACACACACACGCACACACACATACATACATATATATCACGAGCGATTGCTTACGATCAAATCCCGATGAAAACACCGGTTCTCGTTCGATCACCGAAGTTAAGCCAGGTAGAGCCAGCTCAGTAATTAGATGGGGGATCGCTTGGAAACACCTGGTACTGTAAGCAGACCCCTACTATCGGGGTAAACTTCCACTGGCCTTGTGCCACATCGAAGCTACGCTTGGAAAATCACTATATATCACGAGCGATATACGCACAGCGCACACACATATTTAAACGTTGTGTGTGTGTGTTCGCATCTAGATACTTTCTATTTAATTCAGCTTAGTCTGGCGCAAGGACATAATAGCACAGTGCTTTGTGAGGATCGAACTTTAGAAATTATCTGCAAAATTCATCCTGAGAGTCAGCGTTTCGATGCGGCAGTGACTAGAAAGGAGGAATCGTCCCAGTCGAACAATCGTGTACGTATTAAATCTCAAGTTTAAAATGAACGTACTGCCTTTGAATTTGATTTTTTTTTTATTTTACTTCTAAATGCCAAGTGTTTGATGAAATCAACTGCTACTTCTTTCTATATACCTACAATTGAAACTCAACTCACCAGGTACACACAATTCTTTTTTAAAAATAATATCTAAATCTATTGATGTTAAAGAAGATATACGAATTGTTCGATTGTCACAAATCTATTTTATTGTTTATTTCATTTCGTTTAATCAAGTCAGATTCGTGTGCCTATCAGCGGCATTTTTCCTTCATGAGATCGCTTCTGTGGACAGAGGAACGAACACACGATCACATATCATTCACAGGCGCGCACTCACTCAACAACCGACGGAAGCTTATAATCTTTACATTCAACTCGGAAGAGGAGGGAGAAGAACGCGTGTGCGTGCGTGACTGGCGTTACACTAACAATTTTATAGACGAACGAAGTTTTGAAAGCTGGAGACTCATCTATAATTTTATGGATTTAATAACAATTATTTTATAAGCACGTTCATCATTTAATTAAAGGTAAACATTTGCGAAAAAAGATTTCGAAGCAATAAGGCTGAAGAAAGTGAATTTGATTCTGCGAGAGAAAGAGATTGAGAGAAAAAGAGAGAAGAAGATAGCAATTAGAAAATAAATAAATGCAAACTTTTAATTATATTTTTTTTACCCCGGGGTTATAATTCACATATCGGCCACCATTGTTTCGACAGCTCAGGGCCAAAAAATAGGTGTGCTGATTGATACGACGTAACAAGGAGAAGAAAATTGTTTTGTAATAAATTTGTTTATGAAAATTTTATGAAAGAATTGTTGGTGAATTTGATCAAATTTTACTGTTATTATTATTATTTTTATTATTATTATTATTATTAGCAGTAGTAGTAGTAGTAGTAGTAATATTAGTAGTATTAGTACATTGAATAACGATATATAATTTTTTATATATCAATAGCAATTTTAGTAAGTCATATAGCAACGACAGAAAAGACTGAAATATATGTAATTACTTAAATAAAATTAAGTGATGGTTATATATTTTAATTTTATGTGAATTTACACATTAATTATTTTTACGGCTTATCAACCCGTTGCAGGTTATTTAAAGCCAGAATTTATTTTCTAAATTAGAATAATTTTTTAAAACTAATAATAGTTTAGTTAGTGATGCAAGTCCTACTAATTAACCTAAAGCTGGGGGGAAAGGTGGATTCATGCCTTTCCCAAGGGTAAGTGAATATAACGTAGCCAACGGGAACAGGAACGAGTCTCTTTGATTAACAATTCCGAGCAATTATCCATGACACCCCCCACCACCACATATCCAAGTTCACAGCACCTGATCAGCGGTCACTTACCTAGGTATTGACGAGGTTCGATGTTGCTTAACTTGTTTTACTATTCAACCTGATGTAGCCGTAAGGAATAAACAATTAGATGTAAACAATCTTTGTCATTCTAGACGTCTATGTAAAACAAAAAATTATTACATTTATGTTTCCTGAAGTGTGGCTGCCAACCTCAGACACGGAGAAACACAAGTGAACATTTCATTTATTTAATATTATTTCCTTCTTCTTCGTCTTCTTCTTCTTCTTCGTCTTCTTATTATTATTATCATTATTATTATTACGAATTTAAAATCTTTTGCTATTATAATCAAAAAAATAATTTTTGTTACATCTATTAAAAGTGTAGGAAAATTTATCTTAGCCGACGTGTTTCGTCTTCTGAGGGACATCATCAGTGCAAATTTGCCGTGCTACATTCCTTCAGAAGAAGAAACGCGTCGGCGATTACAAGTTTTCATTTTGTCTTTCTTCACATTGTCCTAATTGTCAGATAATCTATCTTAAATTTTTGTACACAGAGACAGAATCCAAGGGAAATGAATTGAAATTCAATTTAAATTTTTTTCCCTCTAAATATTAAAGAATATGCACAGACAGATGTATGTAAAGTAGTGAACACCGACATTTTCAAATATTAAAATTTATTTTCTTTGTATAGCATAGATATATATATATATATATATATATATATATAGATAGATAGATAGATAGATAGATATGAACAGATTGATATAGATAGATAGATAGATATGAACAGATAGATAGATAGATAGATAGATAGATATGAACAGATAGATAGATAGATAGATAGATATGAACAGATAGATAGATAGATAGATAGATATGAACAGATAGATAGATAGATAGATAGATAGATAGATAGATAGATAGATAG
>OZ038503.1:2641944-2649444 GCA_964036315.1 Acanthosepion esculentum
TTCTTTCTCTTAAAATTACGTTAGCATACATATTCCCATATGTTTGCATTCTTTTATTACTGGAAGGTAGCAACCGTTTCTTTACTTTCAGCATAAGAAACCTTTAATAAAGTGAACAACAGCAAATACTTGAAATTAAAAATACTTTCTTTCAAATGTTTTATAAATTTATTATAGGAAATTTGCAATATGAAATTTAGGATTTCATCAAATATTAAAATCATTGTTGTTTTTATTATTATTATTATTATTATTATTATTGATGTTGCTGTTATTTTTAATAATAACTGACTCAACCACTCTACCATAACTACAACTGAAGCAGTGAAAACTGAAAAAAATATTCAACCTTTGTCACTCTTGACAAAAGACACATTGCATATCAATTAGAATGATGGGTAAGTTAATCGCGAATTTACCCCACCAATGTCGGCGGTCAGTATCTGAACTCAAAGGGAAACCATTTTCGATATTTTTTAAGCAGACAGGAAACCCTCTATAGTAGGGAAAATGGCGCAACATAATCTTCCTATTATGTACTAATACAGAACTTAGTTTAGATTAATAAATAACTGTAAATGAATGGATTTGATTTTATAGGTTACAGAATATTGCCTGGGAAAATGTACAAATTTTGAAAAATTAGGCTAGTGAGACACAAGGCCTTTATAGTGGAGTACCGGGTGAGTATTAAATTCACGAGAAATTATTTGTTTGATTCCTTTGTTTATTTCCTGCAAAAAGACATCTATTTTGTCGATTAATCTAATTTCAAAAATATTTAACTACATTTGAATTAATTATAGCTAATTGAATTATTCATTTTATCCAGTTTTATAATCATATTTATCTTTATATATATATATATATATATATATATATATATATATATATATATATATATTGTGTGTATAAAATAGTAAAAAAATATAGGTTGAAGCTTAAAATGATCTAAAACGTTAAAATATAAAATAAACTGAAGGCTCAATGTCAAAGTCGACAAAGCCTAAATATAACATAGTATTAATAATATTATTAATAATATTATTAATAAAATAATATCAATTTGGCGTCTGAAGACTGCGTCACTTCAAGAAACTCTGAGTAGCGTATATTGATATTATTGTATCAATAACACACACACACACACACACACATATATATATATATATATGTGTGTGTGTATATATATATATATTGTTGACCTAAGTGTCCATTTTTATATTCACATACGCTATTTCTTTGATTTCCCCCCACTTTTATCCATAAATATAGCGTACCTTAAAAGTATTATATATATATATATATATATTATTATTACTACTACTACTACTACTACTACTACTATTCTAAACGTTATTATTGTGAATGCTCGTGTTTGAGCAACCGCTGTGTATACTTATTCATTTCAAAAAGGATGTATTACGTCTACCGGTCTGTGTATTCGAGAGACTAAAATATTCTCTCCGGCAGGTTTCGAACCTGCGTTCTCCTATATGAGGCAAATCACCAAGGACTTATAATATCCACTAAAATACGATTTACACTAATAAAAATAATGTCGAATTAAAAATAACATCTATCAATTCCTTGTGTTTATATGTGTGTGTATTATATCATATTATATATATATATATATATATATATATATATATATATATATATATATATATATATATATATATATATTATACATATATATATTATACATATTATTGACATTTTTATAACTGTCTCATCTGGTGAGTCATAAGTTTTCCAGTTTCTCATTATTATTCTCGGGCAGGAACAGCTTGAGATCAAGTGACACCAAGCTCCCTTAAATCGCTATTATTTTTCTTCGTAGTTCTGCTTATTTTATATTGTGATGATTTCACATATGAAATTTTACTCGAATTTCCATACATGTGTCTCTACTGGCCTGACCTGGATAGCAAGTGACAACAAGTCACTTTGGTAATATTATTCTTACTATTACTATACTATTTTTGATATTGTTGTTTTTAATGCCAATATTTCTAAGTAATTTCATTGTTCAATTGACAATTCACACTAATAATTTCAAGACACAATTTAGATCGTTTTTTGTTTTTTGGGTTTTTTTTTAGATCATGCTATTCGGATTCTTCATGTTGAATAAACCACCTGCTTTGAATTAAACTCTAAAATTAAACTTATTTCATCATCTTTTTTCTCTTGCATTTTATGTTCCAATCTGAGCATTGTCCTCAGAAAACTAGATTCAGTTGTTTTCCCAAACATACATTTATTCATTATTATAAATGTTGTGGGTTATTGCACCCCGATGGAGTGTAATGGTGAACAAGCTTGCCTAGCTAAAACAATTACAACTGAGTAGTGAGTTCAATCCTCACTAATGCCTCATATTTTTGGCCTTGTGCCACATCTAAGCTACGCTCAGTAAATCAGTATAAATGCGGTGGGTTTTAAGGGCACACGAGATGAGAGGGTCTGTGAGTCTTGAAAAATCAGCGTTTGAAATTATCGTTGGAATTCAAGCTGAGGGAAAACAAGGAATTCGAACGCTGTTTATTAAGGCAAGCAGACCGTCCTGAAATTGCACCATGGCGCAATACAATCTTCTCATTCGAAATTTATGTTTTTCTAACTTTAAAACATATACATATCACCTGAGAGAGAGAGAGAGAGAGAGAGAGAGAGAGTGGGTGAGGGAGAGATGCAATCGAAGGAACCCCTGCTTTTGTTCGACCACGATTATCTCTAATTTTGGCTAAAGCATTTTCTAGCAGGGGGTAGGGAATCTGATATTATTCCGGTCAGACTCTTTCATAGACACCCTATCAATCCTCATCCAAAAATGATAATGGTATTTGTAAAACTAAGAATTGAGACCATCCATAAGGTTGACGTTAAAAAAGATTGTTAGGCCATTAAGAGCTTACTGCAATTTTTAGGAGGTTTTCTCCCCTTTGAGTCTTAAAGAGAACAACAATATGTTATGAATAAAAAAATCGAAAATTTCTTGGTACTGGGACCAGCTTCTTTCAACAGATATAAAAGTATCTGGCGGTTTTCATTGAGTATCAAGTGACAGCAAGTTTAAATTTACAGTTTTCTCTGATGCCTTCAATAATTCCCATGATATCTCAATTTGCTCGTTTTTGTTTTTTTGTTAATTTTTTTTGTAATGGACACTATTCATGATTTCACACCAGGAGATTAAGTAACAAAAAACTTCTTAGCAGAATTGTCCTCAGTATTCGAGCTGACTTTAGTAATGCTGTTTTTCAATTCTTATCTGAACTTCTATTTCTTCCACTCTCTTTGCAACGCTTAACTAAATGATGGCTTCAATTGTCATCTACGTGTTACTCAATTTCTTTTAGTTCTTTCGCAAAGGATATTCAATCTTTTTTCATTTTCTTTTAAATTTACTCTGCTGTCTGCTGAAACAACACATTTATTTAGGCCTGGTATTAAATATGGTTTTCTGGTCTGAACAGAAAAATTTCAAATTCCAAGAGAATTATTATCATTATTATTATTATTATCATTATTATTATTATTATTATTATTATTATTATATTTTCAATATTCACCTTCCCTATTTTATTTTTTGTCTTTATCGCGAATAAGAGTTTCCGGGTTTTTATTTTTTTCCACCGGAAGAAATGCACAATCCACTCAATTATTTATTATTATATCACTGATATAAATAAAGTAATTTTATTTTTCCTAGGTAAACCACAAATAAACTTTTATCTTATTCATTTCTCTCTATCACTCTCATATATACATTATATATATATATATATATATATATATATATATATATATATATATATATATATATATATATATATATATATATATATATATATACACTCAAATGGATAAATATGAATAAATGTACTTGCAAGTGTTCAAATACAAATACATATATGTATATCCTTTGGTGTAAGAAGAAACAGTGGTCAATACTAAATAATAGAGCTATTACGTATATATTAATAAAGATATATATAAATTAATAATAAAGATATATATATATTAATAAAGATATATAATAGTTGTATTGTCGGTGTGTGTTATTATGTATCTTAATATCTAATGATTCCTGTAGTTACTGCTACTAACAAGCAGGATTCTTTTCTCCTGATGATGGCCATGCTAGCCGAAACTAGTCGAGGAACCTAATTAAGATAATAAAACCAAAAAAATATTAATATACAACCCAGTGTGTCTTAAAATTTATTTTTTTAATATTATTTTTATTCTTCAAAACACACACACATATATATATATATATATATATATATATATATATATATATATATATATATATATATATATATATATATGTATATATATTAAAAAGAAGAGAGGTACCGCAAACTTTTTTGGTTGTAATGTGGATTTTTTTAAAAAATTATTTAACATTGAAAAACAAAGAAAAAATAAATTATTTTAAATAATATGTGGAAATCTCCACCCTTTACCTGAAGACGGTGACGAGACCAGAAACACGTGCTGTAAAATTATGAAAAATAAAGGATAATATTTTTTTTTTTTTTTAAATCCACATTACAACCAAAAAAGTTTGCGGTACCTCTCTTCTTTTTAATATACACACTTTTCTCTCGTTGGAACCATTATAACCTCTTCATTTTATATATATATATATATATATATATATATATATATATATATATATATATATATATATATATATATATAATATGGTTGAATAGTCTAGAAGAATGTCTATTTATTTTAATTTTAATTTTAATCCTCTCAATTTCACGGATCAGATTTGTAGCGACATCTAAGAAATTGATCCGTGAATTTGAGAGGATTAAAATAAAAAATAAATAAACATATGTCTAGATTATTCAACCAAACCTGCTTGAAGATATCTTGCCAAAATCTATATATATATATATGTATATTTGTGTGTGTAATATTTTGTGTCGCAAAAAAAATAAAAATAAAAAAATAAAAAAAACAAATAAATAAGTACAACAAAAATATCAAAGAAAAACAGAGACATGCAAAGTGCAAAGCAATTCTGGAAAAGAGTACAATTCGAAATTCGGTTCATTCTATTTAAGCAATACAAAATGTAATATATTTATTATTATGACCTGATAATGTGTTTATTTGACAATTTAGAAAATGGCGCTGGTAAAATAAATATTCGACTCAATTTTCCGGCTTCTCGTTTTAAAAGAAAATTTGTGAAGACTAATTTTTACTTTCGTCCCTAAAGAATGATAAAAAGAGATGGCGGTCAACACTGAATGGAAAACTTATTTGATAGCGACAAAGTCATATGTCCGTTTTTTTGTTTGTTTGTTTTTTATTTACTTATAACATCGTCAAATACAGTTATTAATAAGTTCCAGTGTTTATTTCTTCTTTTAACCGTAATTGTGATGGAATGATGATGACTAACTTGAAAAAGGAAGCTATTTTAAACTTCGTCTATACTAAGAAACAAGAAGATCTCGAGAGAATCGCTTTATGACATTGAAATATAGGAAAATATATTTATTTTGAATTTCATTGTTATACGTGTCTATAAAATAGTTTACACATATAATAAGTATACAACGACCTATCTGCCGGCCTCTCTCTCTCTCTTTCGCTCGCTCAATCTCTTCTCTCTCATATATATATATATATATATATATATATATATATATATATATATATATATATATATATATATATATATGTATATGGAGAGAGAATGAGAGAGACAGTCACAGAAAAAATAAATTAAGAGAATATAAACTGATACATGTATACATTCAACATATATATAAAAGTAGATATATTGATAGTTACATATTGTCATTTTATCTCACTCTCTCTCTCTCTCTCTCTCTCTCTCTCTCTCTCTCTCTTTCTCAAACACACACAAACATACACTGTCATTTAGTTAGTTTGGCTCAAGGCCATAAAATTTGAGTTTGGAAATTGATGCTGAATGTTCTACGAAAAACTAATTTCCCTGATTATATATATATACACACAAGTTTCTACAAGTTTAATTGAAGACTGTTGACACGGCACTGCCATTAACCTTTTTATTCATCTGTTCTTGCATTCGTACTGTTATTTTCTTTTATGGACATAGAGTGTATAAACATTTTTCAGTTGTTGTATGGATTTGAGCGCCTTCGTCTACTAATCTATCAGCCATTATCTGAGACGTTTTTTTATATGGAGATTTTCCCATATATACATATATATATATATATATATATATATATATATAATCAGAGGAATGTTTTTAATTCACGAACATAACGCACTGTCGACATGATCATAGATAATATTGAAGCTGTCATTATTTTTAATATGTTTATATTTATCTAAATATAGATCCTTATCCATTGTATAATGTTTGACCAATGTGTTGGTATTTCCAATAAAATTGTGAAAATAACTATTTGCTGTTTTAAATAAATGCTTTTTTCTTCTTCATTTCTTTCAACATTTTTAATTTATCACTCCCATAAACATAGATAGATAGATAGATAGATAGATAGATAGATAGATAGATACTCTCTTTCTTTCTTACATGCGTATGGAGAATAATATTTAAAATCTAATTTTTTTTTAAATTAGAAATAAATTTTATTCGACTAATAATAAAGAAAAAAAACAGAATTACAAGATAGATAAAAACAAACTATTGTTTCCTGCTGATGATTAATATTTTTATAAAATGTATGTTTATCTGGTTGAATAATTTTATCTCCTAAATTATTCTATCATTCGGTCTGTAAATATAAGTGCAATTCTTTTGCGGTGATGGCCCATACATTGTTGTAATTGAATTTTTATTATTTTTAACACGTTTTAGATTTGATTTAATCAATCTAACTAACGAATCTCGCGTCTAAACATTCCCACTGTCATTAAAAAAGAAATAAAATGTACGTATATTAAATTATGTAAGAGCAATTCTTTTACAGCCCACTCTTTAATTACTGGATGTGTGTATATTGAATGTCAGTAATAGGAATAAATAGGTTCGCCTATCGTCCAGGTCATACTCCTCCCCGGACTTTTGAATGGAAGTATGGGTTTATCCCTTGTTTCCTGTTTAGGAATGGATTTCCGGTTCCTTCTAAAAACTTTTCATTCTTTTTCGTCCTCAGTAAGCCCTTGCGTCTTAGTGGCATTATCACCTTGCTTGGGGTGAATTGATTTAAAAACAAAATTAAATTGTACTGTAGTCAACAAAGAAACGATTGTATTCCAATCTTTTCTTTTCATCCCAGTTGAAAGCAAAGGACCTAATATTTCGGGATCAAGTATAGATTCTTATTGATCGGGGATTAGTTAATAAACTTTGTCAATAGACTCATGAAACCCTTAAGAATTCACTTTAATCAACCTTTGGAGAATGTTATCTGATGCGACAACCGAACTGTTGATGGCTTTACAAAGACTGATTAACAAAGATGAAGATGCTGTTCTAACGAGGACAACCCTAAACAAACA
>OZ038503.1:2656944-2661944 GCA_964036315.1 Acanthosepion esculentum
TTCGGATGATATTATTATTATTTTCAGAATTAGCAGTTTCATTTTTGGGAGATTTTAATATTGTTGAGAAATAATTACAATATGGAGGTAAATGCATAGTAGCTAAAATGAATAAAAATCCGGATATATATATATATATATATATATATATATATATATATATATATATATATATATATATATATATATATATATTCAAATTTATGTATTTAGAGAGCATATTTTCTTTCAAACAGTACAGGTTTTATTAAATGATTTAGACATAGTACGTCTAAATTATTTGACCAAATCTGTTTGAATATATATATATATATATATATATATATATATATATATAATGAGGGGTTGCCGATAAATTTCTGTGACAAAAATTTGTAGTGAGGGAAACTTTGCTATATAGGCATGTATATATGTATGCATGTGCACACAATAAATTGTATATATATATATATATATATATATATATATATATATATATATGTATATATATATATATATATATATATATATATATATATATATATATATATATATTACTTAAACGTTATTATTCGATAGACGAAAATAAATATACTTTTTCATAAATAACTTGAGCGTCTTCTCAAATAAGATTATCCACTAAATATAACATTAAAGTAATAAAATCTGTCGGATTAATAAATGAAAATCTATACTTTCTTTCGAAATTGCAATATATATATATATATATATATATATATATATATATATATATATATATATATTGGAGTTAAATCTGGGATTAGAGGGGCAAGAGAGGGGGTATTATTAATGTTATTTATAGCAGAAAATGTCTTTTAATTCCCCCTTTTGTTTTTTTAAATTGTGTAATGACGGTTCAAGTTTTATTATTGTCATTGGTCTTTTGCTTGTATGTTTGGTTGACAGCAACAGGATCAACCCAAGATGCGAATTATGTATTTGGAGACAAGAAAATCAATCAAGTATGACAATGGAAATATCTAGAAAAAGTTGACAGCAAAATCTGGAGCCGCATTGCTGTAACGAAAGATGATTTCAAAAAGTTAAGCAAAGTATAAAGAAACAAGGAAGAAAAGAACTTTTATGTAATATCAGTTGTCTTATAGAACAGGGAATACTAGACAATCTCCTTCCAGATGAATGAACTTGAGACAAAAGAAATGTGGTTCTACAGATGGATGCTGAGAATACCATGGTTTGAACATTAGTAACGACGAAGGTTTTTGAGGAAAATGGAAACAAAAAGGACACTTTTACGGGAAAGGCACCAACAGATAACCTAATACAATAAACATTGAAACTTAAAGACCATATCGTTCGAATCTTTGTATTAAAAACAAAAAAGAGGTAAATAATTCTGCTATTACTTTTTAATATTCCGTTCGTTCTTTATACATATATATAAAGGTAAAACCCAATAGGGAAACTGTATTATTAACCGACGTGTTTCGTCCAATGTGTACGGAATACAGTTTTCCCATTGTCTTTTACTTTATACATATTTTCTTTTCCTAACTCTGAGAAACTTTTCACACACACACACACACATATATATATATACATACATATTATATATATATATATATATATATATATATATATATATATATATATATATATATATATTTATAGAGAGTGAGAGAGAGATAAGAGGAGACAGAGAGGGCGTATTGTTGATGTTATTTATAAATAATATGGTAGAAAATGTAGTTAGTGCTCAAATTATTTAAGAAAAAACTGAATTAAAATTTAAAAAATGATGAACTTCACATCAGTTGTTTATTCGGCTCACAGGCCAAGTGAACAAGGACATGATTTTTGGGAAATTTCCAAATCCATTTCCACTGATCTAAATTACAAGTTTCTTCGTCAAGAAAAGCAAGAGGAAATATAAATCGATGTTTTTCTCTTCTTACCGATCGAAAATCTTAATCGACAAAAAATAAAAAGATGCTTAATTATGAACCGCTGGAGGCGATGGTCAAATCCACGGAAGATGGCTTGCAAGTTTTTAAAAAATCTAAACTGAAGAGACGATATGATTTCATATTTGCTTAAAATTCACATCACATTCTATTCCTATCTGCCTATCTCACTTTCTTTCTATCTATGCAACTCCTTTGATATCTGTCTCCCTATCTATCAATCTATTTCCCTTTATAACTATCTCTCTATATCCTTTTATATCTATCTATCAGTGAATTCATATCTATCTATCTATCTATCAGCGAGTTCATATCTATCTATCTATCTATCTATCTATCTATCTATCTATCTATCTATCTATCTATCAGTGAGTTTATATCTATCTATCTATCTATCTATCTATCTATCTATCTATCTATCTATCGGTGAGTTTATATCTATCTATCTATCTATCTATCGGTGAGTTTATATCTATCTATCTATCTATCTATCTATCTATCGGTGAGTTTATATCTATCTATCTATCTATCTATCTATCGGTGAGTTTATATCTATCTATCTATCGGTGAGTTTATATCTATCTATCTATCGGTGAGTTTATATCTATCTATCTATCTATCTATCTATCTATCTATCTATCGGTGAGTTTATATCTATCTATCAGTGAGTTTATATCTATCTATCTATCAGTGAGTTTATATCTATCTATCTATCTATCTATCTATCTATCTATCTATCAGTGAGTTTATATCTATCTATCTATCTATCAGTGAGTTCATATCTATCTATCTATCTATCAGTGAGTTCATATCTATCTATCTATCTATCTATCTATCTATCTATCTATCTATCTATCAGTGAGTTCATATCTATCTATCTATCTATCTATCAGTGAGTTTATATCTATCTATCTATCTATGAGTTCGTATTTATCTATCTCTCTCAGCCTGTTCATATCCATCTCAGTCGGTTCATATCTATCGATCTACCTATCGATGTCTCTGTTTATATATCTATCCTTTGATTTACCGCTTCAAAATCTAAGCTTAAAATATTCTTTGAGTTACTCTTATTAAACAAAAGTCATAAAATATTTTAAAATTTGTATCACCTTGTCTAAAATTTGCGAAGAATTCTGAATGTGAAATCATGTGAAATCATGTGAAATACCAACCCACCCAGAATTCCATTACTGGTAAAACGCGATTTTCCCTCGATGTCCGCACGCACTTCCAACCTGTAGCAGTAAAAAAAAAATCGGATATTTGACGAATCGGCGGTCAATATTTCCTATACTAAATGATAACAAATAATATATATCAAGATATATAAAAGTGTTACCTTAAACAGACGCATCCAACCATTCATTTATTCCAATCATTACATAATAAATGCGCCAAATTCCGTCGGTAGGGAACAAATGAAATAATAATTATTTTTATTTTAACAATTTCTGCATTTGAACAGTTTTCTTTTTTCTTTTATTCCTACCCTCTATATTTCCCGTCATGTAAGCGATCATAGCTCTCCACAACCTCCATTTCTTCGTTACTTGTGCATTGTCCCGATTGTTCTTGGGGTTTTTTTTGTAACCATTTCACCCCAACTAAGACAATAAATTCACTAAGAGACAAAGGGCTACTGATTGTGATATTAGAAAAATAATAATAAGGGGAGAGAAAAATAAAAGAACAAGGGAAAAAAGAAGCCGGAAAAGAGTTCCACAATTAAGGAGTGCAATAGAAGACACTGTTAGCATAGAACTTACGGTTAGATCTAACCATTTCAACTGTAAAAGGAAGAGATCTTGCCACTAATTTAGTACTTCGCTTAAATTCATAAAATATAAGTACCATAGACGAAATATAATGAAATGGTTTGTTCTTTCTTGCTGTAGAGTTTTAGGTTCAGGTAGTTTATCTCTTCGACTGGCTGTCGTTCAAGGTTACCGAGAATAATATAATATTTAATCCATACATATAGGGAGAAGAGAGAGCAGCAGAGAAAAATTGTTGAATTAAAATTAAATTTTTTTTTTTCACTAAAATTTTTACCAAGTTTCAGTACTCTGTATCTTGTATATTGAAATTATAAAAAAGAAATGTATCTTTGGTGGTCAGGAATTGAAGCAAACATTGTTGATAGAATACAATTTGTACAATTTGGTATAATAACCAGAAGAGATAATGAATGAATTGAAATGAAGACTTTAAGCTACAAGAGATTATTTTAGAATAAGTATTTATAAATCAACATTTTCTTTCATTCAAATTGGATAAGAATATCATGAGCTAGTGAAATTAAAATAGCTACCTTGAATATTCTTAAAAAGATAATCCAGTTGATTAAGAAATATATCCTTATTTGTTCTTTTTTTCTTTATAAATAAGTATACAATATATATATATATATACATACATACATACATACATACATACATATATATATATAATTTTTTTGAACAATAAAAATTATTAAAAAAAATTCAGACACACTGGGTTGTAGATTAATATTCTTTCGTTTTTATTATTATTATTTCATTTAGATTCCTCGACTAGTTTCGGCCAACATGGCCATCATCAGGAGAAAAACATTTTTCTACTTGCTGGTAGCAGTGAACTACAGAATATATATATATATATCATCAAAAGTGACAATTTAGGAGAAAGAAGCAATTGTGATGATCAAAAAATGAAATAAAATGAACTGAAAAAAGAAAGAAAACAACAAAAATATATTATTGGACTGGCCAAAATCTTCGTTGACTTATTAAGGAGAAAATTCAATTAATAAACTGAAGTAACTTCTTAGCTTACCAGATAGATCTCTGTGTGTGTGTGTGTGTGTGTGTGTGTGTGTGTGTGTGTGTGTGTGTGTGTGTGTGTGTGTGTGTGTGTGTGTGTGTGTGTGTGTGTTTATAAGAGTTATTCTCAAAATTTTCAAGAAACTCAGATATTTGAAAAACTGTTTCCTCGGGAATCAAATTTTCGCTGAATCTTTAGTAACAGTTTTTTTCATGCAAAAGAGAGACTGCACCCAAAAATTAACAGCCAACTTTAGTACTTCATACAGTT
>OZ038503.1:2669444-2671944 GCA_964036315.1 Acanthosepion esculentum
AAAATTTATTTTCTGTTTTGAAACATGGTAATTTCTGTGTAGCGATGGAAGCATATTTCTAAAATAAAAAATAATTCTAATATTAAGCTCTACTGTTTTGTATCGAGCACTGGTTTTTAAAAATAAAAATAATTAGCAATAACACGGGATTGTAAATCTTACTGTTCTTTCTTAATACTTATATATATTTATATATATACATATACATATATATACACATATATATATATATATATATATATATATATATATATATATATATATATATATATATATATATATATACAGTTTAAGAATTGTTTGAACGGAAAGATGTATGACAAAGTGGAAAACGTTTTCGTTTCATGCGTTTCATCCCTTAGGACTTCATCGGGCCAGGTTTGCCGAATCAACATAAACAAACCAAGACTGATGAAGTTAGTTTTACGGCTCAAACTATTTTCTGACCACGTGAAGATCACTCCAGGTGTTAAACTGGTAGTCAACTTACAGTGTTGATTTTGACGTCCACCCCGCCAATGTCCTCAAACCGAAAGACAATACGCGTCACCCGAAAACTTTTTACACTTTGTCGTATGTGAGTTAAAGATGAAAAGCAGATCAATAATGGATCGGAATCCAACAGGATGATAAGAAAATAAACAAATAGGAAACATCAATCTGACGAATCTTTAATAGAAGTGAAACACGTTAGATTAATATACGTTTCCTATTTGTTCTTGATCTTGTCACACACACACACACGCGCACACACACACACACACACACACACACACACACACACACACACACACACACACACACATATATATATATATACATATATATATATACATTTAACTTTAACAGAACAAATAAAAGTCCTGAATAAAAAAAAACATGAAGGAGTAAGAGAGTCGAAACGTTTCGAGTCTCTATGCATTGAACATCTATTACAACTCAAGTTCACCATAGACAATTAAAAAAAAAATCATTTCGCCCCAAGGAAGACAATAAAGCCACTAAGACGCAAGGGATTGCTGAGTGTTTGAGAATATAAAAAAATCAAAAACATTATTAACAATAAAAGGACAAGAATTAATATTCACGATAACGAATGACATTGCATTCATATTTTTGTATATCAAGTTGACTGGGAAGCCAGAAGCTGGAAGAGAGTTCCACAAGCAAGAAGTGCGGATGAAGAAACAGTTAGTATAGAACTTACGGTTACATCTATCACATTTCAAATGTAAAATGATAAGACCTATCTGCCTATTCAGTACTGCGCTTAAATTCATAAATATGCATGTATATACCCATATATATATATATATATATATATATATATATATATAATATATATATATATGAAACATTGGCAACACAAAAGCCTGTCAAGTGACCAAAGAAAAGAATAAAAGAAAAACAGATAAAACAAAAACCAAATGGGAAACCGATAAAAAAAAAACAGAGGGAAAATGGCAGATAAACTGAAAAGAAAACAGGAAAAATCGAGCCCTCCCGAAACAGTTAAAAAATGTTGCTCTCTAATAAATGGCAAAGACAAAACAATTATGTTACCCAACGACACCATTCAAAAAGTGACAAACTTTAAAACCCATACACACACACACACACATATATATATATATATATATATATATATATATATATATATATATATATATATATATATATATATATATATATATATATACATATACACACACACACCAAACGTTACTTTTAATCGATACACATATTTGAGTTGACGTTCCGTTTAAATAGTATATCTTTTATTTTGTCTACGAGCTCGTATATTCGAGAAATATTAATAATGAATAATATACCCTCCGGCAGGATTTGAGCATTAGTCCATTTGCCGGAAAAATTGTTGGCGCATTCTTCCTTATTAAGCACATTTATTAAGATTTCTCAAATAAACAGGCCGGTAGACGAAATAAATATACTGTTTATAATTAAAAAAAAACGGAACGTCTACAAAATTAGGTGTATCCACTAAAAATATCGTTTGTTAAGTGATAAAAATATGTCGGATAAATAAATAATAATCCATTATTTCTTTAAATTTATATTATATTTCTAAAATATGTTTCTGCTGTATGTAATAATATATTCTCATATCTTGTGGGCAATTTTTTTTTTATGTGACGAATACCTTCTAATTATCTGTGTTTGGGATTAAAATCAGTTTTGTCAATAGAATAATTCTTCAATATCTCCTACGATTATCAGCGCATTTGTTTTTTCAAGATTTTTTTTCTCTGTTTTCTACCCGTTTCTTTTTAATTAATTTTGTGTGTTTGTGTGTGTGTGTGTGAAAGATTTTACAATTTGAAAAAAATGTAAGTTAATTTGATACTTTGATCTCAAATTCAATAACAAAATTCCTTAACACCAAAACCAGGAATGGGACATCCCTGAAACCACCTCATTAAAAAATTGTCTTGCTAGTTCAGTCGTTACTCGGAGTTTCTCTACTGTAAATTTGTGTCAC
>OZ038503.1:2676944-2871944 GCA_964036315.1 Acanthosepion esculentum
CGAAAAGGCGGAGAGGAACACTTTTCTACTCCATCTGGTCTTCTTCGCCAAAGTCGTTTTTTGGCTGGTTGTCGCACACCAAAACTAGGCAAGAGATAATTTCAAGTGAAATCTGGGAAGAAAGAGTTTAAGAAAAAATAAAACTAACAAAAAAAAAAAAATCTACGAAGACCCAGGGTTGAAAAAAAAAAAAAATGACGACAAAGCCTAAAGGAAAAAAAGAGACCAACTCACAGAGTTACAAACGAAGTAATAGTAGTAGTAGTATTAATGGTGGTGGTTGCGGGAGGAGGAGAGGATGTAATGCTAGGAAGGGAGTGTGATAAAAAGGGTAAATGATCAGAGAAAGGAGAATTAGCCCCGACAAAAAAAAAATGGTTAAGGAAGAGGAGAAAAATGCATCGAAGTGGGAAGTTTTCCTCCCCGCCTTCGCGTTATAAAAATAAAGAAGGTGGAGATGTCGACAAAGGTGGAGCAAAACTGGTAGTAGGAGTTACGAGTTGTAGGATGAGATGACGCATAGTGAAAACGTCGGGGAAAGGGAAAGAGGCTAACTAATAAGAGTGAGAGAGGGAGATGAAGAATCGGTTGAGAGAGAGAGAGTGTGTGTGTGTTGAGAAAGGGGAACTTGTATTCCTATATAAATGTTATTCGTTCCAGCAGTAGTAGTATTAATACTTTTTTTTAGCTCGACTTAGTCGGAGAAGCGACCGAAGACTTGACTATGTTGTAGAATAATGAATAGCGCCCGGTAGTAGTCCAATAGCGAGGAGATTCGGCGTGCGTGAAAACGAATGGCGTTTTATACGTTCAGGTAGACAAAACGGAAGCTTGAAGATGATGTCGTTTCTGCTATAAAGAAATTATACACTAGGGACCACGAATGTGGGCGTTTGTGTGCGTCTGTGTGTGTATGTGCGCACACGACTGTGTGTAGGTGTATTTTTTCCCGATGAAAAACAAAAATCATGTAGAACCTGCATTATGGCTCACAAACCAAACATTGATTAAAATAAAACACATCAATATACACTGAGACAAATTTATAAAGAGTTCATGGATTTATTTTTATTTTTTTAATCCGACAATTTTATTACTTGTTTCTAACGTTACTGGATTCTCGTATTTGAAATAGACCCAGCATTTTTTTACCATTTTTAAAAAAACTGTATATAACGTCAATGGGCCTGCACATTCGAGAAATCTAAAGAAAAATAGAGAAAGTGTGCACTCCGGTATGGGGACGTAGGTTCGATCCTTGCTTAAGAGCACATTATCTTTAAGGTTTCCCGAATGGACAGGCCGATAGACGTAATACACACGTTAAAAATGCGGTATGTATTTCAAAATCGAGTAAAAATGCGTGTGTACTGTGCAATGTAATGGGTTACGGCTCTCAAGGAGAAATCGGAGAGCTGAGTTCGAATTCCAGTCTGGTTCGTTACATTCATTGACGCGCAAATAACATAGGGAAAGGTATGAATTCACCTCTTTAGCTCTCACCTAATGTTTTGAATAGCAGGACAGAATGGTTCCTATAGCCTTGGTTGGCAACCAGTCTAGTGCAGGAAGAAACGGTAGCCTACTGTGGGAAAAACCTTTACCTCATCAGTCATAATAGAAAAAGTGAAGACACCCCAGGCGTATATCACGTATGGCACGACTTAACATGTTAACTTGGGAAATATGTCGTACCGAGAATATATCAGCATACATTATATATATATATATATATATATATATATATATATATATATATATATATATATATATATATATATATATATATATATATAGTACAGGGTTGGTATAGATGGAAAAAATTCCAATAACCAAAAACACTATTCTTAAAAGAGTGCTCAATACTGAGTAGAGCAAAAAATATTTATTCAAAAATAAAACATGCATGTTATAATTTTGATTAAATAATATATATGTGTATATATATATATATATATATATATATATATATATATATATATATATATATATATATATAATTTGTTGATATAATCGCCTGAAATGTTTTTACATGTAAAGTGCTAATTGTTCTGAAATGATTTTAACCAGTGCTTTTGTTTAATTTGTGTGTAACTCGGACTATAACAGAGATAATATTTCGTTCTGAAGTGTTGGGCTTTTGTGTTTTTATTAACCCACGGGTTTTGGTATTTCGGTCGGAGGGGGTAGTCTAAGTTTGTAAAAAAATATTTTCTGAGCTTGTAGAAATCGTACGTAAATATGTGTGTTTCAGGTGAAGAACTAAACATTTTATGTTTTGAACACTTTTCAAATACCCAATACATAAATTGAAATGAGGAGATTGAAATAGATAGATAGATAGATAGATAGATAGATAGATAGATAGATAGATAGAAGCAAAGAAAGAAACAAACAAACAAACAAACAAACTGAACACAACATCAAGACATTTATTTCCTCAAGAAAACATATTTTTTCGCTTTTTTGAAACAATTTTTCCGAACATTTTCTTCTCGTTTGAAAACCTAATTTTTCTTTTTTATTCTAACTTCCTTTTTCGCTCTTCAGCTTTGCTTTCCAAAAAGGCATTTGGATGACATGACTTTTTAAATTATTATCATGATGGGAAATAAAAATCGAAATATTTATACACAGTACTCTCTCTCTCTCTCTTTCTCTCTCTCCTTCTCTCTCTCGCTTTCTCTTTCTCTCTCTCGCTTTCTCTCTCTCTTTCTCTCTCTCTCTCCACTCTCTTTCTCTCTCCCTCTCTCTCCCCTCTCTCCCTCTCTCTTTCTCTTTCTCCCTCTCTCTCTCCATCTCTCTCTGCCTATCTCTTTCTCTCTCTCTCCCTCTTCTCTCTCTTTATTCTCTTAAAGTATCCTTACTCGCAAATACAACACACACACTTCCCTATATTTATGTTTTTAATGATACTTACCACTGTCCCCGAAGAGGGATAGGTTCCGTCAGGCTATCTTATCCGAGACACAACACTGTTGCTATGATTGCAGTACACGTCTTCCTCTTACGTGCCATGAAGATAAAATATGTGAGTGTTTCTGTTGCTAATTAATATTAATTAATATATAATTAATATTAATTTAATTAATTAATTTGCTTAAAAATTCAATAAAGAAGGAGAATAGATTTTCGAGTTCATTCGAGTTAGGATTTCTAAAATTAGTTTATTTAAATTTTGAAAAATTGACATAGCATCGCTTTTGCTCGTGAGAAACTGAAACACTAACTACTGCCGTATTTTAGCACCGATCTGAATTTGAACCTGACGTAAGGCGACATGGGAGTCTGCATTTTTAACTATACACCACATCTACCCCATTTGACCTTTCTCTTTTTTGCCCTAATATCTTTTTTTAAATATCGGTAAGGAAACAATTGGAATTATAAGAATTAAATTTGGAAATTTTGGTCTTAAACTTGTTTTATTAAATGCCGATTACTCTCTGTCATCGGGACTGAAAATCAGGAAGAACGGCATTGTTAATGGTCAGAAATTAAGATAAGCATTGTAAAAACTTAAATTAATAGAGCATGTAACTCGAAGAGAAAATAATGACATAATAATCATCACAACGTCAAGCAAAAGGTATTGATGGGAACTTCACAATTTCAGTTTAATGTGGGGAGCCCGAGCGCGTGCATCCCGGGCCAGGTCTAAAAATAACCCCGCCCCAACCTCTGCAACTGTCGGTTGCGCTTGCATCGGTATGACTACCCGCTGGGCATCGGTATGACTACGCCCCCATTCATTATTGCAATGAAGGTGGTACCACCGCGGTCAGATGTTCCCTGAAAGTAGACACCTCTCAATAATATTTTCAGTTGCGTTTTTCCGCCGACAGAGACACGACTCAGAGATTAAATGAAGTTTATCTGCCCGAAGGCAGATACTACACGTTGATCCTTGCCTGAAGGCTCTGCTCCTAACATAATGTCGTACCATTCATTACTAATCCAGACTAATTCGGGTACTGTACATGTTGATGTATTTAAAGACTTATATGGGAAAGCTTCAGTCATGTGCCATACGTGATACACGCTTAGGCGATCATGTATCTTTCGATACATGACTGATGATTTTTTTCTCGCATTAGGTTGCCATTTCTTTCTGCGGTAAACCAGTTGCGATCCAAGGCTATAGAATCCGGTCTGTTGTCCTGCTATTTACCCATAGCTGGGGGGGGGGGAGAAGACGAGGATTCATACCTTTCCCCAGGGTATTAACTCGTAAGTGAATGTAATGGATTCTACTGGAATTCGAACTCGGCTCTCCGATTCCTCAATCCGAGCCGCTATTCATTACTCCGCGGTGAGAAAACTTAATAAACCTAATAACAAAATATACCAACATTTTTGACTATATGAGCAAACTAGTATTAATAATAGTGTTTTTTTAAATTCGTCTTTCAGTGATTATCAGGAGACTTTCAAATTCTTCCTTTTATCTACATATTAATACGCTTGAACCTTACGGATGGTGTTCCACGTGTGATATGCAGATACTGAGGTGAAAACAGGAGGAGAGATCGAAAGACATAGAGAGTAAAACGGAAAGAGTGAGCGGCACGTAGAGAAACAAAAAGTGTGTGCGACGTAGAGAGGGGCGGGAGTTTTCTTAGATAAGAGCAGCTCTTTGCAGTGAGGGGTTAAATCACGTTTCCTGACCTGACGATTTGCTGAGGACAAATTCACCCCTGAACTGCAAGTGAGATTTTGAAATATAATTTTAATATTTATAATCATTTTCCAGCATAATCAAAATAGATGTTTTTCTAATCAAAAATCCTATTAAACCCAGACTGTGTTGAGCGCCCAAGAGACAAGGACATATAGAGTAAAAGAGAGATTGGAGAGGGTGTCATCTTAGATGAAGGCAGTAGTTTTTAGTGAGTGGTTAAACAGTGTTTCGTGAATTGACTATCTGCTGAGGACATTTCAGTAATTTTAAGAGAGCCGATGTTACTTTTCTTATAATTATCTGGGAAGGATCGTGGGATGAAAAGTAGAGTCTGCAGCATTATTAATATTATTATAGTTAGTTTCTTACCGGGTGTAGCTGTTGGGCTACATGGGTATCAAGTGACAACAAGTCCCTCGAATTTCCCGCAATACATTTTGCTTTTGTGATGAAGTTTTAAGGAAAATAGAAACAAAAAGGACAACTGTACTTATATGGAATTTGTAGAATCCTTAATGAGGAAAGAGGGCTTGGAGTATTTGACACTCAAATGACATTCTGAAGGCAAGAAGCCCAGAAGACCACAGCGATTAATCTACCTAACATGTTTTTGAAATGACAGAACGAAGATTGGGGTGGTTAGTAAGGAGACAAACATTGCTTAGAGCTACAAAGAATAAGAAGTTGTGGAGAGCCACGATCGTCCTGAATGCACACGGCACATAGAAGGAAAAGTCTTTTAGAGTAGCCTTCAATTTTTTTATTTTTATTTATTTATTTAAAGAAAGGGTCTCGTGAAATCTGTTTTGAAATTTGCATTCCTATATTTATCTGTTAAAGAGGAATATCAACCAGAAATTTCCGGACATCATATGGGTTTTTAAAGTTTTATACGTGGAGTAATGGATAGTGGCTCAGATTGAGAAATCTGAGAGACGAGTTCGAATTCCAGTCAAATCCATAACATTCACTTACGAGCTAATACCCTTGGGAAACATATGAAATATATCCTTCTCCCCTCACCTATGGGTAAATAGCAGGACACACACGGCTCTATAGCCTTGGATGGCAACTGGTCTACCGCAGAAAGAAATGGCGAGAAAAAATCTACCTCGTCTGTCATGTATCGAAAGATACATGATCGCCTAAGCGTATAACACGCATAGCACATAACTGACTGATTTGTACAATGCAGTGAAAAATTACTTGAATATTCCAGTTATTTTCCCAGTGCGCGTAATATATCTAAGGCCTGTAGACTGCGTTTAAGCATGAAACAGATTGTAGCCTCTCGGTGTTAACCTCAGGGTCCACTTTTATATTTTATATCTCCATATGCTCTAACTCTGATATTGAGCGCTTTCACTCATAAATATAGAATACCTAAAATTATATTTTTATATATATATATAAATAATTATTTATTCGAAAATTATAACATAAACATGTTATAAAATCACTACAAAAATAGCCATTTTGTTTCAACACTTCTAGTGTCTTATCAATTGTTGGTGTTGAATGTAGAATAAGGATAATATATATATAAATAAGGATAATATATATAATATAATATAAATAAGGAAAAAGTTAATTGGTAATCCGTATGGATAATTCCAGGGAGGATATAAATCCCGAGAGCTCAATGTATAAAACAGAGCAAGTGATAATTAATTAAGAAATCGAAGATTTGGAATTCGGAAAATGTGGTATACGAAGCTAAAAGTTTCGTTTTTCGGTTGATTCCTGGAAGAATTTTTGAATCCATTCATTGTTTTGAAACCGCTAGGTCTGACTAAGCGAAATCAAATTATCGATTTTGGGAAATAAAATATTACATAACTTTCTGAAGTCTCCGATTTCTTAATCATATATATATATATATATATATATATATATATATATATATATATATATATATATATATATATATATATATGTTAAACGTTATTTTTATGATTTGAAATAGACGCCCCTTTCTGTCTCGAGAAATCTTAATAAAGAAAAGATCATTTTTTTTTTTCACATTTGGACAAATTGTCTTCGTTTCATCTTTGTTGATATTATGACAATATTTCGACCGTTATTTATTGCGGCCTTCTTCGGGGAATTTTAAACTGAAACTTTTATTAAATCCAAATGAGTAGTTCTTTCTAGTGTGTATATAAAAAATACGTCTACGTATATGTTCGAGTTCTTTCGATTATCAAAGACCATTACGAAGAACAGAAATTAAGTTATGCTTTTAAGTTCCAAGACAAACACGTTTTTTTTTACTTTTTCCCATCATAGCGTACATAACTGAAACTGAATATCCGATATCCTGTTCGAAAATAAGAAAAAAAAGTTTGTAAATAATTATTAAAACAGGCTTTGTCTGTAATTTTCAATAAAACCTACACACACACATGCACACGCACACACACACACACACACACACACACATATATATATATATATAGAGAGAGAGAGAGAGAGAAAGAGAGAGAGAGAAAGAGAGAGAGAGAGAGAGAGTTGAATGGATATGAGTTTGTGACCGTCGGTTTCACGCTTATGTGATTCCCAGAGTTTGCCTGAGAATCGCATAATCGTGAAACCGAGGGTCAGAAACTCATATCCATTCAACTAAATATGTTAGCTCTGTCACTGATGTTGAGCACTTTCCAATAAGCATCACACATATATATATAATATATACAGAACTTATATATATATACATATATATATATATTTATATATATATATATATATATATATATATATATATATATATATATATATATATATATATATATCAAGAATGTGGTGCAGTTCAATTTACATTACATGAATCATTCATACAAAAAGCAGATAGAAAAGTTAATGATATAAATAAACAATTTTTTATAAAATACATTAACCTCGAACCCGTTGAATTCTCATATTACTATATTAGTACAAAAACGCACAATTCAAAATTTTTAAAAAAATTCAACCTCAGCGTTGCGACCGCACGCTCCAAAACATTTTTCACAGTTGACAATAACACATTTCCAAAAAAACATATTTCGGAGTACATATTAACTTTCGTTGTCCTGTTATTATCTGGATGTAAAATAGACATATCTATTTCAATACCTGAAGATGATTGTATAAACAATCGAAAGCTTGTCGTAAAAAAAGACCTTATAAACTGGGATCATAATATTCATCAACGGGTTCGAGGTTAATGTATTTTATTAAAAATTGTTTACGAGAGTGATTCTTGCCATTTATATCATTAACTTCACTATCTGCTTTTTGTATGAATGATCCATGCACTCGATGCAATATAAGTCAGCTATGAATTATATATTAATAAATAAACAGTCAATCTCTAACATGAACCTAAAGTTTGTGTTTTGCATGAAATTCCGAGTCGTGCTACCGATGAGGGATAATATGCATATTTTAATATATATATATATATATATATATATATATATATATATATATATATATATATATGTATGTATGTATGTATGTATGTATGTATGTATATACGTCATTTATTTTAGATATAGTGTATCTTTGAAAGAACAAAATGAATAAAAAGACAAGCGGTAAAACTATTTTTAGCCAAGGTGTTTCGTCCTCTGAGGAACTTTATGAAAAAGCCTCTCAAAGGCCGAAACGCGTCGACTAAGAATAGTTTCTCATCATGTTTTGTTATTGACATATATATTTTATTTCACTCGCACACACACATATATGCATGTATGTATTATAAAGAATGTGTAAGAAATACTGAAGTTAACCTAATTGGAGACTCGAGAGTCATTCAAGGTAGAGGCTTACTGTTCAAATTGTTATGATGAATGAAATGTTTGATATGAATAAAAGAAGATTTGCCCGGATGTAAAGATTATAAGAAAGAAAGATAACGATTGACCTTTGACTTCAAGATGTTAAGATCATAGTGATCAGGAAATCATCAACACGGGAGTCTGTTCCGTAAAGTGACACTTCTTGGGTAAAGGCAATCTGAATAAAACTTTCTCCTTACGTTTGGAATACGGAGGAAATAACTCCGATTCGGCTCTGTGGAAACTTCGATCATTAAATAGAAAATTTACTTAATAAACAGAATTAACTTTTGTGTCAACCCAGTATACATACATATATATATATATATATATATATATATATATATATATATATATATATATATATATATATATATATAGATAGATAGATAGATAGTCGGTGGGGCTAGCAAATGCCCATTACAGCTGAAACCAGAGAGTACCATCTGAGATTTATACTTCAACTAAACTGAGCGGATAGTAGTTACAATTTCTGAGAGAGAGGGCGCATAATCATTTTGGAACAAAGCCAGCACGTTCAAACAATCGGTCACGACAACTTGTGGCTTCGTGCTAGTCACAACCACCGACGGCTTCCGAACGGTTCTGTCTACCAAATTTTCATTCAGTTATTCACTCTGGTTTGGGTTAACCCGTGGGGTATGGTTTTCAGGCCCTTTCCAATGGTGCCTCGCGCTGGGATTCGCCTTCCTCAGTACAATAAAATCAATAATTCAGCTCCCTCACAAATCGACCACGTTGAGATTCATGGACAGAAACCCAAAACTCTAAACACCCGGTCAGTCTCCCATACATATATATATATATATATATATATATATATATATATATATATATATATATATATATATATATTCTGTGTGAACTACAGGCAAAGTTCACGTTCATCGGAAACACTCATTAACTCGTGGAGTTCACTGCTCCTAACAAGTGAGGATTTTTCTCCTGATGATGGCCATGCTGGCCGAAACTAGTCGAGGAACTTAATTGAAATAATAAAACAAAATATATTAATATACAACTCAGTGTGTCTGAAAATTTTAATATTTTAATGTATTTTATTGTTCAAGACATATATATATATGTGTGTGTGTGTGTGTGTATGTATATATATATGTGTATATGTGTGTGTGTGTGTGTGAGAAAGAGAGAGAGAAAGAGAGAAATAGACTGAGAGAGCGCGTGTGTGTGTGTGTGGGCGCGTTTGTATGTGTACGTGCGTGAGAAAGAGAAAGATAGTGTGTGTGTGAGAGAGAGAGAGAGAGAGAAAGAGAGAGAGAGAGAGAAAGTGTATGTGTATGTGTGTGTGTGCGCGCACGCTCGCATTTGCGTGTCTGTTAGTGTGTGATGAATACAGTTCATCGTTTTGTCGCTTTCCCGCATATTTGTCACAGACAAAAATTCAAGAGCTCAAACGCAATTTTTTGTCGGAAATTTAATTCCGTTAAAAAAGGTTTCGTTTTATTATTTGATAAAATTTCGGAAAGTCATTTATTCTCCAGTGCTATAATCTTAGTTAAAAATGTTATTGTATCAGATTTTGCGTCGCTTAAAGTAGTTCGTTAGATGCAAATAACACCAGCGCTAAAACCTAACAGTCTGCAGCAAACATATACTGCTGCCTGATGTCTTCCTCCTCCTCCTCCCCAGCCACAAAAACTGGGTTTTTACACGCAGTTAAAGGCGGTCCTTCGTAGTTTACATTTATAATGCTAAAAGTACAGGCTTTCGTTTGGCTCCCACAGTTAAGTAATACCCAACTAGTGCATAAATTAGTGAATATTTAGAAAATGTAGACACAAAACGCAGCTTTTGACCTTGAGATAGACGAAGTAAAATGTTAGTCAATAAATAGCGCAATGCGAGATATATATATATATATATATATATATATATATATATATATATATATATATATATATATATATATATATATATATATATATATATATATATATAAACGAGTTTAGCCATAACGTGAGAAATGGTAGCATGTTTTGTTGAGGGTATTTATCTGCAACCCGATTCGAACGGAACATCATAGAAAGGCAAACATAAAGTAGTGATCCTATGTAGGCGTGGGACCAGAGTGAAGTCCCATCACACTTCCTCTTTTGGGGACGCTTCAAGTGCCAGGTAATGAAATGAGGGTGGGGCATTGCTTAGAGAGACTGGGCTTAAAAACTTAATCTTTTAACATCTCCAACCAAAAGGTCAAGAAACCTTTTTTTGTTGAATGCTTACCAGGTTTACCCAGAGGAGTTTTAGGCTTACGGACATACCACGTTGAAACACCGAACGATCATCGAAGTTAAGCAACATCAGTACCTAGATGGGTGACCGCTTAGGAATACCATTTTCTGTGTGTCTGGATGTGCTGAAAATGTGTATCGGAAAATGGCTCAGAATTGTTAATCGTAGATCCGAGTTCCAATTCCAGTTGGGTTCGTTATATTCACTTAGGCGCAAATACCCTTGCGAAAGGTATGGATCCAGTTCTTCTCCCCATGCTATGGGTTAATTAGTAAGGCTTGTATCACTAAATCATAATTATCTCCAGATAAAAAAAAAATCTTCGAATCTAAAAAATAAATTCTCGCTTTAAATAACCTGCAAAGGGTTGATAAGGCATAGAAATGTTTATTATTATCTGATTTTATAAATTTGTAAATGCTCAGTAAATTAAAATATATGGCCATGACTTTTCTTAGAACCAAACATGAACAAAAAATTAAATTAATTTTAAAAATTACATATATTTCAATCTTTTTCTGTCGTGTGTTTAGAATAATAATAATAATAACAGTAATATTTAACCAAATTCAACATTACTTCTTTAACACAGTTTTCAAAAATATTATCTGGCTTTAAATAATCTACAAAGGGTTGATAAGCCATAAAAAATCAATCATTTAATCACGTGTGGATTTTTAAATACATTTTTTCAATATATATCATGTAATTATAGTACATCTTGTAATTTCTAAGTTCTAAATTATTCTTTCCTTTCATACTTCCTTCAGTAATGCTCTACATTGAGTGACTCATAGAATTTGCATTGTGTAAACATTGTTAAAAAAATTTAAAAAATCATGACAAGAAAAGAGAATGGATTTTTGGCATTTCCATGATCGCCCACGTCCTGAAGGGACATGGCATAAAAAATAATAATGTTTTCAGGCTATCACTCCCGTAACGCTTGTAACTATGGCAGATATTCGGACGAGTGAGATTTCTTAGCCCCATCTGCTCAGAGCTTCACAGCTAGACTCCGCCATGCGCGATGTTCATAATGGCATACGATACCTCTTAACTTCCTGTTCTTTTTGTTAAAAATCAGTTTTCCTTCCCAGAACTGTAAAACAAGCTCCCTAGAGAATGTTCCCTTGACAACTACAATCTTAGATACGCCTATCGGTCCGGTTCAAACTCCTCCCCGGTCTTTTAAATAGGAGTAGAGGTTTATCCCTTGTGTCCGGTTTAGGATTCAGTTTCCGGTTCCTTATAACGTCTACCCCAATTGTATTCTTCTAACATCTTCGCCTAAACGCCAAAATTTAATTAACTGTTTATTTATTTGTTCCATTTGTTAGAAATCATTTTCCCCAGAGCTGTTACTGTAGAACAAACTCCCGAGACAATGCTTCCTTGACAAGTGCAGTCTTAGATTCGCCTATCGTCCGATTTATGCACCTTCCTGTTATTTTTAAACAGGAGTAGATGTTTATCTCTTTTTTCCTGTTTAGGTTTGGGCTTCCGGTTCTTTCTAAAGTCTACTTCGACTGTATCCTTCTAATGTGAACGCGTAATTTCTGAAATTTTATTTACTAAAACTCTAAATTTACATGGCGTTTTTCAATACCAAGTTGATGTATATGATCAATTATTTTTTTTAATTATTTTTATCAAGCCAAAGTTGATTACAAATATTTCTGCCTTGTCTAAATCCATATTACAGTAATATTAGATATAAATGGTGGACTATTTTATGCAATCAAGAAATGTATGTTTTTTTAAACTTTAGATTCCTGAAGCAAAATCAATCAAAAGATGCTATTTATAGAAACAAATTCGTTGAGAAAAAAAAACAATCTCTGTAATTTGGCAAATAAGAAATTTTCTTGATTAGTTTTGCAGCCGACACATGGGATCGAACTCGGTCTATTTGATTCAAGAAGCAACGCTTTTACCGGATGAGTCCTGGTACCCTACTGTTAATGAAATTAAATATGCCCTCCTTAGAATGAGGTTTTTGTTTGAGTGTGGGTAAAATGTGATAGATTAAGTGGTAGAAAGAAAGAATGAACGAAAAAAGCAAACAAGCAAGAAAGAAAGAGAGAGGAAGTAATAAATGGACAAGGAGGGGTGTAGATGAGTAGTCAGAAAACCGGAAAAGGTGGGGTGCTTTTGTTTCAGGTGTCACCCACAATAATCCGACAGATCCTATGTCTACCCAAACTCTCTCTCTCTCTCGTGCGCGCGCGCTCTATTCCTCCTCCACTGATCCTGTCTCTTCCGCAACAATGCTATGCCTTCACCACGATGACAGCCCTCGAAACCTTTACCACTGTCTTGAACGCAGTCTTTGCTGACGAGATGCAGAGGTTCGACCTTCGAACCTTTTCTCATCGCCGGTGCTAAAATAAACATACATCGGAGGTATTTATTAACAGACACACACACACACACAATTCTGAGAACGTGTCTGCTAGGATTCCTAGATATATATATATATATATATATATATATATATATATATATATATATATATATATATATATATATATATATATATAAGTATAGGATTGGTATATACGGAATAAATTCCAATAACCAACAATTATTATTCTTAAAAGAATGCTCAATACAGAGCAGAGCAGATATAATTATTTATTTAAATATTATAACATAAATATGTTATAAAATCACTACAAAAATAGCCATTTTGTTTCAACACTTCTGGTTCTACATTCAACATCATCACTTGATAAGACACCAGAAGTGTTGAAACAAAATGGCTATTTTTGTAGTGATTTTATAACATATTTATGTTATAATATTTAAATAAATAATTATATATATATATATATATATATATATATATATATATATATATATATATATATATATATATATATATATATATATACGAATGTAATGAGAACGAAAATAATATATAAATTCTAACGTTCACAGCATTAATTCAAAAGAGGGTTCAATACCGAGAGTTGAGCCATAATTATTATAAGTTTTCCATATTGACAAAAACAATTTACTCACTACAAAGATGTAGTTTACAATTTACTCACTACAGTCGAAATGCAATTAAATGCGCTGAAACGAAACCCTTCACTAAACTGTTATCAAGGAGCACTATTGTTTCACTCCATTACCTTTTTGCCTTTATATATTATTTTTTTTCAAATAAATGGAAAAAAGGAAGTGAAGTTTCACATACGGCTTGCTTACAAACAGAATTGTTCATAACCATTTTGGTTCTCACCAGTCAAGGTGCAACTAAATGCACCGAAACAAAGTTGCTTTTTTGTAGTGAGTAAATTGTTTTTGCCTATATGAAAAAAATAATATATATATATATACATATATATATATATATATATATATATATATATATATATATATATATATATATATATACTGATCTGATACAAGGCCATCACAAATACACTTACGATTAATTTTCATCATCCCAACTCATTCCCTACTGAGGTAAATATTCACAATAACAAAGTTATTTTCACTCTTTACAAGAAAAGAAGGCATTTAAAAATGCTATCTTTCTTTCTCACCCGACTCAGCTACCCGTAATTTTTTTAATCTAATAATACCCCATTCTTCTACAATAGGATTATTTGACAGATATAATCAACTGGTTTCAGCTTTCGTTTGTAAAATCTAAAATCATTTAACTTTGAAAACCCCCTTACTGATTTGATTTCAGATCCTCTGCGATCTTTGATGTTTCAGTCCGGTGATGATCAACATGTCTCCTATCCGAAGCTTTGGGACAACATTTTCTTCAGCACACGAGATGTTCCAAACAGTGCTGCCACCTGTGCACTCTCAGTGATGCCAGGGATCCCCAAAGCGTCTTGGGAGACAGAAAGATTTCCGGAAATAGTCCCAAATACACTAACCCCAAAATAATCGGCAGCTTTTGTTATATTCCTCTGATTTACCCTCTGCATTGTTTTCGTACCACTCTGTATTTTTCCGCCTGATCCGTTTTCACCAGATTTATATACTCAGCTACTGCAACATCTATCATTCATGGCTGCTCTTGTGCACAAGTGGCATATCAAAGAAATTGCGTTCTAAGCGCTTATTATTATTATTATTATTATTATTATTATTATTATTATTATTATTATTATTATTATTATTATTATTATTATTATTTCCTTTGATTTCTGATGTGTATACACATTTCGTTTTCCACTGACCAATAAAATAAATAAAAAGAAACACACACACACAAAAATATTTTAGATATAGATAAAATATTTGAGCTGTACTCGTGAGAACAATTTTTTGTATTTCTTTAAGGGGTGGGCTTCCAGGAATCCCTTCAATGAGTCTACTGGAATCTTTTCCAACCAATCCGAGGGCCCCAACTACAACAGGGATTATTGATGTTTTCATGTGCCACATTTTTAAAATTTCGATTTCAAGGTCCTTGTATTTTGATAGATTTTTGAAGATCTCCAAAGATACATTGCAGTCTGCAGGGACTGCCATATCAATAAGGAGGAAAATTTTGTCTTTGCGGTCTCTAATAACGATGTCTGGGCGGTTGGCTTTGATTGTTCATTATTATTAGTAGTATTATTATTATTATTATTCAAAGTTTCTAGGGTCTGTTTTGTCAAAATTCGGGAATTTGTTTTGCTCGTGTTAAGTCTCGAAAAAACTGCAAAATTCATTATTTTTTTTTATCCATAATGTTGAATGTTTCAAATTTATTCAACTTTTTAATAATGAAAATTTCACGTTATATAAGTTACATAGAAAATGACTGGCAAATAATATTCTTAAAATTTTTATCGTGTTTTGTACGAACAAGATTATTCTTTTTTTGGTGTTAATGTGTGTTTTTTAGACTTCATTGCTCCAACGTCCAAATGATTTTCCCGAGCGCTTTCAGCTAATGTTAATCAGCTAACGTTAGCCCATAGCATGCATTTCGGTTGTGCTATTTCAAATGGCGCCCAAATTGCTGCGAGGTAGACATATTTTTCATTGCCGAATACGGCTTATGTATCATGGCCGTGTTTGTAGTTGATGTCGTTAAAGGTTGAATTTTGCTGTTTGCTTTTATTATTATTATCATTATTATTATTATTATTATTATTATTTTAATTTTCTTTGATATCTGGCGTTTACTTCATTTCTTTCCGGGTCCCGCCCAGGGACCTAAGGTTAGAAATGGCATCATGACACTTTCCACTGCAAAAAAAAAAAAAAAATAATTACATTATTATTATTATTATTATTATTATTATTATTATTATTATTATTATTATTATTCAAACCTGACCATCAACAACTTCAACTCTCCAGAGAAATCCAAATTATATCAGACTAACATTACTTATGAATTCAAATGTCCCATAGGAAACAAAAACATGAATAATTACGTTGGACTGACCATCACTCACTTATCATGGTCCTACACCTCAGAGACCCTCTAGACCCATAAGGACCCATTTGTGTGTGTGTGTGTGTGTGTGTGTGTGTGTGTCTGTGTGTGCTCGTGTAGTGTTATGTAATGGTCATCAGCGCGAAAAGAGAGCCGTGTTCGAATTCTGGTCGAGTTCCTTATTATTTTTTGATATTAGGTACTAAACAACAAAGCCAAACTTAGTTAATAAATAACAGGGCCTTGTCTAAAAGAAACTCGAATGCTGATTTTCTAGGAGGCTTTCTTCACTTTAACCAGTGTACCGGCCGCTGTGTGAAAGTTGCATATACCGAACTCATCAGGGGAGTCTTTGTTCAGGGGGTTAAACATTGATGTCACAAAATCTCCCCACACCCACCAACAAAATATCTTGTGCCGTTAAAAATAAAAATAATAAAAACTAATAACATAAAAACAGCGTTAACAGATGAAAATCACTAATATGATTTTGCTTCAATTTTTCAGCCCAAAATAAAATCATGGCTCTCCACAACTTCCTCTCTCGTGTGACTCTTAGCTGCTTTTTTGCCAAGTCTCCCGCCCCCGTTCCTTCATCTATTCACATAAGCTCGTCAGATGAGTAACTCTCTGCCTTCTCCTGTCTCTCTTGCCAGCAATATGCCTTGTGAGGATTAAATTTTCCAAGAACTCTTTCCTCATTAGGTGTCCAAAGAAGTTCAACTGTCTTTTTCTTGAATTTTGAGTATAATTGTTCTGTCTGTTGCTATTTTCTTTAAGACATCCTTGTTGCTTACTTGCTCCGTCCAATGAATTCTCAGTACCCTTCTCTAGTTTTTTTTCTTATCCGTGTGGAAAATTATCCCACATTCACTCCTATATAAGAGGATGGATATCCCATAACAATCCTGAATTCGTTTATTGAATTGTTTCTGCTTCTCAGTACCTTGCTTAGTTTTTGGAAGGCTTCTTTCGCGTGTTCGGATCTCGGTGTCGCGTTCCAGCCTGAAATGCTTCCCATATTTAAACGTTTTCATGATCTCCAATTCGTAACTCGCATCTTAAAACAAACACACAGACACATAATTCACTCACTCATCTTATGTGGGTGGAGTCATTTTTTTTCTGTATCTCAATTACCCCCGCCCTATTAAATTGTTTGGAGTTTTACCCTCCTTAGCTTCTATTATGACTGGCCGATTTTATTTATTTAATATTTTTTCTCTTTCTTCTTCGTTTACCGTTCGCCTACTACTGTCCGGGATGAAGCTAATGTGCCGAGTGAAATAAAAGAAAAGAAAAAAATCGTGGGGCGTAACTGTTACAATAAAACACGCCCAGTATTTATTTTTTATCCGTCCGTCATTTTCCTTGAACAACCAACCGGCTCGATTTCTCTCGGTTCAACACAATGGTCTCCCTTGATTACTTCGTCAATATTTTTATTCGTCCGTCTTTCCGTCTTCCACAGTCTTTCCATTTCTCTCTATCTCTTTTCTCTTTTCCCGACTTTTTCGACTCTTTTTCAGTCATACTTGTTCTACTTAGGTTTCGCACTAACATCTTTATCTTTGTTGTTTTAGTCACGATGTCTCCAGACTGTTTGAGAAGATGCCGAAAGTAACAAAGCGACGAAAAATTAAAGAATTTAATAACAAAGTTGAAAGTGGAAAAACACTAACACTAGGATGCACGAAATCACACAAGATCTTCTTTTAAAAAAATCTGTATTTAAAAAGAAAAGTTATAATGAAATTTATTTGCATAATCTCTCCAAAAATTATTATTATTATTATTATTATTATTATTATTATTATTATTATTATTATTATTATTATTTCCTTTGATTTCTGGTGTGTACACATTTCTTTTCGGGTCCCGCCCAGCGACCTAAGATTAGAAATGGCATCATAAAACTTTCCACTGACAAAAAAAATTACATGGACAAAGACCTTCGTAAAGTGTGGGCTGTACTCGTGAGAAAATTTTTTTGTATTTCTTTAAGGCATGGACTTCCAGGAATCCCTTCAATTAGTTTGGAATCTTTTCCGACCAATCCTAGGGCTCCAACTACAACAGGAATTGTTGATGTTCCCATGTGCCACATTTTATTATTATTACCATTATTATTATTATTATTATTATTATTATTATTATTATTATTATTATTATTATTATTATTATTATTATTATTATTATTTCTTTTGATTTCTGTTGTCTACTCATTTCCTTCTGGATCCCAGCCAGAGATCTAAGGTCAGAAATAGCATCACGACATTTTCAATAAACATTTTTGAAAAAAATAAAGAAAATCAACAACCGAAGATCACACATATTTTACAAAAAAGCCCTTCGTCGTCAGGCGTGAGATGTACTCGTGAAAACAATGTTTTTGTATTCCTTTAAGGCATGGGCTACCAGAGATCCCTTCAATGTGCCTATCAATAGTTTCCAGTCAAACTGAATGCCCCAACCACAAGTGGAATTACTGATGTCTTTATGTGCCCCATTTTTTGAGATTTCCACTTCAAGATCCTTGTAGTTTGAGAGGTTTTTTAAAAGATTTTCAAAGATACATGACAGTCTGCAGGAAGTGCCACGTCAATAGAAAAGTGCACACTCCATTTTTGTGGTCTATGATCACGATATCTGGGCGATTGACTTTGATTGTTACGTCTGTAATGGTGTCACTGTTAAGTCCCATCAAATAAAATTGTCACCGGATCCCGGTTGTTTTCATACTAATTTCTTGTAGTTTCCTCCTGGTAAAAGATGCAGATTTTCCAATGCAAATATTGACCTAACCTGCCATGCCAAGTTTTATATCCGGTGGATCCTAATACCGTACAACCTGATAAAAGATGGTCAATTGTTTTTGAATCTGTGTTTGGAGTTAATTTGTTTAGTAATTTCTAGTTAGCAACTATTGGTCCAGCAAGAATATTGTTGTTGTTGTTGTGGTTATTATTATTATTTTCTTTGATATCTGGCGTTTACACTTTTCTTTCCGGGTCCCGCCCAGGGACCTAAGGTTAGAAATGGCATCGTGACACTTTCCACTGCAAAAAATAAAATAAAATAAAAAAATAATAATTACATAGATAAAGCCCTTCGTAAAGTGTGGGCTGTACTTGTCAGAACAATTTTTTGTATCTCTTTGAGGCATGGATTTCCAGGAATCCCTTCAATTAGTCTACTGGAATCTTTTCTAACCAGTCCAAGGGCTCCAACTACAACAGGGATTGTTGATGTTCCCATGTGCCACATTTTTGAGATTTCTATTTCAAGGTCCTTGTATTTTAACAGCTTTCCGAATATCTTCAAAGATATATTGCAGTCTGCAGGGACTGCCATATCAATAAGGAGGCACTTATTTTGTTTGTGGTCTTTAATAACAATGTCTGGGCGGTTGGCTTTGATTGTTCTGTCAGTGTGTATTGTTTATTATTATTATTATTATTCAAACATGGACATACGTACCCCCAATAAGACGAAGTATGAAAAGGAAGGGTTTTCCCTTGACACCGTTTTGTTAACTACCTTCACCCTTCGGCAATGTTCATTCTTTTAAAAAGCGATTATTAGAAAACCTAAACATGATGAAATTGAATTTCAACATTTGATTACTTCTTAAGAATTGACAGCAAAAATATTATATTATATTATTGATTAGCTTAGTTGGCAAAACATCGGATAATTGCCAATTGATTCAAACTTTATAAAATGATAATTGACTTATTTATAGTTAGATCACATATTTTAATAATTTAGTAAGTGTTTACAAATTTATTAATAAAAATTCTTTTCACATTTATTTCTTTATAAATTGGTCAATGATAAATAAACTAAATTAGTTCCAATTGCATTAATTTTTAGAATGCTGGTAAGATAAAATGATTCTTATAAATAAACAATCAATAGATAGTTTTAATATATTTGTTGTCAATTCTCAAGAACAAAAGAAATGTATAAATTCATGATTTCTGTTCTACACACAGTTCTTTCCGGACCCCAACCAAAGATCTGAGGTCAGAAATGGCTTCAGGACATTTTCCAATGATCAGTTTTGTAAAATAAAAAACAAAATCACCAGCATTTTACATAGTTAAAGCCCTTCGTATGGGCTGTACTTGTGAGTACAATTCTTATGTGTTTCTTTAAGGCATGGGCTACTAGAAATCCCTTCAGTAAGTCTATCGGACCCTTATCCAATCAACACGAGGTCTCTAACTACAACTGGAATTATTGGTTTTCATGTTCCATATTTCTGAGATTTTCACTTCAAGATCCTTGTATTTTGATAGTTTTTTGAAGACCTTCAAAGATACATTACAATCTGCAGGGACTGTCATGTCAGTAAGAAAGCTCATTCTCTTTTTGTCGTCTTTGTTCATTATTATTATTATTATTATTATTATTATTTATTATTATTATTATTATTATTATTATTATTATTTCTTTTGATTCTTGCTGTAGACTCATTTCTTTCCGGGTCCCAACCGGTGACCTACGATCAGAAATGACATCATAACATGTCCTCATGCGCCAGATTTGTGAGATTTTGATTTCAAGGTCCTTGTATTTTGATAGTTTTTTGAAGATCTTCAAAGATACATTACAATCTGCGGGGATTGCCATATCAATAAGAAGGCACATTTTGTCTTTGTGGTCTCTAATCACGATGTCTGGGCGACTAGATTTGATTGTTCTGTCAGTGTGCATTGTAAAGTCCCATAAAATTGTTACAGGTCCTATCTCCGTAACCGGGTCTGGGTGGTGTTCATACCAATTTCTTGCAGATTACTTCCGGTAAAAGATACAAATTTTCCAGTGCAGATATTGGCCCACTCTGTCATGCCGGGTTTTACATTCAGTCGGTGCCAAGACCGCGCAAACCTCATACAACATGGTTATTCATCACAGAATCTGCATTTGGGGCCAACATAATTTTTCAGTATGTGTGCTTTGGTAATTTCTACTTAGCAGGCATTGGTCCTGTTCAGCAAGAAGAAAACTTTCGGTTTCAGCTTTTAACCCTGCGTTACGTGGCCACTGATGGGGATCAGCTTGTTTGGTACGTGCTGAATATTGACGGTAAAGCTTTTTATCTTGCCATCGTTTCTGTATCTGGTCGATTGCATTTGCCTTTGTTTCCTTTTTTAAGGTTCTTGTAGCTGCAGCAGGTGTCTTATATTTTACTTGCATTTCTTCACCTACTTGAAACGCCATTTTGAACTTGTGGGCTTCCTTTACTACTGAATTTTCTTACTTCTTTCATGTCCTTTAACACAGATCCTCATCCAGTAGTTTGCAGGTATCTTTGAAGGCAAATTGTTTAATTTTGTAAGACAGTTCTAGTTGAACTAATTCTCTGCCTCCTTCGGCTCATGTGGCCGATGTACATCAGCTTAGTGATGATGCATGCGATGGCAGGTGAGAAGCTTTCTTGTTTTGGTGTTCATTCTCTTAATGTCAGCTAAGGTTCAGTTAAGGATATTGAAACAGTATTACAACACAAGGATAGTCAAGGTGTTTGTAGCTGATGTTCTGTTTTTTGAATTCAGCTCGGTATTCAGTACCAGACGCACACGCCTGTAGTACTCCTTTCCTACCTTTTCCTTCATTTGGGGATGCTGTATTCCATCTCCTTCGATAATTCCTAGGTACCTATAGGTTTCTTGTTATACTAGTTCCCTAATCTTTGTGACAAAATCTAATATATTGAATGTGTTTTTGTAATTCTCCGTTTCTTGAATGTTACTTTTTCCACATTTATCTAATCCGAAGTCCATGCCTATATCATCACAGAAACATTTTACAGTTTTGAGGAAACCCTTCATTTTCGTCTTTGGCAAAGAGTTTGAGATCATCCATGTAGAGTAGGTGATTGAATACTTTTTTGTTTAGTTATTAGCCATGGCTATTATTACTTAGTTCATGAGTAAGGGGGATTAAGGACAGACAAAACGGAAGGGGTGACAGGGAGTCTGCTTGAAAGATTCATCGTCGGATATTTAGGCGGTTGGAAGTGGCAGATTGTATACGTAATCAATGGATTTCTTAATCAAATAAGGCCGCAGGAAGCACCATGATATCAATCAAAATTCAATTTCCTATTTCAGAAAATGCGCATCTCTCGTTGAGACCTTTTTAAAATGGCACATTTTTAGCTCAAAAAGTGGTTTCCCTGATGGAAAAACGAAATATTAATTCGAGAAATGACGTTTTTATTACTAGGTGTCGATCTCTAGACCGGTTGACATTAAATTCACTGCTTTAAATAACAGCAATCTCAATCTCAAATGCATCTCTCCACTAAATACAACGTTTATCCTTCTAGTAGCACTGGACATTGATTCTTGTTCCTAAAGTTATTTAAGTAGAGGCCCTGTTTTTTTATTTGTAGAATAATTGGCCATGCTTAAATGCAATTTGCATAAATGCCCAACAAACAGAATTGACAAGGTTTGCAATAAACAATAACAAAGATAGAAAAGAAAACGGGACATGATTAACATTGAGCAAACAATATATGCAAGGCAAAGCAACAGTAATTAAGGCAAAGCAACAGTAATTAAGGCAGAGCAACAGAAATAAGGCAAAAGTTTCACAAACTAAGAATGGGTTTAACACACAAAAGGAGGATACAGACAAGCGAACGCAGCGTTCTGGCGTCAAGAAAGGACAGGACTAAGTCTGATGAAACTGAGAAGTGGCCTCTCTTATTGGCTAGAATGAAATCCCAGCATGCATCGGTGTGTTTTTCTTATAATTTATTTGTGTGTGTGTGTGTGTGTGTGTGTGTGTGTGTGTGTGTGTGTGTGTGTGTGTGTGTGTGTGTGCGTGTGTGTGTGTGAGGGGGGGAATGTTTTTTGCAGTCATTCCTAAACTGGTCGGAACCAACATTATTTTTTTTTCATTGCCTTACGCCCATTGTCCTGTGCATTCGAGAGACCTAATAAAGAACATTATTCTCTCTGGCAAGGTTCGAACGTACATCCCCCTTTATAGGGCACACCATCATCTGATACGGCGGGCTTGAGACCGCACGACGGGATTTACCACATGATTTACTGCGTGATTTGTGTCTAAATTATACGACCCTTTTCTTTTGTTTTGCTTCAATAAGTTTTGTTTTCACCTATTTCAAAACCTTAAGCCCTAACCCTAAAACCTTTTTATTTCTTTGCATGATATTCCTAAATTCTTTCTACAGGCTCATCTCTATCGGCTGTAAAAGACATTCTTTCGCTAACTTCAATAAAAGTAAAAGATATAATATTACACTTTACGTGTAAAAATAATTCAATTAACAATGGTTTAAGTATAATTAGATATAATAGGAATAGATAGGTTCGCTTATAGTCCTGTTCACACTTCTCCTCGGTCTTTTGAACATGAGTAGAGGTTTATATCTTGTTTCATTTTAGGATTGGGTTTCCATTTCCTTCTAAAGTCTACTTCAAATCTGTACCTCTGTCGTCTCCTCCTAAACTTTGAAATTTTATTTATTTTTTAATCATTTCACCGTAAACAAGGCAACCAGATCCACTAAGACGCAGGGAATCACTGAGTACGAAAGAGTGTATTTCAAATCTATACTTCTAACTCTGAAATTTCATTTAATATTTATTTACCTCAATAGGTGTCGATAGGTTAGTCTGTCATCCGGTTTACACTCATTCCCAGTCTTTTGAAAAAGGAGCAGCAGTTTTTATCCATCGTATCATTATATTTTTAGACGTATTTTAAACATTTTGAGGGAATTGCAAATTGTGTACGCAGTAAAAACATGCATGTCCATGTCGAATTTTGGCAGCCTTGACGATCTGATATTGTTGGCTCTTCCCGCCAGATGATCCGACTGCTTAGCTTTTCCCGCCACAGATTACTTCCGGTGATTGGCGCTGCATATAATGAAGCAAAACGTAAACACGTAACATTTACTCTGCTCATTAACCCTGCTTCCTTTTAACATGGGTGGCGCCACATGCCGCGCAAGTTATGTGAAAAGATGCGTTAGAGAAGAAAAGGTTAACGACCATTGTTTTAAGTTCTCAAGCAACGCCGGGTATTTCTACTTGTTTCAAATCAGAACAGCTCCGTTGTACTGAAAAGTATTTTCAGTGTCAGTTAGTTCAAACTAGAGAGGCAAATATTACTCGGATTTAATAAAATCATTAAAAATAAGGCCGCTCTAATCTACATTCCGAGACAATGAATAACAGTGATTGTGTCAGCTTTGAAAATGATTTTGACCTCATTATGTTTCGAATCGATATGTCATATTTGGCATCCATATTATTACATTCTGTTTGTGGATGGATGTTTTTTTTCTTTACGTCACATCGTTATAAAATTTTGTTAGATTAATACCATTAATATCTATCTATATCTCTGAGATGAAGTATTCTGATTATTTACATTATTCTTCATTGCCACATTCACAACGTTTCGGCCGTTGTACGCTCCGGCTTTCTTCAGATTTTTGGAATTTCGAACCTAACCCTGTATTTCATCCACCGGAGTAGATTGTTCTAGTTTCACGTACCATGCCTCTTCCGGCTGTCTCAGTTATTTCCCTTTAACTCAACTCTTCATTATTGGGGTTCACCACTGCTGTCGCCTGGTATTGAACTCACAACTGTTTGGGTCTAGTCACTAGATCTAACCAACGTTTTATCCATTGGACCATGTGTCCTCAAATTCTATAATTTAAACAATTAAGCAATTTTTACTCTTTTTAAAAATTTAATAATATTATTTTGTCATCTTCTTTCGTTCTTACCCCGTTAATACTGATCCTATTAAAAAGAAGGAAAAAGATTAATAATATAATGAAATTTTTTTAAAATATATATTTTTCTAGATTTGATATTAAAATTAAATTTATCTGTTAATTATAGAGTATTTTTATTACTTATTCATATTGTATTTGTAAATAAGGATTTATGTTATTCTAAAAATGGCTTGGAGTCTTCGAATCTTCTCAGATTATCATTCTACGGCCGTTACTAAAGAACATCTGCAAGGTATGAACTCGCATCATTTTTTTTTCTCGAAACTCCTCTTGGCCATGGTTTGAACATAATCAGCCAAGGACAGTTAACTGAACAGCTTTAATCTCTGCTCCATTAATAAAATTTTGACGTAAAAAGCAAAACAAATCGCCACGTTCATTTAACAATGAATATTTGGAAGAAAAAAAACACGAGAGAAATACAATAAAAGAATAAATACAAAACTTAGAAGACTGCTATACTATTATCATAGTTTGTACATTTAAAGAAACCAATACTTGTCTACCATTATGAAATTTGACTAGAATGACTTTCATTTGTGTGCTATTCATCGAGTTGCGTTATAAGTAATATCTGAAATTTTTAAAAGATGGAACATTATCAACCATACTTCATTTTCAACTAGTATTTCTTTCATCTTAATTTCATTGGAGTTTCATCAAATAGTAGTAATAATACTATCCTGAATTTCATTATCAGATGAGATATTCTCAACCATTAATAATTTTGACGTATTTTTTCATCTTAATTTAACTTACTTTTCATCAAATAGTATTATTATTAGTAGTACTAGTAGTAGTACTATTCTGAATTATATTCTTAAATGAGGCATTGTCAAACAAAGAATTTTGATGTGTATTTCTTTCATCTTAATTTCATTGGAGTTTCATCAAATAGTAGTAATAGTACTATCTTGAATTTCATTATCATATGAGATATTGTCAACCATTAATAATTTTGACGTATTTTTTATAATTTTGTTTTTAATATTTTGTTAATTTCACTTGCTTTTCATCATAAAATATTTGTCGTAATATTATATTGAAATTTTATTAGATTAAGTATTGACAACCATTTTTAATTTTAATAGCATTTCTTTCATTTTAATTTTAATTTCTTTTCTTTGCACCTGTTCAGATCGTTATTCTACAGCCATAAACAAAAAGTGCGAATCGGAAATAAAGCACAGACTATTGGTTAGTCTCGAACCCGCAACCATTTTTCTCGCATAGCCTCGTTAACCGTAGCAGTTGATCTACCGGTTGAACGACCCTTCATTTTGCCATAGATCGTACGGACCTATATTATTATTATTTTTAGGTACACTACTATTACTAGTAATAATCTTTCTACATTGCATTGCTGATGTGCGTAAACCGGATGTTTGAATCGTTGCTATAAAAATCAACTGAAATTAACCCAAAAGAAATTTAAAATACTGGACAACTCAATGGATTCTCTCATTTATTATTAAAAGGTGAAAGTTTTAAAAATTACGAAAATTTACAGAATAAATTTGTATTTTTACTTTCTTTGTGATATGTAGAATTACCATTATTATACACTAGTTTACATAAACGAATGTATAACTACCGAAAGTTTTTGAGTATAACAACTAAGACGAAGACACTTTTCTCAATAAATCAATGTATAGTTTCTTCTTCTTCTTCTTCTTCTTCTTCTTCTTCTTCTTCTTCTTCTTCTTCTTCTTCTTCTTCTTCTTCTTCTTCTTCTTCTTCTTCTTCTTATTATTATTATTATTATTATTATTATTATTAAGATTAGTAGTAGTAGTAGTAGTAGTAGTAGTAGTAGTAATATTCAAAGAGCTTTTTTCACATTTGTATATTTTATAAGATTTTGATTTTTTTATATTAATTTTGGAAATAAGGTTTACGGCCACATGACGTTGTAACACCGGTTCCCGTACGATCCCCGATGTTATGTGACTGGTCAGTACAGTGGAATGGATAATGGCACAAAACTGATAATCGAAAAGCCTAGTTCGAATTCAAATTGGTTTAGTTATATTCACTTACGCGCAAATACACTTGAGCAAAGTATCAGTCCACCTATTCTCCCCCTGATGAAATACTGATTCGCAACACAGGCATGTCTTTTAGATTTATTTAAATTCTCTGGAATATAAATATATACAAACTACCGTGGTAACAAAGTGAGGGATCAGTTTATATATTCTTTATCACAATAAATTGATCCCCCACTTTATATCCACATTATAATTTCTTGTTTGTTTATCAACTTCTGATGAAGTATGAATTCACCTCTTCTCCCCTCAGATGTGGGTTAATTAGTAAGACTTGTATCACAAAATCATTATTATCTAACCCTCCCCCCCCAAAATGAATTCTTACAATCTAAAAATATTTTCTGGCTTTAAATAACCTGCAAAGTGTTGATAAGCCGTAAAAAACAAAATCAATCAATTTTGTAAAGAAAATAGATTTGGTAATAAAAATTCTAATATTTTCTCATTGCAAGCTGACAAATTTAGACCACCAAACCGCTTGTCTTTGTTGACACGCTCACTGAATAGATAAATCAGTTAATCGAAAATCTTTTAAATTATCGAAACAAGTATATGCGTCATTAATTAAAAACTAAATTGAAACCATTAAAATATTAGGTGGAAAGTAATAAAACATGAATTATGATGTTATTTTATTCAAAAAGGTAAGGGAGGCGGTTTATTGTCTTTAATAGAGATCTGCATCTGAATCTGTTTACAACATTTAATTATTACAGAATATGCATCAGTGGCCAGTCGATAAATAGCACTTTTTTTGGTTTCTTTTAAAGATTTTGGGTTGAGAAATTTACGGAATTTATTGGAAATTTTCTTTAAGAACAAATTTTGAAACGTGCAAAATCGTTTCTGATCCCGACAATAGGTACATTCTACTCAAACAGGAACGGCGCCCATTTAAATTGTTGATATGTGGGTTCCAATAATCAGCACATGACCACATTGGATCAAACTGCTGTAGCCTAATTATCCCGAATAATATATATATATATATATATATATATATATATATATATATATATATATATATATATATATATATATATATATGGTAAAGGTACTAAATCCGTTGGTATACAATCCAAGTGGATCCTAGTAATCTAAAGTATTAGAACTGATTCACAAAAAGAGCTCAATGTATTTATAATAACAGAGCCAATAAGTAATATTACACAACAAAATCCAAAATGACAGAGTTGGTGTCAGAACGAAATTCCAACAGAAATTCTGTCTATACACCAGGGTTGAATAAGACTGACGAAAGTCTTCATTGGTTGAAATAGATCTATCCCTCATATGATGTTATTTTGGATTTTGCTGTGCAATACTATATATATATATATATATATATATATATATGTGTGTGTGTGTGTGTGTGTGTGTACTACTACTACTACTACTACTACTACTACTACTGCTGCTACTACTGCTACTACTACTACTACTGCTACTACTACTAAAACGTTACTCTTAGTCGATACCCATTTAATATACAACAACACTCCCCCAATCGAAAATATTGATTTTTGTTTTTATCCTTTTAGAAATATGGTCTATTTCTAAAAGGATAAATCATAATATAAAAAATGTCAAATCGATCCCTGAACTTGAAGTGTCATCTTTACCTTATTTTTATTTACGAATGTCAGATTTGAAACTGAGTCTACATCTACTCATATATTTATCCATTTAGAAACATAAAAATCACATTTAAAATAAGTTTTGTGAAACATTTCTTCAAAAAATCCATTCAGGTTTTTCTGCATCCAATTCTTAATAAATATATTATGGCGAAGTATTTTTATATTTGAATACATATAGTTTTTAAAATTTTATAAATTAGAACGTACATTAGAGGTCTGCATTGAAGAAAAATATTTATTATCTTGGGGAAGCGCCTCTATGAAATGTAAAATGTAAAATACACTAATCTGTTTCTCGAAAAATGATTTTAAAATGAGAATAATGTCTAATTGTCGAAAAGACTACATTAGTAGTACACTGTTATCAATGACGTGTTCCTAGTTTCAAATCTAACATCTGTAAATAAGAACGAGCTATATTGATTGATTAATTGGTTCATTTTTTACGGTTTATCAACCCTTTGCAGGTTATTTAAAGCTAGAAAATATTTTTTAAATGTAAGAATTCTTTTGAGATAATAATGTTTTAGTGAAATAATTCTTACTAATTAACCCATAGCTGGGTGAGAAAAGATGGATTTATAGTTTGGCGAAGGGTATTTGCACGTAAGTGAATATAACAAACCCAACTGAAATTGGAACTCAAGTCTCCGATTAACAAATCCGAGTCATGTTTTATGAAACCACCCGCACATCGAAAATTACAGCACCTGGTATTCCCAAGCGGTCACCCATCTAGATCGTGGCCAGGCTCGACGTTGCACAACTTCAGTGATCGTACGGAAACCAGTGAAAAAACGAGGTATACATTTTTAAAAATCAGGGATCGATTTGACACTGTACTTATATCATAACTAGGGCCCTTATCTATAAAGTCAATATTTTTTTTGATTCTGATAAACGTTGTGAATAGTGGATGGTCTAATGAGTGCTAATCAGAAAAAAATTACTCAGAAAAAAATTTCTTTTAAAGAACGGACCATTTTCCTCAATAGAGACGATCAGTGCCATCTTGCTAGTTTGTTTATTCATTTTGTCCTTGCACCAAATTTAACTAAGCTAAATAAATATGTATTTTTTTATTTTATACCCTCGACACTGACTACATTGTTTCGCTTAGTAATGACTCAACATCGCATTTATCAGCATTAGAGTATGACAAAAGTCTCTGACCGTTCATCCCGACCAGCCTTTGGCCGCACTGACGAACCAGACTTTCCTTTTATCTTCAGCTTCTCACTCAGACCAACCGATTCACTGCAAACGGATTAAGATTCAAAGTCGTGACTCAGAGATCTTAAGGAACCCAAGTCTGTGAGAAAAGACGGACGTTGATGGCCTCGAGAAGTTCCCACCGAAATGTTCTAAACATTAACCAATCTAGAACGAGTATATGACACTGTCAAATCCGGTTGTGCATGGCAGACCGGAAGTAAGTGTTTGGACGGGAAGGTCGGGTAAATCGTGTTCGGGCAGGCATGTATTAAAACTATAAAAGCAAATAGGCTTAATGGTAAGGCTGCAGATTTCTTTTTTTCTTTCTTTTTCATTCCCGTTTGGTGGGGTCAGGGTTAAAGACATGGATAAGGCTTTAAATTTAGACAAGCTGGCGAGGAAAATGGAAGCGAATAAATACGAAATAAATATTCTTGAAAAGCGAGTAGACAAAAATAATTTTACCCTTTCTCTCGTGGACTAAACAAACAATATGTCCCCCCCTTGCCTTTTCCCAAATGCCTGTCTTTATCTACGCACACACACAAACACAAACACACACACACACATATATATATATATATAAATATATACATATAAGGGAGAGGTTATAGTTGTTCCAACGAGAAAAAAAAATGTATATTTTAAAAAGAAGAGAGAAGCCGCAAACGTTTTTGCTTATAATGTGGATTTTTAAAATATACATGACGTTTTATATTTATTCTTATTCTTATTTTTACTAATTTTCTTTATTATATGGAAAATAAAGTATAATATATATATATATAAAAAATCCACATTATAATCAAAAACTTTTGTGGAATCTCCCTTCTTTTTAATATATAGATATCAATGGCGGCAAGATTGGTCTATCACACTTAAGAAAACACAAATGAAATATCTCTTTCCCTTGTCTGATTTTCCCCACAATAGCCACTGCTAGCATGCATACGTGTAAAACAAAAGATTCCATCCAATGCTGACCTTCATTATCGTTCACGATAGGAGAGTCCACTATATATATATATATATATATATATATATATATATATATATATATATATATATGTACATTATTTACGTTATTCGGACTATTGTCCCCATCTTTGTCGCCATATTTATTACAAGGTTTCGGCCGTTGTACGCTACGGCCTTCTTCAGGTGGTTGGAATGTCGAACTGAACCCTTTATTTTGCTCACTGGGGTAGACTGTTCTAGTTGCACGTGGCATGTTAAACCGGGTATTGAACTCACACTCTTTGGGTCCTCAAGGATACATGGCACAGTGGATAAAGGCGTTAGTTAGATCCAATGACAGGACACAAAGAGTGTGAGTTCAATACCTGGTTAAGGCAGTGGAGAACTTGGAGAGGGGAATTAACAGGAGATAACTGATAACTGACATCCATTAGACATGGCAGTTGGAACTAGAATAGTCTACCCCAGCGAGCGAAATAAAGGGTTCATTTCGACATTCTAACCACCTGAAGAAGACCGTAGCGTACAACGGCCGAAAGGTTGTAATAAATATGGCGACAAAGATGAGGGCAATAGTCCGAATAATGTAAATAGTGTACATAATACCTCATCTCAGAAATATAGACAGACATATATATATATATATATATATATATATATATATATATATATATATATATAATTTAATTTTCAATTTAAATGTATTACCCTTTAATAATCATTATTGATGATAAAATATTTAGATTTTTTGATAATTGAATACCAAAGTCATCACCTAATATTATTATTTTTTTTTAGGGAAATACTAAGTACACACACACACACACACACACATATATATATATATATATATGTGTGTGTGTAAGTATGCTTAAACATTTAAAAAGATATATGTAGGTATTAATACATGAAATTACTCGTGTATATCGGTACATATTTACCTGTATGAGTGACTGCACATGTAAAAGAACGTATGTATATGTGAAACTTGCATAGATGTGTATACAATATATGACAGAGCAAGATCTCTAATATTACCTTCAAATATCACTCCATATTAACTTAAAAACTAAACTTTAAGTAAGAGAAATTACCAATCTAAAAATAGTCGCAAATTAAATTCATAAATAAAATTCAAACTGATAGAGATATCACCTTAATAATCAATTACAACTAGAAGTAAACTTATATTTTAAAATAAAATTTTAGTATTTTAATGTAAATTCTATGAATATTTTTCTAATCGACTATTTCATATTAAATCCCCAAAATTTTTGTAGAAAGTTTTTAAAAAAACTTAAATCGCTAACAAACATCAAATTAAATTCCTTATAGACTGTTTAAACATTCAAATATATATCAAACATTATAATATTTATGAACTCTCAAAGTAAAGCAAAATAACAGCGTCTATTTCGGGCCTTTCATTCTAAAGAAAGTTAGTGACACTTTCTCTCATGACTTCCTTCGCTCTTTTTCTGTTTACGTCTTTTTTCTCCTCTACCCCTTCTATATCAATATATAACTTCCGTTAAGTTAACCGATTAAATGTGTCAATGTCTGGACTTCCTCAAATAATATTAAATATGAAAGAATAGAAATTTTAAATTACATCTAACTCAATCATGTCTCTCTCCCCACTCACTTCCTCACTTCGTTAATTTACATATGCTTAGTACTGCCCATCAAAAATGTGTAAATTTCTTTTCATTTCTCGTTTCAACCTTTGGAAGTAAAGTCTGATGATCCGCGGTCCTTTAAAAGGGCTGTGGTGAAATAATTTATTACATGGAACCTTAAAGCAGTCTGTTTTTATTTTTATTTCAATTATTTGCTCTGTTTTACATTTTGCTCTCTGGGTTTTATCTTCCTTGGGTCTACCCATACGGATCACCTAGTTTTTTGTAATAACTATATCTATATCTATATCTATATATCTATATATCTATATATATATATATATATATATATATATATACTTTTTATTTCCAAAACATATACTCACTTTGTTTATACAGGGAGCTGTTAAAAATGTCATTGCTCGGCCAAGAAGCCCATTCGAAAAGTAAATTTAATGTTTGTTTCTTTGCTCAGTTTTTTCGAAGAAAAAAAAATTAGCCTCACTCAAGGAAAGATAGAAGGAGACATTCATAATTAAGTATGAATAAGTCATGGACGTCCACTAAAGAATTTCTTGAAAATATGCGAGATTTAATTTTCAATATATTTATTGAATATCCGCCACTCAGTCTCTTGACGATTCGAATTTTACCGCCGAAAGAGGACATTTTGAAATAAAGTGTCATTTAAACAAAAAATCCTTTTTATAATTAGCATCTATGTGTATTAAAATTAAAAACATCTATTTATTTTTCATTTACGATTTCACCGTCGTCGACTATGTTGCTTATTTCTAGATCGTTCTTTGCCTTTTGCCTTAATCGACTTTCATATCTGGTCATTCGTCCTCGTTTATTATATTATTGTCAGTACCAAAATGTCGACGAGGTTTCATTCATTTACAGTCTAGATGGTTATATGTAACCATAAGTTCGGTGCTAACAGTTTCTTTTCTCGCACTTCTCGCTTGTGGGACTCCTTTCCGGCTCCATGGTTTCCAGCCAACTTTAATCTGCAAAAATTTAAATGCAATGTCAATTGCTATCTACTGTCCTCCTCGGGGCCGGATTTTTATGAAGAGAGACCCTAGGTTATTCCACTTGTGAGGCCCTTCTAAATCCCCCACCGTCACGAGTAGAGGAATATGGAAATGTGTTAAATTAAATAATTTGAGTCAAACCGAGGATGGTGACAGATGTTTATAATTACTGAATGGTAAATTAGAGTCTCCAATGCGTTATGACGGCATGTGTCTTTCTTACACATGACTAAGACAGCGTCAAATATATACACCTTTGTTGGAGGCACTCTAGATTTCAAGGCCATAAGCTCCAGCCTGCTAAATGTACAGGTGTTATGGGTCCTTACCTATAACTACAGAATGAACTCTTCCTAACACTATGTATACTACGCCTCTCAAGAGAGAGGAACGAATCGAGTCGAGCCGATAGTAGTTCACTCCAAACCAGACTGACAGTCATACTAACACCTTCCACATGTTGTATTATTATTTCGTGTAATATATCTTCGTCATTTCTACTCTTGTGTTCGTGTTGTTCTTCCTTGGTCCTAACCTAGACCATAACAACAGGCAAAGCCGTCACTGGTCTTCCTGATTACTTTTCCTCTGTTCTTGCTCCCTAGCAATTGTTCCTGTCTCTAACTCTTTTACACCTAGCAATCGCTTGTGTCTCAGGGGCTTTACTGGCTTGCTTGGGGTGAACGCGAAATAAAAAGACAAATATCACAAAAATATAATTTCTAGATTAAAACTGGTCAGTTATCTTAGATTTGAAATAAATTGGATTTTATTTTTTAAAATTTTAAATTCAGGTTATTTAATTGGTCATCGGTCACTTAGTTTATTGGTGCAATACTATTTTGTTTATGAACTGGAAAGTACGCATTCCTTAAAAGGATGAAAAGAACCTTGGCGCTCTCAGAGAAATAACTCACCAATATTAGTACAGAAAGTTGTCCGTCCAGAGAGAAAAAAAGAAGTCAGATTTTTATTTCTCTTTCTGAAATGAGGAATACAAGCATCATCCTTCATCAGACACTCTTGAGGAAATTTCTATTGTTCCTCTTCATTTTTAAGAATAAAACTGCATCCACTATCGGTTGTTTCCACACCAATACTACTTTCTTCACGAAGTACCTCTTCATCTGCCATTTGAAGGTCATTCGCCGGTGGTACGTGAACAGGAAGGTCATCAGCGTTGTGTGCTGCTGGTCTTCTCGACGAGTTTATGTTGGGAGACGCAATATGTTAGGTCTTAATGGTTAACCAACATACATTAGAATGCAGAAATAAGAGTCTTTGAAATGATCATTTGGCTCTTTCCATATAGTTACTGCAAACGGCATTGCACTCTTCGTTTTATTAAGCCAATCCCTTAGTCCAATGGAACATGCTTAGGTGACGACCACCTTTTATTATGATCCTCGAGAGGGCATCCATGATACAACTGATAGATCTTCTTAATTTCAGTTGTGATGAAACGTTGCTGAGCTTTGGGGGTAAATGAAAACATAACAAAATATATCAGGACTGTTCTTGCATTGCCTTGACATCTTGACTAGATTTTGATGATGATGATGATGATGATGATGATGATGATGATGATGATTGGACGGGTGACGAGTATCGGACAACTGAAAAGAAAAAGTAAAATTTATGGACATACAAAATATGGCTAATGGAATGTTTTGTGAAAAATGCATAACTAAACCATGAAAATTGTTAATGATTCATAAAATTACATAATAGACATGATTAGTAATAAAATAGAAATCAGTAATTACCTGTAAAAGACTTTTACAGGTGGCAATGCGAATGACCGGAGATTATTCGCACCTCATCCCATCAGAGAAACTGCGCCTGATGGAAGTAATCTGATTACATTTTTGAAATCAGTGGACAAAATTACATATAATAAATATAATATAATATAATATAGTACAATATAATATAATATGATACATATAATATAATATAACCCATATAATATAATACAATACAATATAATATATGATACATATAATATAATACAATATAATACATATAATATAATATAATATAATAAAATATGATACATATAATAAAATACAATATAATATAGTATAATATAATATAATATGATACATATAATATAATACAATATAATGCATATAATATAATACAATATATTATAATACAATATAATATATAATACAATATAATGTAATGTAATACATATAATATATAATACAAAATAATATAATACATATAATATAATGCACTATAATATAATACATATAATATATAATACAATATAATGTGATATAATACATATAATATATAGGGTGACTCAAAAAAACGGGAACTTTTTAACAATCCAAGAAAACCAAGAGTGATGGAAGAAAAATATTTAATTTATAGTAATTGAAACCTTAAACCATGCCATTTAAGAAACAATTATGGAATTTTCATTTTTTTTAAATTACGTCCTCTAGATAGCATCCTCCTGTACGAATGCATTCTTGAAATCTGCTATTGAGATTCCTCATTGACTGCTGCAACATCTCAGCAGGGATACTGTGAATTTCATTCTCGTTACTAAAATGGCGAAATGTTTACTTGCTCAAGGTCACTGTCTCGCAGTGTTGCCACTTACTCATGTCTGGCAATACGCACTTCAAAAATTCCCGTATAATTATTCACCCTGTATAATAAGTATAATATAATATAGTACATATAATACAATATAATATAATACATATAATACAAAATTACATATAATACAGCACAAAACAATTCCCGATAAAAATTGGCTGTTGATCAGTGTAATATTTCCGATGATACACAAGTGGACTCATTGTGCTGTGTAATTTTAAGTTCCTTTTGAATTCAAATATTTTCTCTTCGCATGCCGGAATATTTCGCTGATCGACTCTTGGGGACATTGTTTTCATGCTATTTGCTTTTGATTTAAAATTAACTCTCTGTTCTACATTGATTAAATGCAGTAGTTTTAAGTATTTTCGATGATTTTTCCCCTGAGATTCGTTAAATATCCCGAAAATTCTTTAGTTAGTTATTTAAAACTCCTTACAAAGTGATGTTGCGGGTACGTATTGGGGAGTCTATAAAAACATTTTTCAATTGCCATGTAATGTCATAAATTGATATTTTTTACGACTTAACAACCCTGTTGCAGGTTATTTAAAGCCAGAAAATATTTTTAGATTGGAGGAATTTTAGGGAGATAATTATTCACTGATACAAGTCTTACTACCTAAACCATAGCTGGTGGGTGGGGAAGGGGATATTTGCGCGTAAGTGAATATAACCAACGCGAATAGAACTGGAACTCGGTTCTCCGATTAACAATTCCGACTCCTTATACATTACACCAACCGCATATACAAGACTGCAGCACCTAAACCAAGCGGTCACCCATCTAGGTACTGACCAGGCTTGACGTTGATTAACTTCAGTGGTCGTATGGTGTTATAGAAACATACGAATTATATTGAATGACTGTTTATGATCCGTGGTGCGATCATTCGTGACATGCCAGTAAAAATGATTTAGCAAAAAAACTTCCGATGATGAGAAAGAGTGAGAAGAAGAGAGAGATGAAATAATGTTTTTTTATTTTTATTAGAAGAACGGACATTCTCGACATCAATTCGAACTCGGTTCTGTCTTTCATGCCAATAACGATTATGCGACAACCGTTTCCAGCCATTTTCTTTAAAAAAGAAAAACATACAAATGTTTTATATATATATAAGATGCAATAGTGTAAAACTCGAACCAAATGAAATTACAATATTTGAAGATATATGAACCTTTAAAATATTATATGTGTGCAAAAGATTGGAGAGAAAGTCTGGGTAGTTATGCAAAGGTTATGGGCTGGGAAAATAGAATCGGCTGGACACGTTCAAATTCTATCTAAGGCTTTTAACTTCACACTAATGCTGTGCCATCGGGTAAGACATGAATCCATCTTTTCTCCCCGAATAATAGCAATTGGTAAAATAGTAGGGCAGACTGTGCTATTCAGCCTTGTTAGAAAACGACAATTCCTCATTTTAAAACCGTGGATAATTTCCTAGAAAACAGTTCATTACCTTCTACATGAACTGTCAGAATACATAGAGAGATTAACACAAAGCAAAGGAAACCGCGGAGAACCATAATCGCTTACATTCCAAAAGGATAGAGAATTAAAAAAAAGATATTTAGTGAATATAAAACTGTAATCTAACACGTAAATCAAAGTAAAGTGAGAGAGAGAGAGAGGAAGAGAAGAAAAATAAAAGAAGAAAAACAGAGAGAGAAAGAAAGAGAAGAAAAGGGAAAAGAAGAAAATCAAAGAGAGAGAAGGATGAAATAGGAATAACTGAAGAAGAAAAGGAAAAAGACAGTGAGAGAAAGAAAGTAAGAGGTTGTAACACGGCGAAGGAGAAAAGATGAACAAGTGAAGAAGAAAAAGAGAGGGAGTTAGAGAGGAGAGAAAGTGTGTAATAAAGAGAGGCAGGCAGCGTGAAGGGAGAAGATGAGTGAGTCAATAACAGAGAGAGAGAGAGAGAGAGAGAGAGAGAGAGAAATCGTCATTAAGTGAAGCATTGTTAGATGATGGAAGAAAGACGATGATAGATCTTTCTCTCTCTACATTTTGCTTCTTTCTCAAGCAAAATGTAGAGAGACAAAGAGAGAGACAGAGGAAGAAAAAGAAAGAAAGGAGGAAGACTAGAGAGAATGAAAGAGAAAGAGAGAGAGAGAATTAGAAGATAGAAAACGAATCATACCATTGATGTATGTGCAGAATTTCCCGCTCGATTTAACTGGAAAAAATATATGTGCAGATATAGACGTATAATAATGCCAGTGGGATTCCATGAGAACAGATATTGACAGCCGGCTCCCATTTCCTCCCTTCAGTTTCGGATGTACTAATTGCTAATCCATGACATAGCAAAGTGGGAATAACATTTGCCGCTATCGCAAACTTATTTCTCTACAAAGAAAAAAAATTACTTCTCCTGCGAGGCAGTTGAGAAAACAATCCTGCCGACATAAGACGCGGAAGAATTAAAAATAAAAACAGAAAGGGCAGAATAACTTCAAATTCTATTATTGGATAACTCTTCTTATTTATGTGCCGTGTACAGTAGGTAATCATGGCTCTCCACAACGTCCTGTCATTTGTAGCGCTTAATAAATGTTGCTATTATTTCTCCCAAACCCTGTTCTACCGTCTATTTGCTCAAGCTCATCAAGTATGTTACGCCTAGCTTTCATCAGTCCCTGATTCCCTCAAACTGTCACTTGAGTATCAGATTTTCCAAGCATTCTTTCCTCATTCCGTTTCGCAGAAATTTCAACTGTCTCTTCCTAATGTTAACTATAATTTACCATATTGTTTCCATTTTTTCTAAAACCATGACTTTCCTCACATGTTTGGTCCATGGTACGTTTATCATACTTCTATAGAACCAGACTTCTGTTGCTTCAAGTCATTTTTCATCTATGAGGAGATTGACCACCAGGAGATTGTCATGCAGTAGGGCATATATCATATAACACTTCAGTAATCTTTTCTTTGATTCTGTTGCTTCAAGTCTCTTCTTAATCTATGTGGAGATTGGCCACCAGGAGATTGTCATACAGTAGGGCATATATCATATAACACTTCAGTAAACTTTTCTTTGTGTTGTGGAGTTATTTCCACAATAGAACTTGTAGTCGGACTAAATGCGTCCTAAATAGATTAAACGTACTAAAACGTTAGGAACTTGTAATTAAGTGTTACGCAGAGTAATCGAGTTGTGGTCGCTGAACACTACTCCTCCTCTCGACTACTCCTGACTCCTACTTATAATAGGTGGGAGAGTCTATTACCTATAGACTAGGTGTCTTTTACTGTAGCACCCCCTCCTAAAACTTTACTCCGTCGGAGTAAAAAGTTTTAATTTTTTATTTTATTTTATTTTTTTACAGAAAAAGAAAAAAAAATTCATTTTCTTAGCAATATCGTAGCGTATCTCCTACGTTTTGGATCCATTTTTAAATGATCAGTTACCTTTCTTTTTCTCTTGGATCGGCGTATCTCAGGTAACATAGTTGCTGGCGTTGGAAGATCAAACGTATCAAAAATCACCTCCATAGGTGTTTCTTCAACTGAAGCACTGTCAACTACTTCTGAAGAGCGTCGTCTGATCTGGTTAATTTGCCGTCTGCGCGTGAATTTTTCACCTTTCACGAAGTACATCATGTTGCCAATCCGCTTTTCTATTTTTCCAATCTCCCAGAATGATTTATTCTGTTTATATACCTTAAAGTATACTTTTTCACCAGGATTGTATTTATTAACTTGAATAAACTTTTCTGTACTCGGCTTTGTCTTTTTTGGTAATAATTTGTCGAAGACAGATCTTACCCGACGTGCAAACATCACCTCGGCTGGTGATTGTGAGGCTGGTGTTGCGTTATTTGTGGTAAGTCTGTATACCTGTAGAAACTTCTGTAGGGCTTCATCTGTAGGTATTTCCCTAGCTTTCTTTAAAGCTCTTTTAAGGGTGTCCACAAATTTTTCAGCTAACCCGTTTGATCCTGGGTGATATGGAACTGTGCTAATATGTTCGACATTTTATTCCTTACAGAAATCTTTAAATTGTTTCGACGTAAATTGACTTCCGTTGTCCGTCACAATTGTGTCTACAACACCAAACCTTGCGAACAATTCCAGCAGGAAGTTTTTCGTACTTTGCGTCGTCGAATTTCTTATCCTTTGTATCTCAGGCCATTTTGAGAAATTATCCACTACTATGATGTAATGGTATCCATTCAGTGGACCTGCAAAATCCACATGCAACCTAGACCATGGTAGGTCTGTTTTTGGCCAGGGATTAAATTTTACTGGTGGTGCCTTTGTAGCCAAAGCACAGCCTCTACATTTTGCTACTGCGTTCTCAATGTCCCTGTCCATATTCGGCCAATAAACAAAACTTTGCATTAGGCTCTTCATCTTAGTGCTGCCTGGATGACCAGTATGAAAATCTTTTAATATTTGTTTCCGGAGTGTGTATGGAATTACCACACGTTCTCTATATAACAATACTGTATCGCAAATCGAAAACACATTTGTTGTGTACTGGTCCCTCTTGGCTATTTTTTCTTTTACTTTCAAGATATACTCGTCCCTGCTGGCTTCTTCTTCTATTTTTTCTAGAGTTACCGGAAGTTCCCGAACTGCATTGCACACAGTAATTTTCAGCTCTTCTTCTGACTTCAGTGGGGCAATTACCGTGTCTTCTAATGGTTCGCTCTTTTTAGGAATTAACCTGGACAGCCCATCAGTATAGTCAAATTTATTGGATGGTATGTACTCCATGCTGAAGTTATAATTTAGCAATATTGTAGCCCATCTTTGTAGTCGGTTTGCTGTATGCTTCGGCAAACCCTTTTTCGATCCAAAAATCGAAATTAGAGGCTTATGATCAGTTTGTAGCTTAAAATGTCGACCGTGGAGAAAACAGTGAAATTTCGCTACTGCAAATATTATTCCTAACGCCTCTTTCTCTATCAGAGAGTAATTCTTCTCAACCGGAAGTAGTGCTCTAGAAGCATGAGCAATTGGTTTTACTTGACCATCTGTCATTTGGTGTAAAATACACGCTCCTATTCCATACGCACTTGCATCGCAAGCTACCATGATTTCTAAATCCGGATTGTAATGGGTTAAAAATAATTCCGAGGTTAATACTGCCTTTATCTTTTCAAATGCTTTCTGGCATTCATTAGTCCACTTCCAGGGTTTTCCTTTCTTCAATAGTTCATTTAATGGTCCCCGCAGATCATACATTTTAGGGATGTATATTTGGTAATAATTGGCTAATCCCAAAAAACTTTGTAATGTTGTAATATCTTTCGGAGCCGGCATGTCTTTTATAGCCGCTGCTCGCTCTGGGTCTGGCCTTCTACCATTCTTATCGATGATCTGCCCCAGATATTTCACTTTTTCCATGAAAAACTCACATTTACTTTCCTTGAGTTTAAATCCAAACTCCTGTATTCTGGAAACTACTGCATTGACATGTTTCACGTGTTCTGCAATACTTGTACTTCTCATGAGGATGTCGTCTAGATACGCTACTGCGAAATCCAAACCACCCAACATCGAATCCATTACTTGTTGGAAAATGGCGGGGCGACCTTAATCCCAAAAGGTAGTCTGTTAAATTTATACAGACCCCGATGTGTGTTAATACACAAAAGTTTAGACGTTTCTTTTTCTACTGGTATTTGCAGATATGCATCGCTGAGGTCTATTTTCGAAAATATTGTGCCTCCATTGAGCTTTGCAAATATTTCTTCCGCTGTTGGTAGAGGATAATTATAGTCTTTGAGTGCCGCGTTTAACCCCGTCGAAAAATCCGCACAAACACGAATGTCTTTAGACTTTTTCTTCACGTATACCGTCGGAGCTGCCCAATCACTATAGTCAACTTTTTTGAGTACACCGGATTTCTCTAATCTGTCCAATTCTTTATCAATCTGTTCTATTGAGGCAAACGGAACACTCCTTTTCTTTTTGAATACCGTCTGAGCGTTTTCTTTTAAAAAGAATTTTGCCTCCATCTTGGTACACGTTCCCAAGCCCGGAGAAAAAACAGTAGGAAATGTTTCCTTAAGTTTCGTTATTAATTTTTCGGATTTGGAGTTAAAACTTTCTACCTTGTAACAGAAAGAATTTATCGGTAGATCCCATAATTGAAATTCTGTTATCCAATTAGTACCAAGTAAGTTCGTGGTATTTTCTATGACAAATAGTTTAACTTTTCGCTTTTTTTTATTTAACGTGACGTTCGTAACAAGTTCTCCAACAAATTGCGATTTTCTTTGTCTTCATTAAAGTTGGTTTCCCCAACTTCTTCCACGTATGCAAATTTATGATAGAGAGATCCGAACCAGTGTCAAGTTGAATTTTTATTTTTTTATTATTTATTTCGACGGTAACAAATTTTCTAGTTATTCCATCGTTTACCTCGTTGGACTTTAATTTCCTTATTTTATTGCCTTTATTTTTTGAACGGCAATGTGTGTGTCTGTGCCCAACTCTTCCACAATTGAAACATTTTTTATACCTAAAATTGCAATATCTGTACCAGTGTAGTTCACCGCAAGCAAAACATGGCTTCGGGCGTTTTTGTTTGTTTTTCACTGGTATTTTACTTTTTGCTTGATAATCTGCAATTTTATTATTCCTTTTGTTAGACTGACTTTCTTCTTTGTAGCGAATTTTCCTTACATGCGAAACGCCAGACTGTTCTATCTTTTTTGCGTCTTTTTTTACGCTAACATATCTTGTGCAGTCTTCTGCCAAATTCTGTACCGTAATACTTGGATTGCTTTCCAATTTTGCCAGTACTAATTGTCTCAACTCTGCGTCTTTTTCCGCTACCGGGACTTGAACAAACACTAAGCACTTAAAATTGTCTGCGCTTAACTCTGCTGGCTTGAATTCTTCACAATGCTTATTCACATTGGCTGCGCACGTTATATAGTCATATTCGTCATCTTTTATCAAATTCAAACATTTCCACCTCTTGTGGAACAAAGATGTCTTTTGACTAAATAACTGACTTAATATATTTACCGCCTCGGTAAATGCCAACTCGTTAGTTCTTTTCGGTAAAATGTAGTTTACCAATTTGTTATGCTCAGCATTTCCTAATTTACTTAAAAGAAGCCTAACCTTCTTTTCTTCAGACCACAAGCGGCAGTCCTCGTTATACACGTCCGTATATTTTTTTAAATATTCTTCAAAAGTTACTTCTTCATCTGGACTGTACGTAAATATTTCAATTGAATTCCATATTGTATTCTCTGGGAAGGAATCATTTTGTAGACTTTTCTCTTTCCTGTTCTCGGTTATTTCCAGAATTTTTCTTTGAAACTTCCCATGCATTTGTTCCATTTTCTGTTGGAATTGCATCTGTCTATTGAAAGTTTCCTCCTGTAACTGCATCTGGAAAGTATTTTGTTGTTCCAATATTTTCGTTTGTTGTTCCAATTGGAACTTTAAAAAATCCTGGAATAGACTTTTGCATTCCACCATTTTTTTTTCAAAGTGTAAATCCGAGACTTTGTCGCTCACGTTATTTGTGGCGAACGAACTTTTTCTTCCTCCTTATGAGTGCAAATCTTCGCTTCCAAAAGTTGTATTGGCGAACGAATTTTTTTTTCTGCCTCTGTATGAGTACAAATCGTCGTCTCCAAAAGTTGTATTGGCGCACGAAATCTTTTTTTCTTCTCTCCCGTATGAGTTCGAATCTTCGTCGCCAAAAGTTGTTGTGGAGTTATTTCCACAATAGAACTTGTAGTCGGACTAAATGCGCCCTAAATAGATTAAACGTACAGAAACGTTAGGAACTTGTAATTAAGTGTTACGCAGAGTAATCGAGTTGTGGTCGCTGAACACTACTCCTCCCCTCGACTACTCCTGACTCCTACTTATAATAGGTGGGAGAGTCTATTACCTATAGACTAGGTGTCTTTCACTATAAGACTTTGATTCTATTGTTTCAAGTCACTTCTTCATCTTTGAGGAGATTGCCCACCACGATATTGTCATACACTAGGGCATATATCATCTGACAGTTCAGTAAACTTTTCTTTCATTTTGTTGCTTCAAGTCACTTCTTCATATTTAAGAAGATTGCCCACAAGGAGATTGTCATACAGTAGGGCATATATCATATAACAGTTCAGCAATCCTTTCTTTGATTCTGTTAATTCAAATCTCTTCTTCATATATGAGGAGATTGCCCATCAGGAGATTTTCATGCAATAGGACATATATCATATAGCAGTTCAGTAATCTTTTCTTAGATTCTGTTGCTACAAACCTCTTCTTAATCTATGTGGAGATTGCCCACCAGGAGATTGTCATAAAGTAGGGCATATATCATATAACAGTTCAGTAATCTTTTCATTATTTCTGATGCTAAAAGTCAGTTCTTCATCTTTGAGGATATTGCCCACCAGGAGATTGTCATGCAGTAGGTCATATATCATATAACAGTTCAGTAATCTTTTCTTTGATTCAGTTGCTTCAAGTCTCTTCTTAATCTATGTGGAGATTTCCCTCCAGTAGATTGTCATAAAGTAGGGCATATATCATATAACAGTTCAGTAATCTTTTCATTATTTCTGATGCTAAAAGTCAGTTCTTCATCTTTGAGGAGATTGCCCATCAGGAGATTGTCATACAGTAGGTCATATATCATATAACAATTCATAATCTTTTCTTTGATTCTGTTGCTTCAAGTCTCTTCTTAATCTATGTGGAGATTGCCCACCAGGAGAGTGTCATACAGTAGGGAATATATCATATAACAGTTCAGTAATCTTTTCCTAGATTCTGTTGCTTCAAACCTCTTCTTAATCTATGTGGAGATTGCCCACCAGGAGATTGTCATAATGTAGGGCATATATCATATAACAGTTCAGTAATCTTTTCCTAGATTCTGTTGCTTCAAACCTCTTCTTAATCTATGTGGAGATTGCCCACCAGGAGATTGTCATAATGTAGGGCATATATCATATAACAGTTCAGTAATCTTTTCTTTCGTTCTGTCGCTTCAAGTCTCTTCTTAATCTATGTGGAGATTTCCAAATAGGAGATTGTCGTACAGTAGGACATATATCCTATAACATTTCATCAATATTTTCTATGATTCTGTTGCTTCAAGTCAGTTCTTCATCTTTGAGGAGATTGCCCATCTGGAGATTGTCATACAGTAGGGCATATATCATATAACATTCAGCAATCTTTTTTTTGATTCTGTTGCTTCAAATCACTTCTTCATCTTTGAGGTGATTGCCCACAAGTTATACAGTAGGGCATATATCATATAACAGTTCAATAATCTTTTCTTTGATTCTGTTTCTTCAAGTCACTTCTTCATCTTTGAGGTGATAGTCCAGCTTCACTGCGATAGTGTAGTGAGCACGACTGCAAGCAACATAAGCTGGGTTTATTTTTCGTTTCAATTATAATTTTCGTCATGATATCTCTCTCCACTGATAAATTTCATCTTGGCATTAACAATATCTAGAACAGACGATGCCATACCGAAATTCGAAGTCTCATTGGAATAGTGAAAGATGCCTTTCAGAAACTAAGCACAATATTATGAAACAGAAAATAATAGTTGGAAACACAGATAAGAGGGAACAAATAATTATATACTAATCCTACTATATGACAGTGAATGTTAGACAATTTTATCACGGACTTGAAGCAAAGTAAATGTGGCCCTACATAAGGATATTGAGAATGCCATGTCTAACGAGGAAGTTTTAATGAAATTTTGAATTAAGAGAATATTTTTACATAGTATCAGAAAAAGAGTTGATCTTTCTGGAACACATAATGAGGAAAGAATGTTTGGAGTATCTGACACTCACAGGACATGTTTAAGGCAAGAATGGTAGAGAGAAATGGCAAGTAACCTGCTTTGCTAGCAGGACATACTGAAGGTGAGAGAGTCAGAGGAAACAGAAAATGTCTGGGTACATAGAGATTTAAAAACAATAAAGATGAAAACTATATTCCAACAAATGAATGGAATAATAATAAAAAAACCTTCATTTTTAACCTCAACAATCAACACAATTCATGTTTCTTGTTAAGTTTGTTTAAATTCTCAAGCTTTACTGATATTATTATTTCTAGCAGAACTATTCGTTTTATCTATAGAATTTTATTCTTCCTGAATAATTATTTTGGAAATCTTACTCCATATTTAGTTTAACCTTGTAATACAGATTATGACTAAACCCTAATCCTCTTATCGATAGCTTATTCTTGAATTATTGCCTTTGCTCATGTAGTAATGCTTTGTTCTCTACTCTGTAATCCAGGATCATTCTTAATGTAGCAAATGAACGTTTACACTTATTTAATCAATTCACCTCAAGCTAGGCGATAATGTCACTAAGACGCTAGGGGCTACTAGCAGTGAAAGAGAATGAAACGACTTTATAAGGAACTAGAAACACATCCGCAAACAGAATGGATAAACCTCTACATATATTAGGAAAAAAACGGGAAGGCGTATAAATGGAAGGATAGGCGAACCTATCTACTCCTATTGAGAAGAGGAAATAAAAAGAGAGAAATAGTAAATAAAATTCAGGCAGAGACGTTAGAAATATAGAGGTAAAGTAGACTTTAGAAGAAACCGCAAACCCAATCCTCAACAGGAATTAAGGTATAAACCGCTACTCCTGTTCAAAAGACTGAGGAGGAGTGTGAACAGGACCCTAGGTAAACCTATCTACTGCTATTGAAGAAAAATAAAAAGTAAATAAAATTTTAGATTTTAAGTGGAAGCATTAGAAGTAAAGAAATGAAATAATCTTTAGAAGGAACCGGAAACTCAATCCTAAACAGGAAACAATGGATAAACGTTTACTCTTGTTCAAAAGACTGAGGAGGAGGGAGAAGCCCTAGCGAATAAGAGAAATAACCGGACGTTTAAATTAGGACATTGCTTTTTATAACAGTTTATACGATACATATATAAGTAAATAGCAGGACAGACTGTGTCCTATAGCCTTGGGTGGCAACCGGTCTAGGAGAAGGTCAACTTTGAATTCAAAACCTGAAACACTAGTGTACGGACCGAGGGCGACCCACAACATATGCCGTGGCCTTCAGTTGTCGGTCAAGAGCTCGAGAAGGAGATGAGCGCCGCCAAGTCACCTGAAAGCCGATGGAAAGGATCATGGGGAAGAAGAATCCATCTGTTTATTCGTAACTCAGTTTCCTCGACGACTGAAGTAGTCGAGGGTTGGATGCTGACCGAAATGGTTCATCGGCGTGAAACGTGGTATCGACGGTACGAGATCGAATTCTTGCCTAGTCTGTTGCGTTGATTTTCACATGTATGCCTTTGGGAAAGGCATACATGTGAAAATCTCTCTATGGATTAAATAGCAAAGTAAATTTCTAGCCTTGGATGGAAGCCAGTCTATGAAAAGACATACTCTGAATTCAGGCAACAGGAAACTAATTCAATATTTTTCCCAAGACGTCATTACTATTCAGATATAACAAAGAAAAGGAATCTGTGGAGAGCCATGACCGCTTACGCTCTGAGGAGATATAGCTTCTTTTTTAACCAATCAAAACGAACATTTTTGGAATCCAATATTTATCAAGTTAAATCAACGTAAGTATAAAGATAAACTTCTACAAGATTCAGTCGCAGTTAAGTTCAGTGTCAATAGACTTGAAGATCAGTAAACCATTTCCCATGTGGCGTATTCCTTTATTAACTTTTTAGTACTTGAGTTCATAATCAACTTTATAGTATCTCGTAGTGTGTTATACAACTGGGTACTTGTGTAATTCTCACCTGCACCAGGAGTCAAACCAAGGTAAACCTTAGGATTTACAGCGATGGTTTTTCCAGAAGAAACATTCTTCCTAATTAGAAAACTTGGGCAACACATTTGTCCCAAACCCATTTTGTCATATTTGTCATTTCACCAGTTGTGGAAGTATCGTTTATCTGCGTGTTTTGAGCGAAGCTTAACGCAAATTCTGTTTTCAAATGTCCCTAAAAATGTTACACTTTAGCAATTTAGCGTTCATTTTGTTTATGAAAATCCATAGACACTAAATGACCGAAATAAGAGTAGTTTAGTAAATGTACAAGAATGTTTCTTCTACCTCAGTGAAGTTGCTCAAATCGATATGTCATCCATTCTAAAATGGAAGGAACATTTTCAATCCTGTAGTAGTGTAGAAGTTTAATGGGGGCGTCAGTTGTATTTGTCAGACTTGACCTCTTGATTATATCCGCCTGTGGAGGTGATCCCCATGTGTGGCACTTTTTGAAAGTGCCTGAAAACTTCACCCCGTGTTAATGCAAGCCTTGGGTAGATAGTGTCGTTCGGAAGCCGTCCATTGTTCTGCTCGCACGAAGTTACAATTCATCGTGGCCGAAGGTATGAGTATACTGGCCTTGTTAAAAAAAATGACCATGCTAGATTATGTGCTTTCTCCCAGAAACTGTAATTACGGTCTGCTCAGCATACTTGCGGTATAAACCACGTGTGGACTCTGTGAGTTGAGTGGGCCTATGTAATAGGGATATTCAATCCAACAGAATGACAGGATAAGGAACAAACAGAAAAGGTTGAGAATTTTTACATGTTTCGCGTTTATTAATGCTTCATCAGAAAATGAAATATGGACGGTAAAGAAAATTCTATTATTTTTATTTGTTTTATTTTTTATTGGTTAAGCAGACCTCACGTGTATTTGTCCTGTCAAGCAGTGTTTGTGTGTATAATCTATATGTGTATGTGTATCACAATTCTAGTTTGTCTGAGCTGAATTAGGTTGATATTATGTATGGGTGTGTGGGATAGTGTGATCTTGAACGTCTAGTGGGCATTTTATTTATTTCTTGTCGTTGACCGCATGTTGATTGGGGATGAGTGTGAAAGAACATAATTCATGACATTGGAAATATTTTTTTATCACTACTGTTTTTAAATATCCCATGCTATAATAGTAATAATTTTGCCAGGAAGGGAGATTTTCAATATGATCTTACATAATTCTCGTTTGTCAATACGGAATTTGGATGGTAATGGGGAATTCGTATGCGTGTGCGTCTAGTAGGCATTTTTATGCATGTTTCGTAGTTTTCCGCTTGTTTAATGGGAAACGTTTAGTCTACGAGTGAAAGAATGTAAGTTATACTCATTGCTGTTGTAGGTAGACATATCTGAGATTCTTTAAGTATGGATTTTATAAAAGTTGGTGATACAATAAAGTGTGATTGACGCGTTTTAATAAATCCAAAATATTTTTCAGAACTCCTGTTAAGTATTTCCTACTTATTTAATTATGATATATTCTAATTAGGGCGGCATTTATAAAATCGAACTTGTTACTTGTTTTGTTTCAGAATTAACCACAGCGTTTTTATGCAGCAGGGTTTCTGTGGTAACGAACTTTCATTGGATTTGTCTTCGTTATGTTATGCTAATGTAAAAAGGAACGAAACGTAAACAGGACAATCAAAGAATTCAACTGGTTTTATGTATTATCTTATATAGTGTACATTCGGGCAGCAATCTTTCTTTCACACACACACACACACACACACACACACACACACACATATATATATATACATATATATATATATATATATATATATATATATATATATATATATATATATATGAATTTGACGGACAGGGAAAAATTGCAACGTTTTTATTATACAGTATTTTTTGTGTTCTTACGGTTTTTTCTTATAAGAGGACAAAGAGAGTGTAATGGTTGTTCATAGCGATTATTGTCTCAAACGATTATGGCAAATTCATTAGCCATTTTCATTTGCTTAATTTTTCGTATATTTTTCCATGTTTAGCAAGTGTTTTAACAGAGGGCAAAAAAATATGACTCCGAAATCCGAAGTCGCATATTTTGGAATAACGAAAAATGGCTTTCAAAAGTTTATCAAAGTATTAAGAAACAGACAAATTTCGTTAGAAATATGGCAATGAATGCTCGACAATCTCTGCACAGATGATGAAGAGACTTGAGGCAACAGAAATATACAGTCAACGACGAAATTTCTCGTACATCCATTAATTTTGTATATTTTTATCCATTTCTCAGAATCCAATACCCGTATGATGCCAGGATTATTTTTATATGTTAATAAGTACAAAAATGAATATAAAACTCAATTTTGGGGACAACAGATTAAATACAACGAATATGACAGGCGAATTATGCAAAAAAGCAGAAGACGAAATTGTTTGTACAGTCTGAAAATTAGAATAAAATGAACAATTTTCGCAATATTACTAACCAATAGCGTGGCCCTTCCTCTTTATAACTTGCTGCAATAGTTTTCTAAAGTTTTTGATGAGATTTACAAAAAACAAACCATGATCAACCACGTCCTGAAGGGACACGGTAAGTAGAAAGTACTAAGCTGTGATGTACAGAAGAAATGATCATACTAAGCTGTTTTTGTATACTAATAGTAATTGTAACTGATAGTAAACATTCTGTGTTGGACAGTAGCAGGTCAGCTGCTAAGAAAGTTGGTTCCCTGTGACGTGCGAGACGGTTTTTCTCTCCAGAATCTATCATAGATATCTATAAGTCTACCATTCGTCCATGCTTCGAATATTGCTGCCACATATTGTCCTATGTCCCTGCCATTTACCTTGCGCTCCTTGATAAAATCCAAAGAAGAATCAGCAATATTATTGGTCCTGATCTGGCAACTGAGCTTCGTTCACTTTCCCACCGCCGTAAGGTTGCCTTTCTGTGTCTTTTCTTTAAATACGTTCATGGTAATTATTCGGATAATCTCTTCGCTATGGTACCCTGAATTTTTTTTAAATTAAGCGCAGTCCAAGACTATCGTCGAGATCTCATCAATTTACAGTTGAGCTGGCTAGATGTAACCGTAAGTTCTATCATAACAGTTTATTTTCCCAGACTTCTCACTTGTGGAACTCCCTTCCGTTCCATGCTTTCCAGCAAACCTTAATCTTCAAAAATGCAAATGGCATGCCAATCGCTATCTACTGTCCTCTTGATTACTCTTTTCTTTTCCCGATCATTAGTAATCTTTCTGTTCCTAATTCTTCCTCACCCAGTAACCTCTTGTGCCGTAGTGGTGACATTACTATAGTGTATCATAGTAGTTGTAATTCGAAACTGCTTTGCACCATAAAGCAGTATGAATAATTTCTATAGCCTCTTTGTTTCTCGTTTATACACAGGTCTGTGTGCGAATATGTGTATGTGTGTACATGTGTGAATGTGAATACATACATACATTTCATATATATATATATATATATATATATATATATATATATATATAAGTTAACCCAAACAGGAAAGGAGAAATGATATTAAGAAGACTGAAACAACAAATTCTTAAACGTGGGAAATGCCTACTTCGAAAATCAGCATTCCAGATCCTGGACTTTACCAGAGCTCGAATACCGACCTTTGACACTGATGGGAAACACGTAACTATGTCAGCAACAAAGCTAGCCTATTCAAACACAAATTCGCACGCATATATATATATATATATATATATATATATATATATATATATATATATATATATATATGGAGAAAGGGAGAATTTACTTATGTATGTAAAACGCCTACATCGTGACAACGCAAAGCACCCATTTTTCCCTCCTTTTATTGCGCGTGTATGAATTCGGCGTGTTTCCTCTAATTGAAGTGTGTCAAGTCTCCAGCGGTGAGGAAAACACGCGAGATTTGTTGAGACAGCACTCAGGGTTTACATGGACGACGGTCTGTTTGCTTTACGAGTTCTGATAGTTAAAACATCTGAATATTGTTAACGCTCTTCATCCGACAGAACTGTCACCGAAAAAAAGAAAAAGAAAAAGGAAAACGAAACAAGACAGAGTGAAAGCAGTAAAAACGTAAAAACACGGAGCAGTAGCCTTCCTTGCAGACTGACAGACAGAAGAGAAAAGACGAGACATTCTTGAGGAATTTAATGTCTCTTTCTCTCTGGCACATTTCTTGCGACTGAGATAACTGATGTTTTCCCACTGGCACCAGCGACCGGAGTTCGAAACCAATCGATATAGCAGACCCGATTAACTCTATTTCATATCGGCAAGTCTAATTTAATCTAGTCCAGAATAATCCTTGGGCTAACTTCTTGTAATATGTTATAAAACATTCTAGCATAAACTATGCCATCACTCGTCCGTATCCCGCCTCTCTTTTACAGTAATCAAAAATCGCCTTTCTTAGGTACAATGTTATGTGACAAATCTAGTATACAAACTGATAATAAGTATATATATAAACGCATTCAACACTAATCATATGTCAATATTTTTATTGAAATCTAGAAATTAGGCCTATAGATCTGTGGGCGTAAAATTGAATAACATTGAGGGCTATGGAATACACACAATAATAACATTGAGGGTTATGGTATACACACAAATATAACATTGAGGTCTACGGAATACATACAATAATAACATTGAGGGCTATGGAATACACACAATAATAACATTGAGGGCTATGGAATACACACAATAATAACATTCAGGGCTATGGAATACATACAATGATAACATTCAGGGCTATGGAATACACACAATAATAACACTGGAGGCTATAGAATGCATACAATAACATTGAAGGATATGGAATACACACAATAATAACATTGAGGGCTATGGAAAACACAATAATAACTTTGCGGGCTATGGAATACCCACAATAATAACATTGAGGGCTATGGAATACATACAATAATAGCATTGAGGGCTATGGAATACACACAATAATAACATTGAGGGCTATGGAATACATACAATAATAACATTGAGGGTTATGGAATAAACACAATAAAAACATTGAAGGCTACAGAATGCATACAATAATAACATTGAGGGCTAAGGAATACACACAATAATAACATTGAGGGCTATGGAATACGCACAATAATAACATTGAGGGCTATGGAATACACACAGTAATAACATTGAAGTCTACAGAATACACACAATAATAACATTGAGGGCTATGGAATACACACAATAATAACATTCAGGGCCATGGAATACATACAATGATAACATTGAGGGCTATGGAATACACACAATAATAACATTGAGGGCTATGGAAAACACAATAATAACTTTGCGGGCTATGGAATACACACAATAATAACATTGAGGGCTATGGAATACACACAATAATAACATTGAGGGCTATGGAATACAAACTATAATAACATTGAGGCTATAGAATGCATACAATAATAACATTGAGGGCTATGGAATGCATACAATAATAACATTGAGGGCTATGGAATACACACAATAATAACATTGAGGGCTATGGAATAAACACAATAAAAACATTGAAGGCTACAGAATGCATACAATAATAACATTGAGGGCTATGTAATACGCACAATAATAACATTGAGGGCTATGGAATACACACAATAATAACATTGAGGCTATGGAATACACACAATAATAACATTGAAGTCTACAGAATGCATACAATAATAACATTGATGGCTATGGAATACACACAATAACATTGAAGGCTACAGAATGCATACAATGATAACATTGAGGGCTGTAGACTCTCCGCAGCAAATCTCTATGAACGAGGTACAAAGCATGTTCCATAGATCCCCGACTATCATCTGCGGATATAATAATATATAATATTATTACATGGGTAAACAATAGGTTAAATTCTGGATAAGGTGGGGCATATTCTAGCTTAGCTTATTCTATACTCGGAATGTATAAATTGATCTAGCCTAACCTATTCCCCGATTATAAAACAACCTATCCTACAATAAACCAGGTATACTCTGGGCGAGGGGTAAACTTTCGGTTGGTACTTTTAGTAAACTGAGTTTTGAGAAAGTCAGTTCCTTGCAAGTTATAATTTGAACGTGAACTATTTTATTGCATACTTTCAATTTGCATTCATAGTTTTGGAAATGATTCCAACGAGGGCGAAAAAAGAAATTCAGTCCCAGCTTATGGGATATATCCATATATATTCATGTATATGGATTCCTGTTTACTTTCATGGTAGTTATATTTTGGATCACAATCTCGAGCTGATTCTGACTAATTTGGGATTACAACATTCCTTCAGCGTTGGCAAGGCTACCAATGAAGGTGATAGATCATTTTGAATTCGAACCCCTACCAACACGTCATGTGACAGCTTGACGGGGAAAAGCTCATTAATTTCCATGATTGATGGAAACTAGCCAACGAAAAGCAAAAGAACTTTTAAATAACTATCAATAATACAAAAATACAAAAATATTACACTACTTAAAATGTGAAAAACGACTACAAATATAAGAAGTCAAAACCATAAAATCCAAACAATCTTGCACCAATAAAATCTTTATCCAGTTTATGAACAAACACTAAATATGTATCACAGGAAAGCGACTTTGAACTTTAGCACTAAGAATCTAGATGCAATACAAGGATTCATACGAAAAAAAATTGCATGTCGTTGAGTCGGCGGTGTTGAGTAAGCAGGCTTTGTGGTCAATATCGAATATATGGATAGAGCGTTAATAGAATTAATGAAAAAGTTGTTTGTTTTTTTTACTTAACTCATATTTACTTCAATGTTTCGTGTTTACATAGATGCTACCACTCCTCAGAACAGAGTCGGACAATTTGACACTGTTCTAAGGAGTGGTTGGATCTACGTAACTACGAAAATTTGAAGTAAACATGAGTTAAAGGAAAAACCTTTTTCATTAATTCTGTATACAGGGTAGCAATATAGTCAATATACAGTTACTTATAATAATAAAAAACATTGAAGTAGTTGGTTTGCAGTTCAAACAGTACAAGTAATTAATTTATTATTGTTTACCATAACATTTTATTCTTATTAACCAGAATTAACCAGAACCATCTTAAGAATAAATTCCTGAATTGTTAATTGATTTCTCTTAATTGTTATTGCAAGTAACTACATAGTGACTTTACTGCCACCCTATATATATATATATATATATATATATATATATATATATATATATATATATATATGAAGAAATATAGTCTTAAAGTGTGCTATATTTATGGGATAAAGTGCTCATTATCAGAGATAGAGCGTGTGTAAATATAAAAGTGGACATGGAAGTCAGCACTTAGAGGCGACAGTCTGTTTCATGCTAGTGCAATCGTCAGGCAACTAATACTGTTATTTTTCTCGGATATTTATATATAAGGGTCAGTGGTGCATTATGGGTAGTCTATTTTGGCGGTTACATTTACCGGAAGTCGCTTATTTGTTTATTTATTTATGTCAAATTATTTTGCTTGTTTTTTGTTTGTTTTTTGTTTGTTTGTTTTTTTTTTTTTTTTTTTTTTAATTTATTTTTTTTTTATCTTATATATTTATTTATTTATTTTTTATTTTGATCGGTGTTTTTTTGTTAACGTAGTAAAAATTTGTTTATATAGCTTATTGTTAGTAGTCTATTATGGCGGTCATTTACCGGAAGTCGGATGTTTGCTTATTTATTTGGGTCAAATTGTTTTGCTTGTTTTTATTTATTTTCATTTTTATTTTTTATATTATATATTTGTTTATTTGTCATTGATTAAATCTATTTGTTGAATTTTGGGGTGGGATGTTGCCGTTTGTTCTTACTATTATTTTGGTCGGAACAGTTTTTAATTTATCTATTTGAGTTGATTATCTTTATTTGTTTTTTGTAAACGGCTAGTTTATCGTAATCGGTTGTTAGTTTATATATTTGGATGTATTTAGATCAATTAAATTTAGATCAAATAAATAACAACACGTATAATAATACGTGTTGTTATTTATTTGTTACACTATATATTTTTGGCTTTGCTTGGAGGAAAAAATAGCTATCATTACCTTCCCAGATCAAAATAAATTATTAAATAAAAGATCCGAGCTAATCTCAAAATGCAGACATGAAAACAAATTTTTACTACGTAACTTAAAATAGAAAAATAAATAAATATATAAACAAACAAAACAACAATAAAATAAGCAAAATAAATTACTCCAAAAAAATTACAAAACCACACCTGTTAGAATATGCGAAATAAAATCAAAACAAAAGAACGGACGAAAGTTATAACTGTTATATAACGATAAAAAATAAAAAATTAATAATAGATAATATACTACGTTACTTAAAAATCGAAAGCCAAAAATATATAGTGTAACAAAAAATTGCACTTAAATTTTTAATATTGTACGTATACATGGAATGAAAAAATCAAAAGGAATTTGCAAGGAAACTATGAAACAGAACAAACGATTACATCTATCGAGATCAACGTTAAAACGATGACACCTAGTTGCAAATCTAGTAACACGATTAAATTCATGCAGGAAAGACACTAAGTAAAAAAAAAAGTCATTAGAAGAGGTGACATAAAAACATAGAAAAGGCAGAGGGAAGCCACGTGGGAGAAAGTGACTGAAGACAAGATGCCAGATCGGGATGGATACTTTGAATTTTGTCAAGAATCTCGGTATATGCAGCTTTGAGTCGATTTCCGATAAGTATTGTGAAAACTAATTGTATTTGACACTATATATATATATATATATATATATATATATATATATATATATATATATAATGACCTTAAATGTTATTTTCAATGGACATCCACATTTGAATAGATGTTTTTATTTATAAATAAATAAATGGAACGTCTACTCAAGTTTAGATAGGCACTAAAATAACGTTTAATGTCATAGAATCTATTGGATTAATCAATATAAATCCTTTACAACTTTACAGCTCAAAATCTCCACTTTTTCTACCTCCTTTTTCATCCATATATCAAGCACTTCGTTCAGTAATCCTCTACCTTGAGTGGCTCGTGAGCCTTACATTGGTTTAATTCTTGTATTAGGTGAACTTTAGTAAGAAAGAAATGTGCACAAACATTCGAAAATTCCGACCCAAAGATGAACGAGTCTTTCATTGGAGAAAAAAGAACATTTTCATTTCAATCACTTCGCTGAACGAAATAAAAGACTGATTGCCCGATTAATTATGGCTTTAGAATGAAGCTTGCTTTCTCCAGATCCTTGTCACAATTTATTTCACCAATGGATCCACATTTGAAACTCCAAGGGACTCTGAGAATCATTTTGACAGATACAAAGCTGATGAAAATTTAATTCTGTTCGTAAACTATATCTTTTGATAATACTTGACGCTCCCATTTGCACCCTGGAAGGAGTTGTTAATCTCACTAGTACTCATTTGCCGCGTCAACCATTAAGCCAAACCTGCAAGAGAAACAGCTTTGTTATTTTGTTATTGCTTAGGTTAAGCGTTATTTTCATTATGGGTTTATGTTTGTTTATACAGTTTTTTATTTGTTTATATTGGTTTTCTTTTTCTTTTTCTTTTTTCATCAGTCTTGACAAAATGGCTGAAAGGGCTGGAGTTACCGATTATTGACAAGGTGACAACTCTCTCTCTCTCTCTCTCTCTCTCTCTCTCTTGCATACTCGCTCTCTACTTCCTATCTTACTCTTTACATACATACATATATATATATACATATATATATATATATATTTATCTCGCAGTCTCTTCCTCTCTTCACAATTCTCTACATTTCGCTCTCTCGCAATTTACCTCTTTCAGATGTTAGTCTTGTTCCCCGACGTGTCAAGAGTTTTTTGTTTATTTATATATTTCTCTGTATGTAAGTTTCTTTACACAGAGATAGATAGATAGATAAAGACAAATACTAAATAGACGAAAGATCGCCTCCATAACAATGTTATATATTTTTATATAGATCTTCCTTTGAACATAAGAAGTATCTCCTACATGAAAAATACATCCAATTTATTAGTTATTTACAGAATTAATTTCAACCAAAATTTTGATTTAAATATGCTGTACTTATTAAAAGTGAGAATAACTAACTTAGATGAAAGGTTCTTGAAAGTGTGGTTACTGTTTCTTGCCTAAACATGAACTTACACCCTAGATTTATTTTCAAATATTTCCTTCATTAAAAGAAAAGCTCCCATCTCAAGCCAATATACTTATGCATGATCATGAAAAATTTAAATATTTCTAGACGTTCCTGTGTGGGGGGTGCGGGAAGAGAGGGAGAAAGAGAGACAGTGAGAAATAGAATCAGGATCAGGTGCAAATAAAAAGAAACTGAATAATTTATTTGTTTTCATTTTTACAACATATCAACGCTTTATTTAAAAGACAGAAAATATTTTTAACTGTAAAATGTTTTTTTTGGATAATAATGATTTAGTGATAAAAGTCTTACTGATTAACCCATAACTGGGGGAAAACAAGTGGATTCGTACCTTTCCTAAGAGTATTTGCGTGTAAGTGAATTTAACGAACCCGACAGGAATTTTAACTCGGCCCTGTGATTAACAATTCTGAGCCATTATCCATTACACCACCCGCACATCCAATCTTACGGCACCTTGTATTCCCAATTGGTCACTCAATTTGGTACAGACGTTGCTTAATGATTGGCAAAAATCACACAAATTCTCGATTTTACATGGGTTTCTTGCCTGCACAGCCTTCTTTCACTTCAGTCACAGATTTTCAATTGCGTTTACATCAGGACTTTGACTAGGCCATTCCAAGACTTTTCTTTTTACTAACCCTTTTTTCGTGGATTTGCTTTGATACTTCAACTCATTGTTCTATTAAAAGTTCCAATCCCGATCTAAACCCAACTTTCGAAATGAGGAGAAACGCTTTCAATCAAAATTGCTTGTTATATTGCAGAGTCCATTGTGCCATCAATGCATATTATTTTGCCTATTCTAGCTGCAGCAAAGCACTCCCAAATCATAATGCTGTCACTGCCATGTTTAATGGTTGGTATCAAATTCTTCTATTTAAAATCAGTATTAGGAACTCTCCAGATATATCTACTATTGTTCCTCCCCAAAAGCTCCAGTTTGGTCTCATCCGACCATAACATTTTTGCCAGACTGTTTCTAGCTTATTAATATGAGCTCGTGTTATTCCGTAAGCAGTGATTTCCCTGGGTATTCTGCAATGAAGATCGGCATTGTTCAGATGTCGTCGCACTGTACATGTACGCACATTGATTCCGACATTGGCCAGTGAGTATTGGAGAACCACAAAGGTCACAGAAGGATTTGTCTGGGCTTCTTAAACTAGATGTCTGCTTGCTCTTGTTGTTATTTTTCTCAGACGGCCGTCATACCAAAGGCCTTCCATTTATAAATAATTAGTTTGAGAAGTGCACTCTAAATCGTTTTGATAGCATTTTGTCACCTTCTCCATCCTTGTAGGTTTCACCTATGCGATTTTTTATTCTTTTGATCTTTGCATATACATTATTTCAATTTAGCCTCTAAATGCACACTTTCGCATACACAATGAGTTATATTGTTTGACGGCAGTATACACAGCGGTGGACGGACATTTGTGTCTCGGGCAGTTGCGTACTGGACATTTGTGTCTCGGACAGTTGCGTACTAGACATTTGCATCTCGGACAGTTGCGTACTGGACAGTTGCGTCCTTGGACATTTGCATCACTAGACAAATACGTCCCCAAATAATTGCGTACCTCTGATAATTTTTTTAATACATACATTCTTTTCTTAAGAGTTGCTAATTAGACAAAGTGGAATGAGGATGGAGCCAATTTTTTCTATCGAGTCATGGAAAGTTCGAGAGAGAGAGAGAGAATGAGAAATCACTTGCCTTGATCTAATAATAAGGTGTGTTCCAATAAATTGGACGATTTTAAATGTGAATTAAGTTTAAGTGTCTAATGATTTTTTTTCGTGTTTTTTCAGATCTGGCAGACATTTGGATATTATGATATTATTTTCCACACATAATTGCCATGACTTAAATAACATGATCCAATAGAGAAATAAATAAATTTTCACCAATAACACTGATTTATATACTGCTGACTTTGATCGGTTTTAATGAAACACCATTATATATAATCCTTCTTAATGAAACACCCTTTAGTTTAGAGCGATTGCACAATGCTTTGCGATATTCTTCATCTTGTCAATATCCCTCTATCTGGAAATTAATTGAAACATTGAAAAGAGAGAAGAAAAAAGTGACTTTCAAAGAGGAATTCTCGTGCGGCAGAAAAATCATGGCGCTATTTCATAAATCTACTCCTGAAAAGAAGATAAATTTCTTAAAAGGGACACAAATGTCCAGTACACGTAACTGTCCTAGAATCATACACAGCTTACCAAAAAATGAACACGTGTCATTTTTTATTCTAACACGTGCACAAATGTAAATGTAAGGGTTCACTTAACTTACTCTTAATTTTTAATTAATATCTTTATTCTAGCTTGATAAAGATTTTTGAAAGTGGTTGTAAGTTATTTAATAAAAGTTTTTCTTAATGAATATATAGTTTAAGATTTGTTGATTATCTGGAAAAAGAAACAATTATTTTAAATATTATCTTAGAGGTTCACTTTTGCACAGCACTGTATATATGTATATATATAGATATGTAGGCGTTTGCTTACAGTACCAGGTGTTCCCAAGCGGCCCCCCATCTAAGTACTGACTGGCTCTAAGATGCTTAACTGTATTTTTTTATCCTTTGGACTCTGCTAGCAAGGCCGAGAGGGGGAACTAGACGTCTGGGCAGCCCTATTTCTCCATATATTCCGTCCAGTCTCTGTAGCCTTGGATGGCAAATGGTCTAGAAGAAGGATAACTCTGAATTCAAACACGGAGTGGATCTGGCGGATGGACGGCACTTTGTGCTACCTTCCAGAACCTCCTGCAGCCGCGTTGGTACCAAACTGTATTGGTTTATCCTCTCCTTTGGACTCTGCTAGCACGACTGAGAGGGGGAACTAGACGTCTGGGCAGCCGTAGTTCTCTATATATCCTGCCCAGGCTCGTAGCGCACCGGCGCTATTACATCGTCTCTCGAGACGGACGGATGCCGACGACGATGATATAGGTATGTGCAAATGAGTATTTAAATTATTTTGGATTTGGATTTATGTGTCATTTATTTTGAATAACATGACTTTATGGATTTAAGTGTTTTCTTTTAATTTTTTCGTATTTTTGTTGTCTTGGCTTTGGAAATAAAATAATAACAAAAATATCGGGTTCACTCACATAATTTGATGAAATAAGATTTGAAGACGTGGAAACCTTGGCTCTTCCATGCTTGTTACATGTCCTTACGATCGGAGACGGTGTTTAATGATCAGTGATTCGATGCTTTGACGGTGGGTTCTTTCCACGAATTGCATGTTGGTCACGTAGTAATTGGATTTGAACGAAGCTTTTGCTGTTGAAAGCGTTGCAAGAGTTGGGTTGGAAGTGAAACAAAATCAGACTAGAAAAAAAGTGCCGATGGCGTGAATTTGTTTCTGGTGGAACTCAACTTACCTGGAAGATATCCAAACTTGATTTCACGACATTTCTCAGTGGCACATACACACACAAATATATATATATTTGTGTGTGTATGTGCCGCAGAGAAATGTCGTGAAATCAAGTTTATATATATATATATATATGTATGTATCTATAGAGAGAGACAGACAGACAGACAGACAGAGACAGATATAGATATATAGATAGATAGATAGATATATATAGAGAGAGAGAGATAGAGAGATAGATATATGGCACGGTGCAGTAATGGATAACGGCTTGCATTGAGGAATCGTAAAGCCGATTTCGGATTCCAGTCGAATCCATTACATTCACTTACGTGCTAATACCCTTGGGAAAGGTGTGAAACCTCTTCTTCTCCCTCCAACTATGGGTAAATAGCAGGACAGACTGGGTTCTATAGCCTTGGATGGCAACTGGTCTACGAGAAGGACAACTCTGAATTCAAAACCTGCGGAGTGTCGTTTGGGGACCTTGTGGCATTCGCTGCACCGGGTCCCTGTATTCGTCCCTCCAAAAAGTGTGGATGGCCCTGCACAAAGCCTCCACCACTATAATCAAATCTGTTGTGTCGGTGTCGGGCTTTCAGTTTCTGGGAACTGATCTGCCTGACTCTCATACGTCGAATTCGACGGGAGAGTCGATCATATATATATATATATATATACATATATATAAATTTATAAGAAAGATTTCATATATATATATATATATATATATATATATGTAAGATCTCATATATATATGGCAGATCTTATACATATATATATATATATATATATATATATATATGAAAGATCTCATATATATAAATATATATATGAAAGATCTTATATATATATATACATATATATATCAAAGATCTCATATATATATATATATATATATATATATATATGTGTGTGTGTGTGTGTGTGTGCGTGTGTATATATTAGTGTTGTCAGATTAGCTTTTTTGATCGGTAATATAAATGTGGCATATATGAAGTTAGTATTTATCAGATAAGTAAAACAAACAAACTTAAAAAGATTACACGAAAAGCGAAAAAAATGTTTTTCCTTTCCCGCCTTTTCTTTCCTTTATTCGCTTGATTTCGTAACACCAAACGAAAGGCAAATAAAAACGTCACGCAATCGTCGTTGTATCACGTCTCACAAAAACGGGATGATCACCTGTGCAAGGCGACCAGCCAACACCTGAGTGGCTACGCTTCACAGTCACATATCTTCTTTTTTTTCTTACGATTTTCGATCTTATTTCGATGTGGAAGTGTTGAAATCACATTACGGCAAGTGGATCTCAAGTAAATATAGCCAGGAAGCTATAGATTTCACTCAGCAACATGAGAGATTTTACAAATTACCAACTTGCAGGCGTACCAGAATTCCAATTCTAATTATGGTAGTGGTGAGATTAAACTTTTCCTTTCAAGAAATATTCAACATTTAGTGACCAACCATTTAGCGTTACTATCGTTTGAAATTTATAGAATTAACACAGCTTTTAAGGGAGTTAAAACTAACCAGCTGATTAATCAAAAACTAGAAGCACGCCTGTCTTTCGAGAACCTCGCATCTGTTGAAAGGAAAAATGATATATCAAGAGGCAACAAAGATTCCGTGTACTCCAGAACACCTGGTGGCAGGCAAGGGCAGCAGAAATCCAACAATATTCGGGCCAATGGGTTATGTGCCGCTTTTATACGTCCACGAAGGCCACTAACTGTTGCCGAGATTTCTAATACTGATGGGAGTTTCCTTGCAGCTCTTTTGTTTTTAGTCGTGAGGAAAATGCAAATGTGTTACTTTCAATTTTACTTTTTGGCGTTATGGAGAGTTTTCAAATGATGTGCTTTTTGCTATTCGATAAAGCTCTTTGTCTGATAACGCCACTCTATAAGGACGATTGTCTTCTTTAAGACATAAAATAGTAATTTGATTGAAGAAGATTTAATTATTGATCTGAGAAAACGGTAGCATATAGCTGGGAGTTTCGGCATTTCTGAACGAGTTTGGCACCATGCATGGCAACAATATGAGAGCTGAGATCAGACAAGGCTGTTTAAGAACTTGATTCGAGTTCAAAGGTTAATATTTTGGTTTTGTAACATTTTACAGATTTCGTCTAGTTTCTTGTTTAATAAATTTTTTTCATGACCCAACACCATACTAGTTCTGTTCTCTCTCTCTCTATCTCTATTTCCATCTCCCCCTTTCTCTCTATCTCTATCTCTCACGCACACACACACACACAAACATACACAATTTAATTTAAGCAGTAAAGAAAAATAAATTACTAAAGAGAAAATATATAAAAAGTGCAGTTTTTCAGAATCTTCCACGGCAAATGTATGTCCAAGTTCTTACAACAGTTTACCTTTCTTCATAAATCTTCTGTTATCTCAATATGGAGTATTTAAAAACTGCAGTGAGAAAACAAAAGAAAAAACAAGGGTTTTTGGCAAGGGAATGAAATCTGTTGAGTGGTGTGTCTAGACCCGTTGAATGCCAGAAATTTAAAATTTATTGTTCTTCCGTCTTCAGGGTTTCCTTTCGGTGCATAATTATAAGCGACGTTTCCGTTGATCGCATCCACCTTCCTTACACACACACACAAACACACACACACACACACACACACACACACACACATATATATATATATATATATATATATATATATATATAATTACATTGATAAGAAAATTCTTTAGTCCTATGAAGTTCTTCTAGAGGATCAAATGCGTCACATTGAAATTTTCGACTTTGTCATTCAATTACTTATCATTCAATATAACTCTAAACTCAGACTTCCATGTAACAACACTCATCATGTGGATAGAATTATATATATATATATATATATATATATATATATATATATATATATTTATGTTTATACATTCTTTTTATAGATACAAATATTTAAGTAAATGCTCTGTTGATAATAAACAGTATTAACAACATTTACCGGCCTGAATATCCGAGAAATTTTTCTAGAAAATATGCGTCCGAAGACAGGAATCGAACCTGTACCCAGTAAATGGTGTTTAATACTGTTTATTATAAACAGAGCATTTACTTAAACATTTGTATCTATAAAAATAATGTATAAACATAAAATTGTCGGACTTATAATGTGTGAAGTCATTTGTTTACATTTGGATACGCATCGAGCAGATATGAATGTACGTGAGAAATTCACGGAAAATTGTAGTTTAAAGACAGTAAAATCGATTTCTAACCAAAACATTCCTCTGTGGCGAAATCGGTTAAGACACTTCAGACTATATGACAGTTCCGTATAGTATACAGGTTCGATTCATGTCGAAGGACTCATATTTTCTATGTCAATTTCTCTGTATCGAGTAAAATACTGTTTATTATAAACAGAGCATTTACTTAAATATTTTATCTATAAAAAAGAATGTATAAACATAAAAATGTCTTTAAATAATTGTCGGATTTTGTCCATTACTTAATACATATTAAAATTATTTTTTTAAAATATGATTCCATCGCCACACAGGAATTACTATATTTCGAAACTGGTCCACAGGTTTTAAAATTCAACTTCAATATTAAACCTTAACTTTGTAATTTTGTTAAATATATCTGTTAAAATGAGATGTCAGCGTTATTTTCATTTTTGCGTAATTAAGACGACAATTTATCTATCGCGTTCTGTTAATATATGTTTAAATTTATTTATGTATTTTTAGTTATTCATTTATATGTTTAATTATTTTAAATCTCAATCAATTATTTACGCAGGTGTTCATTCAAAAACGCATATCAAAATGAAGAATATAGATGCCAGCAGAAATGAAATCAAGTGTAAACCGCTGTTTTCTTATCGCAATGATAAGAACAAAAACGAAAAAGAAAAGAATGTCATACCCGGTCCTTGAGACAAAATGTCGTCAGCATCAAGCAAAATCACAAATGTCTGCACAAATGTCGACGTCACCATTTAAAAATCTAAAAAGTGCAAAAAGTGAAATAAAAATATCTGGAATTTGCAACGGAAATCTAAATATTATTGAATATCAAGTGACAACTCTCATTTTTGGAACTCTTGAAACGCTATCTTTTTTATGTGCTGTGTCCCTTCAGGACGTTGGCGATCGTGGCTCTCCACTATTTCCTGTCGTTTGCGGCTCTTAGTAAATTTTCTCTTTTTGCTATTTCTCCTAATCTCTATTCTGGCCGAGAGACATTTGGTCGACGGACATTTGGCCGACGGACATTTGGCCGAGAGACATTTCGCTGACGGGAATTTGGCCGAGAGACATTTGGCCGATGGACATTTGGCCGAGAGACATTTGGCTGATGGGCATTTGGTCGAGAGACATTTGGCCGAACGGACATTTGGCCGACATACATTTGGCCGAAAGGACATTTGGCCGAGAGATATTTGGCCGAAAGGTCATTTGGCCGAAAGGACATTTGGCCGAGAGACATTAGGCTGACGGGCATTTGGTTGAGAGGCATTTGGCCGAATGGACATTTGGCCGAAAGATATTTGGCCGAAAGGACTTTTACCGAACGGGCATTTGGCCGAGAGACATTTGGCCGACAGACATTTGGCCGAAAGGACATTTGGCCGAAAGGACATTTGGCCGAGAAATATTTGGCCGAAAGGACATTTGGCTGAACGGGCATTTGGCCGACATACATTTGGCCGAGAGATATTTATCCAACGGACAATTGGCCGAACGGTCATTTGGCGGAACAGAATTTACCTAAGAGAAATTTGGCTGAACGGACCTTTGGGCGAGAGATATTTGGCTGAACTGACATTTGGCCGAGAGACAATTGACCGACGGACATTTAGCCTGGAGACATTTAACCGAACGGACATTTAGCCAAGAGACATTTGGCTGAACGGACATTTAGTCGAGAGACATTGGGGCGAACGGACATTTGGCCGAACGGAAATTTGTCCGAGAGATATGTGCCCGACGGACATTTGGCCGAGAGATATTTGGTTGAAAGGTCATTGGGCTGAGGGACATTTGGCCGAAAGTCATTTGCCCGAAAGTAATTTAGTGTGAGATTTAGCTGAATGGACATTTGGCCGAGAGATATTTGACCGAACAGACTTTTGACCAAGAGAGATTTGGCGGATGGGAATTTGGCCGAGAGACATTTGGCCGAAAGAACATTGTACTGAACGGACATTTGGCCGAAAGACATTTGCCCGACGGACATTTGGCCGAGAGACATTTGACCGAACGGGCATTTGGCCGAGAGATATTTGGCCAACGGACATTTGGCCAACGGACATTTGGCCGACAGACATTTGGCCGAACGGATATTTGGCCGAATGGATATTTAGCCGAGAGAAATTTGGCTGAACGGATATTTAGCAGAGAGACATTTGGCCGAACGGACATTTGGCCGAGATATATTTCACCGAACGGACATTTGGTAGAACGAACATTTGGCCAAGAGACATTTGCCCGACAGACATTAGGCCGAAATGACATTTGGCAGTGAGACATTTGCTCGACATATTCGAATGAACATTTGCCCGAGGACATGTGGCCGAACAGACATTGTGTCGAATGGACATTTGGCCGAGAGACATTTGGCCGATCTGAAATTTGCTGACAGACATTTGGCCTACGGACAATTGGCTGAGAAACATTTGGCCGTAGGACATGTGGCCGAATGGACATTATTGTCGAATGGACATTTTGCCGAGAGACATTTGGCCGATCTGAAATTTGCTGACAGACATTTGCCCGACGGACAATTGGCTGAGAAACATTTGGTCGAACGGACATGTGGCCGACGGACATGTGGCCGACGGACATGTGGCCGACGGACATGTGACCGAATGGACATTGTGTCGAATGGACATTTTGCCGAGAGACATTTGGCCGATCTGAAATTTGCTGACAGATATTTGCCCGACGGACAATTGGCTGAGAAACATTTGGTCGAACGGACATGTGGCCGACGGACATGTGGCCGACGGACATGTGACCGAATGGACATTGTGTCGAATGGACATTTTGCCGAGAGACATTTGGCCGATCTGAAATTTGCTGACAGATATTTGCCCGACGGACAATTGGCTGAAAAACATTAGGGCGAACAGACATTTGGCCGAGATACATTTGGTCGAATGTACATTTGGCCGAGAGACATTTGGCCGAACGGACATTTGTCCGATCGGACATTTGTCCGAGAATCATTCGGCTGACGGGACATTTGGTCGAGAGACATCTGGCCGAATGAATATTTAGCCGAGAGTCATTCGGCCGAACGGACATTTGCACAAGTGACATTTGGCCGAACGAACATTTGGCCTGGAGACATTTGGCCAACGGACTTTTGGCCGGAAGACATTTGGTCGAACGGACATTTGACCGAGAGACATTTGGCCGAAAAGACATTTGGGCTAGAGACATTTGGCCACGAGGCATTTCGCCGAACGCACATTTGGCCGAGAGACATTTGGCCGAACGTATATTTGGCCGAAGTCATTTGGCTGAACGTACATTTGGCCGAGAGACATTCAGGCCAATGGTTATTTGGCCGAGAGACATTTGGCTGACGGTCATTTGGCTAAGCGACAATTGGCCGAATGGACATTTGGCCAAGAGACATTTGGCCAATAGTCATTTAGCCGAGAGAAATTTGGCTTACGGATATTTGGCCAAGAGACAATTGGCCGAACGAACATTTCGCCAAGAGACAATTGGCCGAACGGGCATTTGGTCAAGAGACTTTGGGCCGACGTACATTTGACCGAGAGACATTTGGCTGAGGGACATTTGGCCAAGAGAAAATCGGCCGAACGGACATTTGACCGAGAGACATTTGGCCGACGGATATTTGGTCGAGAGACAATTGGCCGAACGGACATTTGGCCGAGATTCATTCGGCCGAACGGAAATTTGCCCGAGAGACATTTAGTCGACCGGAAATTTTGCCGATAGACATTTGGCCGATAGACATTTGGCCGAACGGACATTTGGCCGAACGGACATTTGGCTAAACGAAAATTTGGCCACGAGACTTTTGGCTGGACGGACATTTGGCCGAGAGACATTTGGCTGAACAGACATTTGGCCGAACGGACATTTGGCCGAAGACCATTCGGCTGAAGGGACATTTGGCCGAGAGTCATTTGGCTGAACAGACATTTGGCCGAACGGACATTTGGCCGAAGACCATTCGGCTGAAGGGACATTTGGCCGAGAGACATTTGGCTGAACAGACATTTGGCCGAACGGACATTTGGCCGAAGACCATTCGGCTGAAGGGACATTTGGCCGAGAGACATTTGGCTGAACAGACATTTGGCCGAACGGACATTTGGCCGAACGGACATTTGGCTAAACGAAAATTTGGCCACGAGACTTTTGGCTGGACGGACATTTGGCCGAGAGACATTTGGCTGAACAGACATTTGGCCGAACGGACATTTGGCCGAAGACCATTCGGCTGAAGGGACATTTAGCCGAGAGTCATTTGGCTGAACAGACATTTGGCCGAACGGACATTTGGCCGAAGACCATTCGGCTGAAGGGACATTTGGCCGAGAGACATTTGGCTGAACAGACATTTGGCCGAACGGACATTTGGCCGAAGACCATTCGGCTGAAGGGACATTTGGCCGAGAGACATTTGGCTGAACAGACATTTGGCCGAACGGACATTTGGCCGAACGGACATTTGGCTAAACGAAAATTTGGCCACGAGACTTTTGGCTGGACGGACATTTGGCCGAGAGACATTTGGCTGAACAGACATTTGGCCGAACGGACATTTGGCCGAAGACCATTCGGCTGAAGGGACATTTGGCCGAGAGTCATTTGGCTGAACAGACATTTGGCCGAACGGACATTTGGCCGAAGACCATTCGGCTGAAGGGACATTTGGCCGAGAGACATTTGGCTGAACAGACATTTGGCCGAACGGACATTTGGCCGAAGACCATTCGGCTGAAGGGACATTTGGCCGAGAGACATTTGGCTGAACAGACATTTGGCCGAACGGACATTTGGCCGAAGACCATTCGGCTGAAGGGACATTTGGCCGAGAGACATTTGGCCGAGACACAATGGCTGAAAGGACATTTGGCTGAGAGACGTTTGGCCGACGGACATTTGTCCGTGAGACATTTGCCCGAACGGATATTTTGCCGGAGACATTTGGCCGTGAGACATTTGACCGTGAGACATTTGGCCGTGAGACAATTGGCCGAACGGTCATTTGGCCGAGAGACATTTTACCGAAAAAGTACAAGTGAAAATAGTAACATGCAATATTTTAATTATTTTAATTAGCAGTATTATATGGTAGAATAGGACTAATATTTCCCACTAATTTTCAAGTGATTAATTTTTACATCTATGTTTAAAGTTAAAAGTTTTCTCATTTCAATATTAGTTTACTGAAATTAGTATTTGGTTAAAAAGTAGCCGCTAATTATTTAAATTCGTATTTAAGCGGGTATTGAACTCACACTCTTTGGGTCTGTCACTGGATCTAACCAACGCCTTTATCCACTGTACCCGGTTAAGTCAGTGAAGAACTTTCAGAGGGAAAATTATCAGGAGATAACTGATAACTGACATCCATCAAACTAGAACTAGAACAGTCTATCCCAGTGATCGAAATAAAGGGTTCAGTTCGAAATTCCAACCACCTGAAGAAGGCCGGAGCGTACAACGGCCGAAACGTTGTGACAAATATGGCGACAAAGATGAGGACAATAGTCCGACTAATGTAAATACTGTACATAATACCTCATCTCAGAAATATAGACACATCCTCAATTGATATTTTATTGGAGATCAGCAGACATTTAATGATTCAAACTTCTTCCTGCGATCGGGACAAATATTCATTCATGAATCAAATCTAAATCCTTAGTCCTACTTTGTTTCTCATTTTCATTAATGGCCATCCCGATGGCATCAGCTCTCAAATTGCTATCTACGCTCTGATGACATAACTATTTACTCCTGTCTCGAAAGTAATAAATATGGCGACAAAGATGAGGATAATAGTCCGAACAATGTAAATAATGGACCTTTGCCTTTTAATGTAATCGTATCCTTAATCTCTTCTTTGCTTTTTCTTTTCTCGTCAGAATGTTACATTGAATTTTCCTTTTTGATTCCATTGCTGAAATGTAAGTCCCCTCGAGAAGCTTTTTCCCACGAACCACTGTTTTGTGGGACCTACTCCAGTTCATATCTAGGGTTAACCTTTTTTCCCCCAAATATCCTCATCAACTGTGTCGCTTATTCTATAACCCTCTGCTTCGAGTGGCTCTTTGGGCTGTTGCTGGTTGAACATCATTGTAAAAAATTCAAAAACAGACAAGAAAACAACTACAGGTTCTGGTAACGTCACCTTAATCCTGGTAACTTGCGTCATTTCTACACATCTAGATCATCTGCAAAATAAAACTTGTTTTTGTGCATCTCGTGTGTTAATTCGGTAAAAATATACAATATCGGTCATATTTTGTCTTTGTATTTTATAAATTGTATTGTTTTTAACCTTTCTCACATCAGGTAATCTGAAAGAACCATGTCGTTTTGCCAACACAGAAATTAAAACACAGGAATTTAGAGTAGCAGTAATAAATGTTGAACTCCACCTAAAACCTTTGGTGATTACGACAAAGAAGACAAGAATTGAAACAATAAACGGGAGGATTTGTTAAACAAAACAAACTACTTTACAAATTCACTGAAATTATTTAGTATATAATATTGTAGACATTGTTTTTGATTACTCCTTCATTTGAACGTTTTGTGGAGCTTCTTTTTTTTAAATTTCAAAACGTTTCGAACTTTATAGCCAATGGACTTCTTCAGGCAACTTTTATCTTACTTGATAGCTTTCTTGAAATTTTGAACAGAACCCGATATTCAATCCAGGCGGGTAGAATGTTCTCATTACTCTTTCCACGATTAGAGAATATTTTGCTTCAGTTAGAGTTCTTATTCAACATTGCCGCTTGTTCGTTTTTTCTACTCAATTGTATGTGAGTTTTCATCATTACCAAGACCCGGGAATGAACTCACAACTCATCGAAACGTAAATGCAGCTATCTATCTATCTATCTATCTATCTATCTATCTATCTATCTATCTATCTATCTATCTATCTATCTATCACATTCTCTTCAATATCTATCTATATATTTATCTATCACATTCTCATCAATATCTATCATATTCTCTTAAATATCTATCTATCTATCTATCTATCACATTCTCTTCAATATAAATCTATATATTTATCTATCACATTCTCATCAATCTGCGTATCTATCTATCATATTATTTTCAATATTTATCTAGCTATATACACAGTCTATATCTATAAACACTTTATTCAATACATGAGCGTGGGTATTTGTGTACGTGTATGTACATGTTATGATCGTAATCTCTACTCACAATTTACTCGTGTGTTAACTTCAGACTTCACTGGGCTCTCTAGATTTGCAACCTTGTGCCCAACTAAGATGCCAAAGAAATAAGTTTTGCTCTGCTCTGTAGCTATGATATGATATGGTGATATGGACGACGCGCATGGAGGAAGGCTTGCGAGGCAATCGTCTTTCTTATCAGGATTTAATCCGATTCTTTGAGCATCAGCTCAAGATGAAGATTAGAACTGATAGAAAACGATTGCATTCGACAGTCTTCAGCGAAAGGTGAGTAAAAGAGGCGAGCTTGGTTCGTTTGAACGGGGCTAGCCTTGATTTTCTTTTCTAGGTCAACCTAAGTTATATCGGGGTGGTTTCCTGTGGAACCCTGCCCTTGGTTAGGTTAGACAAGCTTAAGTATACCTAGTTAATGTGAGTAAGTGTGTTCCTGACCTGTTCCCGGTTATCTCTTATGTTATTATCCAAGTCGAGATTACCAACCTCCCCAGTTTGGTTTTGACCCTCTTTCACCTCGACTGGCTCAGCCTTTTATTTCCCCAAGCCGGTGTTATTTTAACCCTTTCCCACTCCTGTAGCGAGAGTGCTTCTTGATTTTGCCCTATGGGCAGAATACAGCGGCCTCTCTGTTTTGAGGGTTGGACGGGCCCTACTAACATAAATTATGTTTTAAATTTGTTGAATTTTGTGTTCATCTCCCTGCCCTTTCATCGGTTCGTTATTAGAATTTTAATTTATTGTTATCATCATCCAATTTTTATGGTCTGGGGCGCGTTTTTGTAGGTTCCCCTTGTTAGGATGTGGTATTATGGTGTATGAAGGATTGAATGGTGACGGACGAGTTCTTGTGGTTAATGTGTCAATTGTAATGTATGAATGGGTCGCGAATCTGATTAGCTAGGTATAGGATAGTTAGTTATGACCCGCCTTTGCACCTCCCCTTTTTCGGCCTTGTGCCACAATTTCTGTATGATCAGAAATCAATCTACTGCTCTGTAGCTATGATAGTTGCCTATTTACCCCCCACTCTTCATAACTAGTGGTTGGCGCAGTTGGGCTTATATAAAACACGGGACCGCGAAAGCTGCTTTTCAGGCCGATAGGCCCTCTTCTTTTTGGAGGAAGGGAACATCACAATCTTCTCAATTGATTCTTGTAGATGACCTTATACCATACTATACTAAATATCAACACAGAAAATTGAAGAACAGAGAATTTATAAAGACGCCATATTAAATTCATTTTCCAACCATGAAAAAATAATAAAAATCTTCCGTTTGCCTACCTACATATATATTTATGTCTATATAAATATATGTGTATATAGATACCTGTAGGTATGTATGAGAAAGTTTGTTTGTTTAAATTGTTTTTATCCAGCCTTTTTGTTTAGGTTTCCACTCAGTTTCACTAGAGAATACGCGTTTTCATAAGGAAAGCCACGTCCCACCCCTGAAGGCTACTTTACGTCTGCACCAGTCGTTAGCCTCTTTGACTTGGGATGCTGTCGGTGAAAGATTAAAAGAAAACTCTTTGCTCCACTAATTAGAAGCTTCTCTCCGTTATGTGCACACTGTCTCATCCATCGTTATCCGAGCAAGATAGAAAGAAAAAAGAAAGCAGAACGAAAAGAAGGAGTCAAAAGATTTGAATGAAACTGGGCGGATGAAGAAAAGTAAGAAAAGGAGAAACACGGGAGAAGAAGGAAAAAGAAAAGAAAAACAGAATGGGAAAAGTGACGGGTGAAAGAGAGAAGAAATAGTAAAATGTGATGATAAGGGAAAGACGAAAAGAAAAATAGAATCATATATAATAAAAGAATGAATTCGAAGAAAGAAAGAAAGAAAGAAAGAAAGAAAGAAACGAAAAGAATGATCTCTAAAGAAATGTAGAGGAATAGAAAGAAAGAAAGAAAGAAAGAAAGAAAGAAAGAAAGAACGAAAGAAAGAAAGAAAGGAAGGAAGGAAGGAAAAGAATGATCTCTAAAGAAATGTAGCAGAATAGAAAGAAAGAAAGAAAGAAAGAAAGAAAGAAAGATCCAAATCTTGCACGGATGAATTAAATGGAAGAAGTAGAAAAAAGTACAAATAGGAGAAACGAAAGAAAAATAAAGAAAAAAGAAAAATTTAATGGAAAACTTGGGGGAAAAAGATAGAATGAATCATGAAAACAGATTTTTTTTAACGAGAAAAAGGATGAAAAAGAAAAAGCAGAAACCACATGAATATGGTTTATAAGGTGAGTATTAGGTTTGAAGACATCCAAATAAAATCTACAGCGGTTAAACAAGGAGAACTTTCAAGCCACGATTTCATAAGCACGAGATCAGTAGTGATATATAAATATTAAAAAGTGTACTTCCCTTTCCAAATATATGTGGCACTTAAATAATTAAAGAAGAAAAGAAAATATCACCCCAATAAGTAGGAATAGATGATATTGAAAAAAAGAAAAAAACGTAATCTAGAGTGAGATAAAATGGGCAGGAAACAAAACTGTTTATTCCTTCGTTCAAAGAACAACAGTTTTTATTCAATAAAAACAGCGTAATAATATCTACTGTCGGGGTTCGAGACTAGCTAAAAACAAATATATCTGGAAATATATTCAAATGGCAGGGGTTGAGTCATATGCAAATTTTTCGCAATGTGTAATATAATTAAGAAAGCTGGAGATTCAACAATTACACTGTAATTGTCAATGATTTTATCTGTTTTTTTTATCTTATCTGTCTCTCTCTCTCTCTCTCTCTCTCTCTCTCTCTCTCTCTCTCTCTCTCTCTCTCTCTCTGTTATGGTCAAATATCCTCGTCGCCACTGTTATGGTCCAAGGTTAGGACCATGGAAGAACAACACGAACACAAGAGTAGAAATAACAAAGATATATTAAACAGAATAATAATACAAGATGTTGAAGGTGTTAGTATGACTGTCAGTCTGGTTTGGAGTGAACTACTATTGGCTCGACTGGATTCCGTCTCGACTCGTTCCTTGTCTCTCTTGAGAGACGCAGTCTTTATAGTGTCAGGAAGAGTTCATTATGTCGTTATAGGTAAGTTCCCATAACACACACACACACTCTCTCTCTCTCTCTCTCTCTCTCTCTCTCTCTCTCTCTCTCTCTCATTCATATATATATATATATATATATATATATGATAAATGACTATTTATATATGCTGGTCAATGGTGCCCTCTAAGTAACAGGGTAAAGTATTTCCGACTTATTTTGTTAAGATCTATTATTAAATTTGATTTTCTGATATATATATATATATATATATATATATATATATATATATATATATATATATATATATATATATACTGAAATCAGCACCAAGCGGTGAGAGTGTGTTTCATGCTTGAACGCGGTTTTCTGAGCTGAAGATTGCTTTCAATCATGAAACAGACTGTCGCAACTCGATTTTGACCACATTGTCCACTTTATATATATATATATATATATATATATATATATATATATATATATATATATATATATATATATATACTATCATTTGCCACAAGTCCAAGACGATTCATATTTATATCAGCATCCATCAATTGATGTGAAACACTTTCAGAGCATTGTCATTTGTATCAATGGCATTGTTTGTTATTAATCACTTACCTTTAGGATCTTAAATTATCTAACAATGCCGGTGCACGATGGGTTTTCTTTATACGAAGACACAGTGTCCTGGGTCAGACTCATTCTCTTGACATTCCAATCAATAACCCGAAAAGAAGATCAAGTCTCCGTCATCTGTTGCTAGCAATCAGCAGGTGTTACATCATAATATCCCCTCTTCTAGTTGAATAACTTAACGAAGGCCAAGAATCCCAAAACTCCCAGTCGCCTGTGGGCGAGATGGCCGTTGACACTGCAAGAAGTTTCTTCATCTCTTTGACAGGTTTTGCTTTTTTAATCCTGCTCGGTGTCTAGACACTCTGCTTACCAGAGAATCTTGGCGAGAAGAACCGGTTTAGTCGAAGGAATTCAAAAATAGATTCCGATGGTTGGTCAAATTTTGTAATGTGTGGAGAGCTATGAATTATAAATATGGAGAATAACACGCTACACAGTGTAAACAACAAGACGCTCGTCTAATAATGAATTATATTTCCACGGGTATATGAATGTCATATGGGGCCATATTAACTTCGAGTAAAGGTGTACCTGGCCTTATAGAAAAGGACAAAAATGGCGGAACGAAAATTCATTGTTAAGAATATATTTTCACCGAAATCCAGGAAAATGGGCCGAAATGCGCGAGTCTATTTGCTTGTGTGTGTGTGTGTGTGTGTTTGTGTGTGTGTGTGTGTGTGTGTGTGTGTGTGTGTGTGTGTGTGTGTGTGTGTGTGTGTGTGTCTAAACGAATATTATACAAGAAAAATGCAAATATGCAAATATGCCTATGCAAATATATACTATCGGTGTTAAAGGTTACCTTTTTCATAATTTATTTAAGATTTCCTTTCGGGTCAGAATGACTTTCTCCCAGTGAATTATTATATATTCAATAATAATAATAATAATAATAATAATAATAATAATAATGATAAACTAAAAAAACTATCAAACTTGAAATCGAAATCTCAAAAATGTGGCACATGAGGACATCAACAATTAAATTTGTAATTCAAGCTCACAGATTGATTGGAAAAGATTCCAATAAACTTATGGAAGGGATCCCTGGTAGCCTACGCCTGAAAGGAATAAAAGAGGATTGTACTCACAAGTGCAACCCATACTTTACGAATTCTTTTTTTATCTATGTAAAATATATGTGATCTTAGTTTGTTTTTTTTTCCTCAACAGATGCTCAGTGGAAAATGTCCTGATGACATTTCTAATCTTAGGTCTCTGGTTGGGACCCGGAAAGAAAGAAATATGCATCAGAAATCAAATCAAATAGGAATCATAATAATAATAATAATAAAAGGGAAAGAGTAAATTAAAGTAATGACAGCCTTTTACACCGGGACGATAAATCCGACAACGATAATAACAACCAAAGCTGAATATAATCTCTGGCGGTAAAACACCCCTCAAACAGACTAAAAATCGACGCCAATAAACTAGGCAATGCTAGGCGTGATATCATCAGGAAAAAAAGAATACCTGTAATCCAACTAGAAAGCATCCGAGAAAATATCATAAATAGATTAAACGTTAACATCGAGGGGTTAAATGTCAACAACCCACAGGAGACACATGTAGAGGAACAAATAGAAACCAGTTGTCATAATCCCTCTGAGGTACACAAGCAAATAGAGGAAGATAATGACGAATATGAGAGAGAAATAGAAATGACAAAAACATCCGATATAATTGGGAGAATGTAAAGGAAATGTCTTTTCGAGGAAAGGCCAACAATTCCAAAAGTAAGAAAGAACCGTCAATTGACCGAAAATATCAACCTTGCTAAGCAATTAGAAAAATAAGGGACGAAATGGAAATATGGACGAACCTGGCATAAATTATTTATCTTGTATACGCGGTCTCTTGGAAACGATCACAGAAAAAATAGTTAAAAGTAAAGACACACGTAAACAAAAAAGAAAAATGGCAGTCAGGAAAGAAAAATAGAAACCGAAATACGAGGACAATTCTCACTTCGAAGTGAATTAGACAAGGTCTCCATAATGAAAGAAAGAAAAAGGAGACAACGGAAACGAAGCCTTGACATAAAGAATAAGACTGATGTAGCAAAAATTAAAGAGAAGCTGAAAAAACAAATACAAACGAATGCACAGAGATTCAGGCGTTATGAAAAAAGAAACAGATTCTTCTGGCGAAACAAGATCTTCAGGCGTTATGAAAAAAGAAACAGATTCTTCTGGCGAAACAAGATCTTCGGGCGTTATGAAAAAAGAAACAGATTCTCCTGGCAAAACAAGATCTTCAAAGAAGATACCAAGAAACTATATCAAGAAAAAATAAAATGTCGATAAATGACCCACCTACTATGCAGGAAATCGAGGATTTCAGGTGAAAGATGTGGAAAAACTGCAAAATGCACAACGAAAGAGTTACATGCATCAAGCAATCACAGGTACAACACACACATATAGAGGGCCAAAAATGGGCAGATATCAATATTACTGAGACAACCGCTGCCATCTGCAAAACCAAAAGTTGGAAAGAACTAGGACTAGACCGGATAGCCAATTTTTGTATAAAAACCTATCTAGCACCTACGAAGACCTCGGACGGGCTTACAATGATATAATCATAAACGCAGAAAAATGTCCCAAATGGCTCACGTGTGGAGTATCAAACCTACTTCCTAAAACAGAAGAGACACAGAACACGAAGAATTATAGGCCCATCACCTGCCTACCAACAATGTACAAGATCCTCAGTTCTATCATAAGCGAGAGGACATACAACTTCCTTGAGAGAAAACAAGTTACTCCCAGCAGAACAGAAGGGATGTAAAAGAGGGAATTACGGGTGCAAGGACCAATTAATTATCAATAAAACAATATTGGAAGAGGTGAAAACAAGTAAAAGAAACTTATCGACAGCATGGATAACCTCCAAAGGCGATAAACTAACGAAAACTAACGGATTTAGACCTTGATATGAACAACGAGATTACGGAACTAAACCAAGATGGCACATACAAATAGTTAGGAATTGACAATGGAGACGGAATACAATAATCAATTATGAAGAAAAAGATTCGAAAAGAATATTATAGGAGAGTGAGTTTGATACTAGAAAGCGAACTTAATGGGGCCAATAAAATGAAGGCTATCAATACATTAGCTATATTCGTAGTAACATACAGTTTCAACATTATTAAATGGAAGTTGAATGACATTAAAAGATTGGACGCCAAGTCCAGAAAAATGCTTACCCAAATGAGGATGCACCATTCGAAATCAGATGTTGATAGGGGTGGTATGTACGAAGAGTGTTAGGATGTCGAGGGCTAATCCAACTTGAATTCACTCTAAAACCCACAACGATCAGACTGGAAGCCTACCTTACAAAAACCAATGACCATCTCCTACAAATAGTAAAACACCAAATCCACTCCATCAACAAAAAAGCAGCAGTCTTCAAGAAACATCGTAATATACCTGAAATCCTACCAACAAAAAACGAAGTGAATACCATCTATGCCAAACGAGTAAAGCAAAAAGTAAAACAACTTCGCCAAATGAAATTACAACAAAACTGGGAGGACAAGGCGTTGCATGGTAAATACATAAAAACAACGAAAGAAGATGTGGACCAACAGAAAACACGTCAGTGGCTGAGAAGCACCGAGTTGAAACCTGACACAGAAGGACTAATTATTGCAGCTCCGGACCAAAGCCTCGCAACCAGATCCTATCACTGTCACAGAATCAAGGATGGAACTAACACGAAATGCAGGATGTCCGGAACTGGCAAAAAATGAATGTACCCAGAGACATAACAACGTAGCGACATATGTGCAATGGAAAATATGCAAGAAGCACAAAATCGAAACCACTGAGAGATGGTATGAGCACCAACCAGACACAGTTACCCAAAATAACGATGTAACTATCCTCTGGGACATGCCAATTCAAACTGACAGAGAAATAAATGCCAACAGACCTGATATTATGATAAAAGACAAGAAATTCAGAAAGTGTGTGCTTGTTGGCATCGCAGTACCATCTGAGAGAAACACCCTCATAAAAATGATTGAGAAATTCTCTAAATACAAGGACCTGGAGTTCAAGATTAACATGATGTGGGGAATGAAAACTGAGACTGTACCAATAGTAATTGAAGGTCTGGGCCTCGTGAGAAAAGGAATGGACAATTTTACTAACAGTGTCCCAGGTAACATCAATAGAAAAGTTGCCCAGAAAATCGTCCCACCAGGAACATCCCATACACTAATAAAAATGCTCTCATTTAAATTGCAATTGTCCTATAATGCCTAAGGACCCTAGTTTGGACCAGGCTCTACAGGATACAAAGCTGGAAACATAATATACACAAACAGTAATAATAATAAAGAAATTAATCGCTTACTGCATAAAGTTTCCTTAAAATGGAATTTTTTTGCAGATGCACCTTATTTGGTAATGATAATCTTAGGCCACTCGGATTTGAAATTTTTAGGTTACTCGCTTTTAAAAAGATTGGAAACTATGCAATGAGTTAAATACTTTCAGCATCGGAGCTGAGCAAAGGTTAATTAAACCAAACAAGATATGAAACCCTACTATTAAATCTAAAGGTTCGCCTCAAACGCTTGTCCTAAGTGCACACACACACACACACACACACACACACACACACACACACACACACACACACACACACACACACACATATGTGTGTGTGTGTGTGTGTGTTTGTGTAAAAATATATGTAAATATTTCAGATAGAGTCTATTTGTAAAAAACAATAAGAATAAAGACAAAAGGCAAACTTATCTTAGCCGACGCGTTTCGTCCCCCGAGCGGCGTTTATCGTGATAATGTCCCACAGACGATGAAACGTGTCGGATAAGTTTTCATTTCGTCTTTATTTTCACACACACGCACATCCACGCACACACGCACATCCACGCACACACGCACATCCACGCACACACGCACATCCACGCACACACACACGCGCGTGCGCGCACACACACACATACACACATACACTAACACACCCATTACTCTTTCTCTCTCCATATATATATATATATATATATATATATATATGTGTGTGTGTGTGTGTGTGTGTGTATGTATTAATAATAATAAATAAGCATTTTTCCTCATCTGATACGGGTGAGGAGAAAATTTATATCTATTCTGAATATATATTTAAGAGCTATTAACACCAGCACGCTATATATATATATATATATATATATATATATATATATATATATATATATATATATATATATATGTATGTATGTATTTGGGGATGGCTGTAATCGTATATAAATAGACACACGCGAAACAATGATCGTTATAGAAAACTTTAGTTGTTTTGTAAGTTTTCAGTTGTATGTAGTGAATAAAATGTTGATAACTGGACGCTGTGTTTTATTCCAGAAGAGACAACGAAATATTCTGTGTCAATAATACATCATGTTGTTAATTATTATGCACGGCACATAAAAGAAATCCGTGTTTTGTTTGAATAAAAGCCGATCCTGCTGGCATTCAGTGTAATCTAAGGAAAGGATGACCACGTCTTCCGAAATAGGAAAATGATACAGAGATGCAGGTACCGTTCAATTTCTCTAATTATATCAAGTTCCTTTGTAGAATAGTTCTAAATTTGACAAATTGGCATGTAGGTTTTTATGTGAAAAGGTATATTAAGGGATTTATGTATGCAAATATTATGGCGGAATGTCATCCATATTGCCCAACTTTCTCGAAATAGTCTTGCTTGCTTTTACTTCAAAAGAAACAGATGTAGAAATTGACTGAAAATTAATTCGGCTCTCGTCCGAGGTAAGGGATTCACAAAGTTAATACGCCTGGACTTTGACGCCTCTTTCTCTCGAAAGTGTCTCTCCAGTGACCATACAAATGGCGAAAATAATCGCTTATGTGCACTGTTTAAACAGAACCGTCGTTTGGATATTGTCTATAACAAAAGATAATAGTTATAACATCCCAAGTAAATGTATTCAAATTATACATATAAAAGCCAGACTGGCGAAATATAATAAAATCTAAAGCCTAAGGGGCGGCAGAGAAACCAAATATGGCAAATCATATTTGGAGCTGGGGAGAAGTGCTAATACCACCCTTTCTGTGAATAAACCGAGGTAATTGATAGGGGTAGGAGGTAGCGGTGTGTCGACTAATTGCCATAAGATTCAGTGCTGAGTGGTTTTCATTGCTTGAAGAAATGGTGTTGGAGAACTATCCCGTTTATAGTTACGAATCACCTAGTTGGGGTTGGGTATGTACAGGGAGTCAGGAAAATCACCTAAAGATTTAAAAATATTATAATTTCCACATCCTTTTAGTATTCAAAAATAGTTTTATACGGAATAAAAATTTAAAAATAGAAAATATATATACCCATTTAAATATGAAAGATTACATGACATAAACGTCCTGCATTTTTGACTTCACACGGGCGCGTTCTTTCCGAAGTAATCTCCATAACAGCAGTTAATAAAACCTGTCTGTGGCCCTCGAATGTCTGCATAGATGTTATTCTTGAGTCAGTGAATTGTTTGTGGTTTGTGAATCTATACACGTGGTTATTCACATCGTTGCAAGTCCTTTATTATACCAGATTGGTTAAACGTTAAAACAACTGATGAATCCTGAAATCTGATGGCGGTCTTCTGACATCAATGTGTCGGCAGTATTCTCTTTGGTTTTTGTTAAGGGGTCTACCCTTTTTACACAAATGGACTCACCCAAGGTATACATGTACTACCGCCAGTGAATACCCGGAGAGTAGTATTAGAGGAGGGTTCCACAAGAGTCACCGTCACGAGCACCTAGACTGAGTAAGGAGTCATACCGCGATACATCAATACCAAGACTGTATATATATATTAGTGCTACTAACCCGCATTCCTGGATCTACTAACCCGTATTACCAGGTTATATTATTACGTTAATACATTTATTTTCCTCATCTATTCCTGGCGTTTGTTATTCATTGATATCGGATTCATCCCGGAATCCACAACAGTGTGTGTGTGTGTGTCAGTGTGTGTGTGTGTGTGCGTGCGTGTGTGTGCGTGCGTGCGTGCGTGCGTGCGTGCGCGTGCGTGCGTGCGTGCGTGCGTGCGTGTGTGTGTGTGTGTGTGTGTGTGTGTGTGTGTGTGTGTGTGAGTGTGTGTATATTTCTATATATGTGTGTATATGTATATGCAACAGTTTTGAATGATGAATTGGTTAAATCTCGAAGATAATTCTTGGAATCTAAGTTCTGACAAAAAAGAAATAAAAAGTATGAAAAATCTGTTGTTATGTTATATTTAAATCGCTAGTTGACTTTTGGGACACGCTGTATTAGTGTCTCCATCTTGCGTGTACGAAATGACTGATTCGAGGTCGGGAATCTATATGGGCGGCAATTTATCTAAAGTATCGTTTTTTTTTCTCCATCATTATTACATATTTTAAACAGGACGAACGATGAAAAATAGATCTGTCGGACAAATATTCGAATTATTTTCTTGTATTATAACTTGATCCCCTTTAAAAAAATCATTTCTTCTTTAACTTCTAATATCAAATATGGCAGAATTGACCCCAGAGAGTTTTTAAATTGTCCCCCAAAGACCTAAAAATATCTAAACATAGTATGCAGCGGATTTTCTGATATATAATTTCATCATTGCTTTTTGACAAAGAAATCAGTAATTTAATATTTACTATAATAATAATAATCCTGTGTATGACGATAAACTACACCCGGCAGCAAGCTTTCTGATCGAAAGGTTTTTAGGTGCATGGAACCAACTCTTAACAGCAGTTTTTCCCAGGTCCACCCTGACGCGGTTGTAGCACCTGTTAGGGTCACAGCTATGGACCAAATAGTTCAACCTAAAACTGGGGTCAAAACACCATGAAAGTATAAAAATAGATTTTTATATTAAAAATACAATTTTAAAAAAATATTACCAGCAATATATTTTGAAAATATTACCAGCAATATATTTTTTGAAAGTTTTTTACCAGTAATAAATTAAAAAAATATTACCATCAATACATTTGCCTCTCGACAAAAAGCCTCTTTACAAAAATACGCAAATGAAACTTGATTTACAAACTGATTTCTTACAAAGAATACATATTCTATTCATACGATCTTACCCTATAAATGTATAGCACAATTGTAAACAATTTAAATAGACTTTAATGATTTTATTAAAAAATAATGTCATTTCATTTTAGAAGTGTTCAAATTAACAAGCTATTTATGCCCCAGTTTCCAATAGCTTAAATGTTTCTTCAATATTAGCTGCCAATTTGACCTTATCGAATTGAACAGACTTACCATTAAGATAGGAGTAAATAGGTCATCAATATATATATATATATATATATATATATATATATATATATATATATATATATATATATAAGTATTATCAATTTGTGACTTGTAGGGATAATTTCAAGTAAGCTATTAATCCAGGGAGTGCTCAATGTAGACTTCAGATAATAATAATAATAATAATAATAATAATAATAATAATAATAATCACGAAGAAAAATTTAAATATTCATCTTGGTTATAATATATTTCGTGAGTGTTGAAATAGTCATCTCTTCTGACCAAAATCTCTTAGTAAATGGAGACAATACACCGGACGGATATATTAGATTGACAGGGGGAAGGAAAATTAAGAGAGAAGATATGAGAGAAGGAGGGGAAGCAGAAAAGCGACGGGTGGACAAGCACTTTTAAACAGATGAGATAGAGGAAAGGATGGATGGGTAATAGTAAGCCAAAACAAACTGACCTGGCCAAGATTTTTTTCCTTTAATGTTTGGAACTTTGTACATTGAGTTATACAGAAAATTGACTAATATGGACCGTTGTTTTGGGCAGGACAGCCCAACCCAATTACAAATTACTTAGTCTAATAAAGGGGATTTAAAATCTGTTCTTATGTCTACATTTGAATATCAGTTCATTCCGTTGATTTAACAATTGGTTAGCATTTGTGTATTTATTTATTGCAATTTTTTCTTGTATACACAGATCGCATCTGTCCCGGAAATTGATGAGGGTTTGAGACCGATAGATGATTTTCCAGTTGATTAGTGGGGTGAATCCACTCTCTTTAATCTTCCAATAATGCTTGGATAGAGAAGTTTGTTTTTTTCAGGATGTATTGGAGAAGTAATATCGGTAACTGTATAGTTTCTGTTTCCAATTTCCAGCGGATATCCCTATGTATGTCTTTATTTGGTTGATGTTTTCTTTCGGGAAATTGTTACCTTGGTATACCACATTTTCCGAATTACAGATACCTCCGACTGGGCAATTGGTCCCGGTGTTACAATTACAAGATGTTTTTTTTTTTTGCTATTTTGCCGTCTTGAGATGCTTTTAGTATTTGGCTGTTGTGTGTGCTAATAATGTTCTGCATATTTTTGGTGCAGGAATAACTAATTTTGAAAGTTTTTCTATTGAATATTTTCTGTAGAGGGTTATTTCCATTAAAGTGCTTGTCAACTAACTTTAAGAAGTGTCTGCCAATATTTACATTGGATAGCTTACAGAAAGGGGAGTTAAACTATATTATTTTTTATTTTTATGTTGTTTTACTTATTTTATCATTCTCTAAATATTCTTGGTAAGCTAATTTTTGTTTGAAATTACTCTTGCTGAGTTATTTTGTTCCCATTAAATATTTTTTGTTCGACGATAATATATTTATTCCAGACTATATTGTGAGGAATTTCTTTAACTATTGAGTTTGGCGGATTCGAGTTTCTGTCAATGTAAACCGGAGTGTGATTTTCTATGTGAAATGGTTTATAGGTTTTGTTAGAGAGGCTAAAGGTGACATCTAAGAAATTAACTACGAGATTTCTATTTTAAAAACTAAAAATTGGAAAGTCTTTATAATACTTTTCTGTATTCTAGAATATGGAGGACCGTTACTATTTAGGATGTATATGTCCCTCGTCTCTGTAAAGTCCAATTTGTTTAGGGTCAATAATCCTACTAAGAATGTAGATACCTAGTAAGTCCGCAATTTTGGCGGAGTCATATGCTCCCATAGGGAAGTCAAAGCTATCATTCTGTCTTTTGACCCAAGTAGAATTGTCATATATTAGTAGAGATTTTCTCGCGGCTAAGATAACTCCGGATTCCTCATCAGTAATGTCAATATGGCTTTTTGTAGATTCCAAACTTTTAAGTAGTAGCTCTTTTGAAATGGAGGGGTAGAAGTCTAAAATGTCAAATTGGAATAAAAATGTCATTCTTTTTATTTTTAATATTTTGGAATCATTTTATAGTACCCGAAGAGTCTTTCCAAAAATTATTATAATGGGTTTCTTGTATCATCTGTGTTATTTTTTTGAGTATATTTTTAGAAATTAGGCCTAAATTTATGAGCAAAAACTGCGATATTTTTGTAAGTAAGGAGAGAGCTCTATCATCATTATCTTTTTTATAATTACTAGTCATTTTGGTGAGAAGTTTGTGAAAGTTCAAGGGTTCAATTTTGTAAAAGTCGTTTGACTTATCGATCTTAATGTTTTTAGAATTTTTTATGTTTCTAACGTCTTGGTTTAACTTGTATTGGAACTGGTTGGATGGTTTTCTAAACTTTTTTTTTAAACTAAGTTAAACTTAATCACTTTGGAAAAGATCTAGTAAATTTATTATTAGATTTTTTTTATATTTTAGTGTATATTTCTTCTCGCATTATCGTGTGTCTGCTGGGTTTAAGTAAAAGTGTGTTTTCCATTGTAATCTTTTTATAAGGTCGATTATTTTATCAGTAAGTGATAAAGTGAAACTTCCGAAGGTTAAAGGAAAAAATTCTCGGCTGGGTCAGTCTGTTTAGGTTTACTACTACCCATGCATCCTGTCTTTTTTCCCACCTTCTCTCTCGTCTGTTTACAAATGTCACTTTTTCTCTTTCCCCTCCTTCTCTCATATCTACCCTCTTGCTTTCCCTTCCCCCTTGTCAATCTAATATATCCGTCCGATGTATTGTCTCCATTTAACCAAAATGAATATTTAAGCTAGGTACTGGCATGAAATCGCTGGAAAATGAGCATAGCAGGATAATAAAGGCCTTAAACTTGACAAAAACAAACTTTTATCGTCTAAATGTTTATGTTTTTATTATGAGCAAAGAACAAAGTAATTTTTAATTATTTTTCAAAATTTTCTGTCTTTATTCGAGCATTCTAACTTTTGATAGAAAAAAACTCGTTTCTCTTCATCAGCGAGTGTCCTACTAAATAACATGGCGGATTTTTGGTGCATTTTTTTTAATGGCAGTCATTAATTTTGAAAATCTTGCAAAAATAAAAATAATTGTCGGATTTTAATGAAACTTTCAGAAACTATTCACAAATGATGGAAATTATGATAAATATGTTTTCTTTTAAGTCATGGAAAAAGAAAATATATTTATTACCCCCATAAGTAATTTTATGAAAACAGTTGAAATTCAAATTTGAACTCTGAATTGTAACATACAAAACTCAATAAAACAAAGATTATTTAATTTCAAAAGCTTTTAGTTGCTTTTACTTGTTTTTATGAATATGGAATAATATTGTCTGAAAGCAAAAAACGTTTTCGATGAAAAATAAATTTTTACAACAATTATTTGTTATTTCTTAAATTATTTTATTTTCTTTTACATTAAAGTTGTTAAATATTCTACAATTAATGAAAATGTTGTACAGTTTAGTCAATGGTATTACTAAGTAGATAAATATCATTACAGATTATAAAATAAAGCTGGTTACAATCAGCAATCTGCAAATAGATAAAAATCTAATATAACAGGGTTGTTTGTGTCCAAAAATAGCTTAATTCAAATATACTGAAGATCGGAAGCATCATGAAAACAATAGTCCGTCACGTGGTTTGTGTTGGTATAAATGCTGTTTTCCGCTGTTAGACAGCCTTTTCATTATAATTATATCATTTTTGTCCATCCGTACGATAAGTTATCGTTTCGTAAGCTGTCAATATGTGATGAAAGCATGTATCTGCACATAATCATGTGTCATCGCTGTTAAGACATGCTGTCTCTTGTTTTAAAGCACATTTTTCATCGCATAAAGTAAGTAATGTTTTCTTTTAAAATATATTAAATAAATTTCTAATTTTGTAAAAATAAATAAAAAAAGTATAATTGTTTTTTGACAGAATTTTAAAAGAAAAAATTAACTTGTGTTTACAAAATTGAAAAAAAATGGGTGACGAACGATTTTTGCGGACTAAAAAATACATGATTTTAAACGACCAGTTTGTACGTGCTCGAAATGATTAAACAATGTAAAAAAGTAAGCAACAAATACTTTCATCTTTTCTCTTTATAATAACATAAACATTTAGACAAAAAAATTATTTTCGTCAAGTTTAAGGCCGTTTTAATCATGCTATGCTCATTTTCCAGCGATCTCATGCCAGTACCTAATTTAAGGTTTTCTTCGTGATTATCATTATTATTACTATTATTATTATATATCGAGACGAGAACTGATGACATCGAGAAAGTCTTTGATTCAAAGTAGGTCCAACATAGAGCGTTGGGAGATTTTAAAGATTAAATAATAAAACATCAGCCAGATACATCATAATCCTTCGATTTGTAAAGAATACAAACATTCCAAGACCTGTCAAACGTCTCCAAGATATCTACCAAAACAGCCCGGCGTCACAATTGTCTAAATTTTTACCGGCCGTTGACACGATAAATTCCAGAAATCCAAGTCTAGGCTTTTTACCCCGTGTAGACAGACGGATACTTCAACTAGTATCTATATCTATATTTATATGTATAGTGAGATGAAGCAAGTAAAGAAAATGAAAAAAAGGACGATGAAAATGGCTCCTGCTATTTTTATATCTTTCTTTATCTTTGATCCTTCTGTCTTTAGTGTTCACCTCTGATGAAGTTAAATTTCCTCACCGGAATAAGTAAAGAAAAAACTAGAAAAGAAAACGTTTATCCTCATTCACCTTTGCGCCAAAAAGAAAATTCTGGATTAAGATCTATGATTTTACGCCTTTCAGTTTTAAAGAGCAAAGTATACGCCCCGTTTAACGTAGATAAGTTTTTGCGACGAGCGTTTGAAATGTAAATATATATTCACTTCAGTAAAAAGCAGCGTCTCATTATGGTCAGATGTTATTCCCAAAACGTTTCTGCTTCAAACAGAAACTTTGGCTTTTCATTCCTCTGTCTTCACATTATTATTATTTTTACTTTGCATGTGACCTTTGAAAATGCTTTTCTTAGAGCTTTTAAACTTATATTCACAAGCGGGTCTTATGTACTGCATTTCGGGAGTACCGAATTGGTATAGTAGTCACGAAACAAGTCCCACAAACTGACACATTATTACGACTGCAGTGAGTTTGATAAAGACTTAGTGCTTCATAATTGTATCACATCATGCTATGTTATGTAAAAAGCTAATCTTGTGCTATTTGTTAAACATTTGATATTATTATTTGGGATTTGAGATCTTTTCCGATTCTTCGACGTTTTTTTTCCCCGGTAATGGTTATATTACAGTTCCTAGCCGCATCTTAGGGACAGAAACTTTTCCTTTCTGAATTTTCTCAAGACATGAATTCTCAAAGGTCCTCTTTGGGCAGAACGTCTGTTGAGACTCAAGCTCACTCCAGATTTTAAGTAGAACACACACACACACACACACACACACATATATATATATATATATATATATATATATATATATATATATATATATATATATATAAAGATGCCGGCGAAATGACCGGTTTATTGTTGCGATCCTGAAAGTACTTGACTTTTTCTACCATGTTTTATCTTTCAAATCAAATCAGATCAAAAACAGAGTATTGCTGGCCTATAGTGATCTACTAAGCATAGCTTAGATGTGGCAAAAGGCTGAAAATAGGGGTACCCAGTGACGATTGAATTCACTACTCAGTCTTATTTGATCTTACGAGAGAAACTTGTTAACCATTACACCATGTCGAAGCACCCATTGCTACCATTTATAGACTGTAGTTGCCCAATCTTAACTTTCCAGCCTTAACAGAGCTCAAAAGCATTTACGCGGCCTTGTGGGTGATGAATTATTTTCCATCCTTCAATACCTTTCTCAGAGACTAAAAGTTGCTAGCTTCTCGTTATTTTAATGGAAAATGTTCAGACGATCGATATTTCTTCGTTGCACTGATTCAAATCTTCACGGCTAAGACAAAATGTTGACTTGTTCTCAGTTTCCTTCATATTCCATTGGTAAAGAGGAAGTTCTATTTCTAAAGCTTCTTACCAAAACCTGTAATTTTGTGGAATAGACACCCGAAAAGATCTTTACAGAATCACTACGATCTTAAACTCCTCATATCTCAGGTTAATAACTTATTTATCCTGCATATCCTCACAATACACTCTTCGTACTTCCTCCACACACCCCTCTACGCACTTGCAACAACCTCTACCTTGTAGTTCTTGGACATTGTATTGGGTTGGTTGTTTTTGTTTAGCGGCACATCAACATCTCTATGATTTATTCAATGCTGAATCTAGATATCTTGTATGCAACTTTATTCTATTTTTTATTATTTTGTGATAATAATAGTTTTAATCATGCAAGTCTTACTAATTAACCCATAGCTGGGGGAAAAGAAGTGGATTCATACTTTTCCCAAAGGTATTTTTGCGTAAGGAAATATAACGAACCCAGCTGAAATTAGAACACGACTCTCCAATTAACAATTCCTAGCTATTATCGATTACACCACCCGCACATCCAAGCTTACAGCACGCGGAATTACAGGCTCGAAGTTGTGTATCTTCGGTGATCGAACAGGAACCGGTGTTTCAAAGTGATTTCAACATAAGGCTCCCTGTATTTAGAGAACAATTGTATGAAAAAAGCACATGAGCAATTGCTAGCTACCAGCAGCAAACTCTCAATTATGTCAAGTCTACCAAATACGTCTTGCGAGGTAGGTATTCTTGGAAATAGTCTCGCGAATTAGGACAACTTGAGTTGCTGCTTGTTACATTTCTTCGATTTGCGCTTTTTTCCGTTATGACGTTCTTATCCCAAGTTACCGAAGTGTCTCTCAGGATTTATTCGTCGCTGCTCGTGTACAGAAGTATGATTGTTCCCGAAGCGCTTGTCCGTCAAGATGGTCGTAACACACATGAACTTCACTCGTTCATTCTCGGCTACTGTCGCTGGTCAATATTTGTCCTCCTTCTCTGCACACTCGAGGCCATTTTTCCTGCATAGTTCCTAGTGTATAATGTGGGGTAAATTAGACACATTGTCGTCTGTATCTTTTTGGGGCCAATTACAATGTGTAGTAGAATTTCAGTAGTTTTGTGCGACATTTTCTACAGATCAATGAAACAGTAGTCTCATCAACAGAGTACTTGATAGACTTCTTTCTTAATGCTGGTTACTTTGTTGCACATATCGAAGCCGTTCGGTTTGAACCTGTTCCTTCAAGTATATCCATAATCTGTAACATTATTGTTATTATTATTATTATTATTATTATTAACCTTTTGAGAAAAGCGCGATTTAAGAAGAGGAAAAGAAAAGACATGGTGTTTGACAAGGTTCTTTTGTCTGAATTTCTGGGATGAGGAGTTATCATTATTTACATTATTTATATTCTGACTATTGTCCTCATCTTTGTTGTTGTTATCACAACGTTTCGGCAGTTGTGCCATCCGGCCGTTGTGACACCAGGCCTTCCTCAGGTGTATATTGATCTGGGTAACAATGGCAAAGTGAATAAAAGCGTTTGTGAAGTTGGTGACATAGTGGTTGTGAGTTCAAGCTCTTGGTCGGGCAGTGTTTACTTACACTCAGTGGAAACGGGCGAGCAATAACTGAACTAAATAAAAAAAATAATAAATAAAAATAATGAGCATTTGATCAAGGACAGTCTACCCCAATAGGGGGTTCCGTTCAGAATTCCCTGTAGGTTACCCAGATCGATATACACCCGAGGAAGGCCGAAGCGCACAACGACAAAAATGCTGTGATAAAAGCAACAACAAAGATGAGGACAATAGTTCGAATTAAAATAATGATCAGTCGGTGTAACGTTATGTCTGTCATGATCTCAATCTATTCCAGATAAGCAAATGATTGACGTAATTCTTTCAATATTTTTCAACACATAGCGAAGAACACGATTTAAGAAAAGAAAAGACACAGTGTTTGACAATATTCCATTGGTGTATTATTGACTAATTAATTAATAATAAAAGTGAAAGAAAAAAATGCCAGCAAAGTTTTGCTGCTGGGATACAAATAAATGAAGCCCAATATACCTGAGAGTTACCTTGACCCCACCATCACCACTGAGTCAGTTTCTGAAATAAGGTCGTTTTGGGTTTTTTCTTTTAACGTAGGGACCCGAGGGTTTCCACACGGGCCGCTGGTTTAAGCTGATCATAGCCTGTCTAATATCATTCCCAGTGCTCCAATGACTACAGGTAATTTGATGATCGTGAGAAGCCTCATCCTACCAATTTCTATCCCAAAATTCTTGTATTTGCTTTATATTTCAGATGTTTTCATACAGTTGTTTTTTGGTCATCTGCGACCGTGACATCTCAGATTTCGAATTTCTAACCTTTACCGATGACACCAGCGAACATCGCACCTCTTATTCCAAAGGGTCATCGATCTAGGTACTGAGAAGGCTTAACGTTGCTTAACTTTCTTTCATTTCAATAAATCAATTCCTTTTAGTTTGTTTTTTACTTCTTCCGTGTGATTATTCGTATTAATTCATATAATTTCGTATTACTCCTTAAAATTTTCACACTCACAATCTCCTCTCTCTCTATCTCTCTCTCTCTCTCTCTCCCCATATATATATATATATATATATATATATATATATATATATATATATATATATATAGACGTGTGTGGGGGTGCATGTGTGATAAAAAAATGGCCTGAATGGCGTTCAAACATTACACAGACTGTCCACTTTTAAGTTTTTCTATCTATCTATCTATCTATCTCTCTCTCTCTCTATATATATATATATATATATAGAGAGAGAGAGAGAGAGTGTGTGTGTGAAATGGAGAGAGAGAAGAAAGGGAGAAAGAGAGGAGAGAGTGTGTGTGAGATTTAGAAGAATAAGAATCAAAGCGGAAAAGAAAAGAAAAGAAAAATAAACTAAATAAATATATACATATATACATATATATATATATATATATATATATATATATATATATATATATATATATATATATATATAAAGAGAGAGAGAGAAAGGGACAGATAGGGCTTTATATATATATATAGAGAGAGAGAGAGAGACGTAGAGAGATGGAGAGATGTGAGTGCAAGATTTAAAAGTAGAAGAATAAAAGAAGAGAAAAATAAAGTCCCTATATATATATATATATATATATATATATATATATATATATATATATATATATATATATATATATATATGCGTGTGTACCTTCCTCTATGTCTTTCTACTTCTGTTCTATTAATGGCACTGGGCGTTTACCAAATTTCGGTCTTTCAAGTCCTGTCAACGGACAGTTTTCGTGTCAGGATGAATGACTCTACCCTCAGAGTAGGCAGCAACAACGAATTAAAAGGAAACCATGAGAGAGGCCTGGGAGATTTTTTAGAAATCTTTCTCACTCAGGAAAGGAATAAAAGTAAAAACAAATTCTTACAGAACTACAAGAAAAACAGTTAAAAATTGAGGAAGCAAGAAAAAAAATGTAATATCTTTTTATGCAACGTATAATCTGTTACGTCTCATTGCGTTTTTGGAAAAGTCCCCGAAATAAAAACATTAACAGAATTTAATTCAGTCATATGTATATCAACATATCTCTCCTCTGTATCCATCTCTCTCTCTCTCTCTCTCTCTCTCTCTCTCTCTCTCTCTCTCTCCATATATATATATATATATATATATATATATATATATATATATATATATATATATATATATCTTTATATATATACATATGTATATATATCTTTATAATTATATATCTTTATATATATATATATATATCTTTTTATATACATATATATATATATCTTTATCTATATATATATAATATTTATTTAAAAATTATAACATGTTATAACATCATTACAAAAATGGCCATTTTTTTTGTAGTGATGATTTAACATCATTGTTATAATTGATTATAATATATTTTATTTCTTTGCAGTGATGTTATAATATATATATATATAATGGAAAAAGTCCGACAATTATTTTAATGAGAATTTCTCGAACATTCAGGCCGGTAAATGTTGTTAATACTGTTTATTATAAACAGAGTATTTACTTAAATAATTGTATCTATAAAAAAATGTATAAAGATAAAAATGTCTTAAAATAATTGTCGGACATTGCCCATTTCTTAATGTGTGACGTCATTTGTTTACATTTGGATACCCATCGAGCAGATATGAAAAAATCATGGAAAATTGTAGTTTAAAAACAGTAAAATTGACCTTGTTAATCGAAACGCTACTCTGTGGTGAAATCAGTAAAAGCACGTCAGGTTATATGACGGTTCTGTATAGGATACAGGTTCGATTCTTGTCGGAGGACGCATATTTTCTATGACAATTTCTCGGACATTCAGGCCGGTAAATGTTGTTAATACTGTTTATTATAAACAGAGCATTTACTTAAATATTTGTATCTATAAAAAAGTACGTATAAACATAAAAATGTCTTATATATATATATATATATATATATACATATATATATATATTTATATATATATATATACATATCTTTATATATATATATGTGTGTTTGTGTTTGTGTGTAAGTGTAAGCTTGACTCTTCCAGTCTCAAAGGTTATGGCCTCTCTGGCCGTATATTTGTATTAATCCAATCAATCTTAACAATTCGTGCAATGACGGTCGAGTTGAATGGATATGCCTCTAGATTATTTCACATTAATGCGTGGGTCCCTCAGGGATTTATATTGGGGCCTGCACTGTTTCTTATCTTCAGCAACAACTTTCCTAATGTCATCAGTTCCCAACTCAGTATTTATACTGATGACACAACTATTTACTCTTATCTCGGCAGGTTTCGACAAAGTAAAACTGGCAGCTGATCTCCAAAATGACCTCCCATCAGTTGTTAATTGGGCCAAGGAATAGCTTGAAAAATTTAACGATTCCTAAAACGAAACTGATATATTTTAATCAACATAGACACCTTTTTCTTTGTCTTCTATCTTCCCGGTTGATGCTAACCCCCAGGTGAGCAACTCATTAACCTTGTTTGGTCACAGGTTTTTACACTGATATGAAGTGGAAAGATTATATTGAATCAGTTGCTAGGTCTGATGCTAGGAAAGTTAGTTCAGTGTTTCGTGCTAGAAAATGTTCCTCGAACAGAATCCACTTTCCACATTTATAACTCAACCATTCTCTGGACATTGGGGATTGCTACCGTATGCGCTCTGGTCTTTCAGCTATCTCGAAATTTCGACAAAATACAAAGAAAAATCTGAATTGTAATCAGTCCTAACCTGGCATCTCCACTTCAGTCAATGGTTTCCTTGCATATTTTTCATAAATATTTTCATGGTAATTGTTCTTTTGCATGTGTACACTGCTGGCAATGGAAGAACGCCAGAGTTTGTTTCTTCCAGTTAGTGTGTGTGACAAAGTTGCTTCATGTTTCTGGATCTTACCCACCGAATGAAGAAGACGAACAACAGTAACATGAGGGCTTGCAATCTCCTGAGCCAATTCCTTTGCGAGGTTTGGCGCAATTCTCCTTTAATCATCGCCTGCAATTACCTCTCATCAAACTGAACAGGTCGGCCAGAAAGCGGAGAGTCTGTGAGTTCGAAGTTCCTCTCCTTGAAGTGAGAAAAAACATTGCTGTGCCATTCTGTCGTCAATGAAATCATCTCCGCACACGGAACAAATGTCTCGAGCAGATTTGACAGTTTTGGGAATTTGATTAAAAACAAAGATGATGTCAAACATGTCCTTTGTCTACCTGGCATTCCATTTCAAAGGGGCGTCTAATCTAAAGTAAACTTGCAATACCGTTAGACAACGGTATGACTAAATTTTGTCAAGAAACAAAAAATGTTACGAAAAATTATTCTTCAAGATCATTCAAAGAACATCATAAAAACGGAATAAATATATGTAACAACCTAATATATTTTAGGAAAAGTTGATACACATTTGCGTGTGTTTCGGTATTAATTAAAATTCCCATTTCCGGATCATCCGTCTTGAAAATCCCTTGACGCACAGACTAAAATATTATACGATGTTGCCTTCAAAAACTGATGACCAGTGTACTGTGAATTTATTATAATTAGAAGCATTAAACCCAAATTTACTTTTGATGTTGTTTTGTAAAACATACACAAAGATTCAAAAATTGGGCAAACATCAATAATTTGTAAATAATTCTTTTGATTTTTCAACATTAATTAATTCGCAATGTTGAAGTTCTTCGAAGATTTCGCGATTGGCTTTGAATTTCTGAACTCGTCCGCCATTTTATTAATTCTCATTCTTTTGCCTTTCAGTGCTGGTTGTCCGGAAGAGTTTTTTTATTTATTTATTTTATTTTTTGTAACACTTATTTTACAGATAAGTTACAATGAGGTGCAGAAAAGCTTTCACTTTTAATTGCTGGTTTGGGCTTTGAAAAAATACTTTATTTTCTGTACGAATTTGAAAAGAAAACTGCTAGCGTTTCGTCGATTAGTTTCATGTCGCCATGAATTAGATTACATATTAGTTTCAACGAAACAAAATGCGCTTGAAATTCACACACACGCACGCACACACACACACACACACACACCTATTTATAGGCAAGAATACATTCAAAATTTTTTTATTAAAATTGATCACGAGGATGTGTTTAATATGCATACTGCATATCAATATCCAATTTATGGAAAAAATACCAAACAGTTTATAATCTTTTTGTTGGTCCTCTTTCGATCGGGGATATGCGGGTAGAGTCAGTGCTATCGGCGCCGAACATAAAATCAACAAGCCGAGATCAAATCCCAGTCTAATGAGTTACTTTTGCCTACATACACTTGAGAAAGGCATGAAACCATTTTCCCATCATTATATGAATTCGATAGCAGCAAAGACTAAGCTATCTGGGATTGGAGGGCAACCAATCAAAGAGAATGAAAACTGAATTTTGCAGACAAGACAACAGGAAACACATCGCAATTCACAAATAATAAAGAAAAAGAAAGAGTGGAGATCCATAATCACCTACGTCCTAAAATATAAGATTCAATGCAAATACACATATAAACACTTCTAACCTAATTTATGTCCTTGTATGAAATTAGGATAATCTTGGAAAATAGCAGAAAGTCATCGCAACATAAGGCGGATTAATGCTTGGGATTATTTCGTAGCTGAATGGATTCTGACCCTGTGTCAAACTATTCACAGTACACCAATTATTTATTCAAAAAAAGAAAGAAAAAAAAGACTGCAAATGAACTACGCACTCGTATGTGTCCAAAGTGTGGATTGTGTTACAGGCTTTTCAGCGTTTATGTCCAGCGCATGCATAACAAGTGCACGCTGGTTGTCATTCTTGAGTTAACAGTAGCAAGGCACGGGGAAGTGCTTACGGGAAACCGAAAAGAGTTCGTCTAACCACGATGCAGTGAAATCCGAATGGGATTGACGCTGAAATGTGAGCACACTCAAGTGGTTCTTCTTGTTTTCAATGGACTTGTGACTACCGCATTAAGTGACTTTCTTCCGAGGGGACACTATTCGACTTGAATGGCTCAAGTATACATGGGTGTATGCAAGCTGAAAATGGAATATGTATTTCGATATATGGTCATCTAATTGATAGACAAGTATTTACAAAGCTAACATTAATCTGATACGGCACAATAAGTATCTGACAGCCAGTAATGATGTAACTATGAGGCTCTTCATTATCTATCTATCTATCTATCTATCTATCTATCTATCTCAGTACATTCATTATATCATAATCTCTCTATCTATCTATGTATGTATGTATCTATCTCAGTATATTCATATCTATCTATATATCTATCTCAGTGTATTTCACATATATCTATATATATATATATATATATATATATATATATATATATATATATATATATATATATATATATATATATATATATATATATCAGTATATTCATATTTATGCCAATATATTCATATCTATCTCAGCCTGGTCATTATCTATCTATCTATCTATCTATCTATCTATCTATCTATCTATCTGTCTGTCTGTCTGTCTATCTATCTATCTATCTTTCTATCTATCTATCTGTCGGTCTGTCTGTCTGTCTCAGAATATTCACATTTATCTATCTTTATCCATGTATATATATATATGTGTGTGTGTGTGTCTATATATATATAAGAAAATGTATCTGTATATGAGATACAAATATATATATATATATATATCTTACTCTATTTATATTAGTCTATATCTATCTCAATCTATCTATCACAGTCTATTCATATCTATCTATCTATCTCAGGATCTTCACTTTCTATCTATCTATTTATATATCTATCTATCTCAGCCTGTTTATTATTTATTAATCTTTCTGTCTGTCTATTTATATAGGTCTTTTCATATTTACCTACATATCTCAGTCTATTCATATATCTATATTTGTCTTTACTCTATCCACATACAGTGTGTGTATGTGGGGGGGAATAAATATTCGTACACATACAATTTTTTTATTTATTGTATTTGCAACTAAGGAATAAACATACTTTTCATATAATGAACTGTACACAGATGCTTAATAACAAATATACACAAAAAATGATTTAATATTTATCCCAAACAATTTATATCTATCTATTTATCTATCTCTGAGTATACTTTTCTATCGCTATCTCTCTCGCTTTCACTCTCGCTTTCACTCTCGCTTTCTCTCTTCCCTTCTCTCTCTCTCTCTATATATAGGTATATCAGAATATTCATATCTATATGCCTATCTCAGTTTGTTTATATTGATCCATCTATCTATCTATCTATATATATATATATATATATATATCATGCTCTTCATTGTCTTTCTGTCTATTTCAGTTCATTCATACCTATCTATGTCAGTCTATTCATATCTATCTATCCATCTATCCATCTCAATCTGTCCATATATATCGGTCTTAGTTTGTTCTTCCCTCACTGCCTTTCTCTTTATATATATATATATATATATATATATATATATATATATATATATAGAGAGAGAGAGAGAGAGAGAGAGAGAGAGAGAGATAGATAGATAGATAGATAGATAGATAGATATGTATATATATATATATGTGTGTGTGTAAGTTTGTGTGTGTATATATTGTTATATCCTTACGCAGCCCATAAACCCTAGCCACACACACTTAGACGCCCATCTGTCTTTCCATCTCTCTAATAATATAATACATAAGCTCCCCACTTTCTTTCAATCTGCAATAGCAATCGCTGACTATAAAAACAATTCGGTCAGATAGGCTGACCCCCGAAAAACTATACGAATGGAAGCTAAAAATAAATTCGCACACACGCACACAATCAAGTGACCAAGTACAGACATTGAGCGGGAAATATTAATAGAATCCATTTGGGGCAACCGATCTCGACTCGGACCAGCCATGAAACCTTCATGCAAATAGATTAATCAAACTGAAGAGGATTGCCGTCCCCAACACAAACAAGCTCAAAGTACAAAACTAGTTGGGGCAACGAAACTCAAGGGAGTTGGACCAGCCACGAATTCGTCGAGCGATTGGACTCACCGTACTGAAGAGAAGGAATGCCATCCATCTTTCAACAAAATTTGGAAATCGACACTTGTGTGAGTAACATCTCTTTTTACTTGTTACTGTCAAGCATAGAAAATCACACGATGAAGACGAATTCCAATTCACGTCAACTGACTATGCTGCTTATATCAAATACATAAGTAAATTGCTAAGCGTGACAATCACCTAAGAGATACATGTGTGACCCAATCAATTACATGAAGGATCCGAATAAATTCTACATTGCCGAATATGTGAAGATGCGAGTAAATCACCAGCTTTGGGGGAGGGTGGCAATACTCATAACAGTGAAGAATACAACTTATACAGCGCCGAATCTTCCTAAACGAAGAACGAATTCTATATTGCTGAATATAAGAAGTGAGTAAACGACCATATTTAGGATTAAAACTCATTACAGTGAAGAAAGAAGAACAGATTAAAAGATACCGCTGCTCGAGTGAACGAACTGAACTCATAGTAAAAATGACTAAACATGAGAAAGAGAGAGAAAAGGGAAAAGAGAAAACCTTATTTTATTTCAGATAAACGACTGAAGCTAAATGGGTTATGAATTTCAATCTCAAAAATATAACTTATACAACTTTCTACATAGAAATATATAGCACACATATTTCCACACATTCTGCTGCATTAATGTTTTCATATATTGTCTAATTATAATTAAATCTTGTTATTTTCTATATTGGCGTTTGTTGTTCATTAATGTTGGTTGTCAATTTAACCCTGTGGAGGATCCGTTCCCTATGGAGTGGTAATCCTGGCGTCTTCCAGACAGCAAGTTGTTTCTTTATCTTTTCTTTAAAAATTATATGCTGCAGTAATTGTTCGTAATATTATTTCCGACGTACAAAATAAATACAACTTACGTTGTTCTCTTGACTGTAGATGGCACCCAGGATGGATTCTCTATAAAGTCAATTGTTGACCGGTGTTTAAAATAAGCTTTCAAAACCGTTTCAAATCACAGCCGTCATAAGTTTTTGAATAAGTTTAAACCCCGAATTGCATTCGTACACACACACACACACACACACACACACACACACACACACATATATATATATATATATATATATATATATATATATAAAAGTGAACATAGAAGTCAACACTTAGAGGCGACAGTCTGTTTCATGCTAGATGCAATCGTGTTGACTTCTATGTTCACTTTTATATTTACACACGCTCTATCTCTGATATTGAGCACTTTATCCCATAAATATAGCACATGTTAAGACTATATATATATATATATATATATATATATATATATATATATATATATCGGTAACTATACTCGTGTCGAAAAACCCTGATGATCTGCCTAAGTGAAACCTTGTTAGGTTTGTCAGGCTCATTAGGTTTGACTATATATATATATATATATATATATATATATATATATATATATATATATATATATATATATATATATATATATATATTCGAATGTATTTCGTCTGATTGAAACATTAAAATAGATAAATTCTCTATCAATTTTTCGACGGCTGTCACAGTTAAATTTCTAATTCCGACAGGAACACAGCCTATACACCGGGGTTGAATATGACTGACCGAGTTTTCGTTAGCTGAAATAGATCTTTCCCTCATATGAGGTCATTTGGGATTTTGTTGTGTAATACTATATATATATATAATATTAATATTATTATATTAACTATATATATATATATATAATATTAATATTATTAAATACTACAGACATTTTGTGTCGATAAATTTTAATAATCAGTTTTCGGAAAACAACGAATAATTCTTCTCAGACAAGAAGAAATGCCATCTGAGAGCGTCCCCAGAAATTCTTTGCCAACGTAACAACACTTTCTTATTCTAAAAAAAAATCATCAATTGTCTCTGCCTACCCTGATGATGACTGGAGAATGTCGAAAGCTTGGACCTTACTTTGGACAATTTCTGACGAAATTTCCTCCTTGTTCGAGATGGATTATTCGGTTTTATTTATGTTTTTTTTTTTTTTTTTTTTTTTAAGTTAACCCCCGGAAAATGAATCGACGCAAAATCTCTGTTGTCTTTAACAATATTTTCCTTCAGGAATATTTAATTCTTGAATACACAGAATAGTTCTTTCTAATTTGATGCATAAATTAATTTTTAGTCTTTTATATCATTTCACCCCAAGCATGGCAATAAAGTCCCTAAGACGCAAGAGTTAAAGAAACTGAGAAAACATTATCAAGAAGAGAGAGGACAATAAAGCACCATCACTGAAGAAGACAGATGGTAACATTTGATGTTGCATTAAGAGCTCTGAAGACTGTAGTTGACAAGATGCGTCATAGTTCTTGATATGGTAGCTCTTGAAAAACCAAACAGTTTAGCAACCTTAGTGATCGAGGTTCCTGCCATGCGAGCTCCAACAATTTGCCCATTTTCGAACTCAGAGAGGTCACGCATTTAGCTTAAGACTGAAGAGATTTCCATAAACAAGAAGTGAGAGAGAAGAAACTATTATCATAGAACTTACGGTTACGTCTAGCTATTTCAGCAGTAAAATGATCAGACCAATCTGCCATTCTAGTACTAGACTTAAATTCGCGAAGACATAACACCAAATATTTATGAGAACAATTGTTACGAAATATATATATAGAAAAGGCCAAGAGAAGTTACATTATGACTGCGGGAAAGTGATTGAAGCTAAATTGCCCAATCATGACCGATTGCAGATTTTATTTAGATTCTTTCAAGCGCCTCTAGATATATAACAGAAACACGTGACAAGAATAGACAGCAATATTCAATGCATCGATGAATGATACAGTTATAGATTTTTCTTTTCCATTTTCTTTAAAACCTCTTCATTGCTCATATCGTCAGTCTGTGATATTCTCAGCATCATTCACTAGAACTACATCCCTGTTGCTCCAAATTTCCTCTTTATCTGTGAAGAGATTGTCCAACATCCCCTGCGTCATATACAGGAGGATTGATAATTACATCGCAGCTGAGCAGAATATCCTTTGCTTCTAACGAAATTTTCCTCTTCCTTAATACGTTGCTTAGTTTTAGGAAGGGATCTTCGGAGGATGGAAAATGTGACACCGTAATCCTGAAGCCACATATATAATAGTTACTATTTAGTTTCACTTAGTTTAGGTCAAGGCCATAATTATGGAGCACCCCGTCATGATCGACCACACCATTCAATGGTCATAGTCAAGTAGAATTATCCGATAAGCATTATATGCTATACAGAGGGAAACAAAATATTTACTAAGCTTAGCTAAGTTTGACACCAGAATTAGGCCCCCATGAGGGTTGACGTTACTACTTCGTCTTCGTCATAATGGGCAACCTGAATAACTCACCAACAAATATACTAACCAAAGTGACCCATCGCTATAATACAGGGCTTGACAAAATAATTGGAGCAGGTGCAAATTCCACACCTATATTTCAAAGACCTATTATATTAAGAACTTTAACTAAAACTTCGTAATTGCAGGTTATATATATTGTAAATACGTTTATTTATCTAATTTACTGTCTTTGTCTTATTTATTTTTAGAATTTAGTAAAATTTAAGCTAAATGCGTGACCTTTCTGAGTTCGAAAATGGGCAAATTGTTGGAGCTCGCATGGCAGGAGTCTCGATCACTCAGGTTGCTAAACTCTTTGGTTTTTCAAGAGCTACCATATCAAGAACTATGACGCAATTCAAGAAACAGAGTAAAACCTCTATCAAGCATAGCAATTTGGGTCGGACTTGCAAACTTACTGACAGGAACCGACGTATATTGAAACACAATGTGGCGAAAAATCATCGGACTACTGCGGTCAAAGTGACTGCTGAGTTCAATAATCATGTGAATAGTCCAGTTTCTACTAAAACTGTTCGTCGTGAGCTCCATAGGGCTGGATATCATGGAAGAGCCGCCGTAAAGAAACCTCTTCTTTCCACTTGCAACATTCAGAAGAGGTTGAAGTGGTGCAGAGATCACAGTGTCTGGTCTGCAGACCAATGGAAGCAAGTCATATTCTCAGACGAGTTCAGTTTTTCTCTTTTCCCAACTTCAGGTCAAGTTTATGTGTGGAGGCAGCCTAAAGAATTTTACAACCCTGACTGCCTTCTTCCAACAATGAAGCATGGAGGTGGATCAGTGATAGTTTGGGCTGCTATATCATGGAAATGTCTTGGTCAAATAGTTGCCCTGCATGGCAGAATCAACAGCAAAGATTACCTGAACATTTTGGGAGATCATGTTCATCCAATGGCCCAGACTTTATTCCCTGATGGTAACTGCATCTTCCAAGACGATAATGCTCCAATACATACCACTCGAGTGGTTACGAATTGGTATGAAGAGCATGAAAGTGAGCTAGAACATATGGAGTAGCCCCACCAATCTCCAGATATCAATATTATTGAACATTTGTGGTGCATTTTGGAGCGACAAGTTAGGAGCCGCTATCCTCCACCGTCGTGTCTTAAAGAGCTGGAGCAGGTGTTAATGGAAGAATGGCTGAAAATTCCTCTGGATGAAGTCAGAAAGCTGTATGATTCCATTCCTAGACGTATTAAAGTTCTATGTAAGGCTAAAGGAGGGCCAACTCCATATTAAATAAATTTTCTTTGAATTTAACAAGTGTTTCAATTATTTTGTCCAACCCCTGTAGTTGACACATATTTTCAAAGGCGTATAAGTGATGCGTCCTCGACCTTGAACAACAACTCAGCAAAGAGGAAACACTGTATGCACGTACTTATGTAACTGTGTATAGATATATACATAGATATATATACATAGATATATATACATAGATTTTTTACTATCATTTTAGCTCGTAAGCTTCAAATTATCTGAATATATATATATATTAATTAATTAATTGAATCATTTTCTACGATTTATCAACACATTGCAGGTTATTTAAAGCCAGGAATTTTTTTTTGATGTAATAATGATTTAGTGATCGATGTCTTACTAATTAACCCATGGGTCGTGGGGAAGAAGAGGTGGATTCATATCTTTCCCGAGAGTATTTGCATGTAAGTGAATATAACGAACCCAACTGGAATTGGAACTCGGATCCCTAATTAACAATTACATTACATCACAAAAATATAACCAAGTCTAGGTAAATTTTCAAATAAAGATAATTTTTTTGTTTCAGAAGTAGCGAGCCACGAAAAAAGAGATTTCAAAAGTTACATTCGCCAATTCTGAAGCGGCGACACACGAGACACATTTGATTAACCTACGACAATATGGAGTTTACAAATAATGAATCGCAAGAGGTTCTATTGATTGGGAAAACATTGGGAATTCCGAATTTACCTGCACATTCGCAGGGTGTGAAAAGATCAGTTGGAGAAACTATTATAGCTTTACAAATGGTATATGGACATGATGCATGGCACAAGGACATTATTACTAAATCATTGTGCCATCAAATAAAACCTTCATTTACTTCAAAGGGAATTTATTCTGAACAATTTAACTATATTATGATGTAGTATGTTATACAGTGCAGTAGTTTTAGTACAATTTTCAATAAACAATGTAAATTTAAAACATTTGGTATTATAATTTGTGCCCAGCTGTATTATCATGTTATATACAAATTTATCCATTTTTATTACTAGCAGCATTACCCGGCGTTGCCTGGGTTTATTCAAAAAAAGATCACGAACCTCATCCAATATGTAAAGTTAAAATAAAGAAAACTTTTCTTTAACCTCTTATCTATATGGCGAAAAATTATAATGACATGAAGTGTGAAAACATTTATAACAGGAGAAAGTTGTTTTTTTACAGAAGCACAGAAGATACTATAAATATATTTAAAAAAAATACTGCTACAAAATACACTTGAAAAGCGATTGAGGCATCAAGGGGTTTATAGTGTCATTCTGGGGGTCCCCTCATGCATTTTTAAAAATCTGACAACTGATTTCTATCTCATTGTAAGAGCGTAACACACATGCAAAATTTCATCAAAATCAAAGCAGTTTGAATTTTTGTGGGTCCCTTTTGGGCACCCTGGAGATCCCAGTGTCGAGAAAAACGAAAATCAATATAGCTTATAATAAGCGTGACAGTAAGTTGCATACACTTATCAAGTTTCATTAAAATCGGCCTCAGGGTATAGACTCCAAGTCTGAAAGTTTAAAAACAACCAAACTAATGGAAATTCCCATTTAAACATTATATTTATCGATTATCGGTTATTGATTTTTGAAAAATGACTAGTTTTTTCCCCAGATACACCCAGTATCGAGTATAATCTCTGTTCCAAATTTGGTGGAAATATGCCTTATGGTTCTCGAGTAGTTCGCGAACACACACACACACACATAGTTAGTTTTATATATATTATAGATAGATAATCTAACAAATGGTGTAAGATATTCATTGATTAGCCTTTTTAAACAGTTTTCACTTATAAAATACAGCAATAAAAGTTCATATTTTTCTCATGATGTTTCATAATTAAAATTCTGGTTTCAATATATATTTTTATTGGATGTATCTAATACAAAAAATGTCAACTTTATTTGGATTTAATCGTGCAATAGATGAAATTCGAAGTCATTTTTAAGCAAAAACCTGAGGAAATTAGGTATGTCTGTACATTTGTTCAGACTGTATTTAATATTAAATGGTCAAACATTGGTAAAATCTATTAATCTACTTTTTGGCGGCAATACTTCTCACATGAAACCCCAGTTTTCGTACTGAGTGCAATTTTGATTTTGTAAAGAAAATGAAAAATTGAATTGCTCTACTGTTTATACTGTGTGCATATGTGATGAATGAACAAGTAAAATCCTCATTTACTGACAAGTGCGGAACGATTATCTGAAAGGGGAGAGACACTTGTTGAGTTACCGCTTTGTTTTTCCTTTGAGGAAGTCGCTTGTGAATCATGTCAAAGTGGAGGAGTGTGTTCACATAAGGCATTACACATTTCAAGGGGTCAAGCATTAACCTTTTGCAAGGCAGAGCACGGAATATTGATTTAACATTTGCAGCCTTCACATGCGGTACTGTTCCTTGTCCTGTAGGTAGAAACTTGTCTAGGTCTCAAGCTGGCCTTATACGTCGAAAATGACAGGAGAGACCATCATATATACAAACACACACACACACACACACACACACACACACACACATATATATATATATATATATATATATATATATATGTATGTATTGAACAATAAAAAATATTGAGAAATTAATATATTAAAATTTTCAGACAACTGGGTGGTATATTAATATTTTTTGATTTATTATTTCAATTAAATTCATCGACTAGTTTCGGCCAGCAAGGCCATCATCAGGAGAGAAAAAAATTACTTGTTGGTAGCAGTGAACTACAGGATATACATACATATATATATATATATATATATATATATATTTATATATATATATATATATATATATATATATATATATATATATATATAATGTTCGGGTAATATTTGTTACCTGTCCTATTTTCTCTTCCATTCGTAAGGATGTCCTTCTCCCCCATAATGTTAATTCAGTGTTTTATCAATACAAATGTAGTTGTCGACTCGACTACATAGGGTGGACGTCTCAACGTTTGGATCTGAGAATAAAGCTACACTTACCTTCCACGATTTTGAATCCGGATGCCTGGAAATTTCAACTAATTAATACTTCTGGCTCTTCTATTGCAGAGCATGTTATAAATAGTAGGAATTGTGTCTTTCATTTTAGGGTCGACCGTTTTTCTGTTTTATCGAGGTCACATTCCTCATATCACCTCAACGTTCTAGAGTCCTTGTATATCAGATCCCCGTGGGCCTTCCTTTTGTAAAGAGAGGGAATGCTTACTGGGGTCTAAATGTTATTAGACTCTAGCTTTCTTGAAATCCATATTTTCCCCCTCCATTGGTTATCATTAATATCAATTAAATTTACACGTTTATTTCTTTTATATTCCAGAAATAAACTTGATAAGGCTGGCACGAAACCGGTTGTTTTTTTAAGCTTTTAAAATATAAATATAAATTATACTTATTCCTAAATATCCTTAAATTTTGTACTATAAAAAACTTATATATATATTATTGTCATCCACAGACAGACTGTTCCGCAGCTCTTCAGTGTGGCTAGACGTTCGGTTGCCTTTAGTTAGGATCGAAACCCGACTGAATTGGCGTCAGTGGGAAATTCTACCCCTAAACCCGTCGGCGCACACACGGAAGGATGCGAATTTTAGCGTATTTATTTTTATATAAACACACAGTGACTGACAGGACTCAATTCGCTTTTGCCGAAGAGTCACGCTATATCAGCTTTAATAGTCACTGTTTACAAACCCACACTTCCTTCCCCAGAGGGCCCAACCGAAATTAATTTTTTATATATACAGGGTGTCCATATGTTCGTGTGCACTTTAAAAAATTTATAAAAGTTTTATAATATATATATATATATATATATATATATATATATATATATATATATATATATATATATAAGTAACGAAAATCTTAGTAATCCGTATGGATAATCCCAGGCAGGATGAAATAAATTTCAGGGACCGATGTGACCTGTGTTTAAAAGAGAAGATCCTAATGATAAAGCATAAAGATCCTGATAAATTACTGAACAAACATAACGAGATGATTTTTAAATGCAGACATAGAAATCATCTCAACTTAACTTCACCCCAGACGGCCACTGTCGCAAATACAAATAAAGTTATAAATTTTTTAAAGTGCACACGAACATATGGACACCCTGTATATATAAAAAATTAATTTCGGTTGGGCCCTCTGGGGAAGGAAGTGTGGGTTTGTAAACAAACATAGGAAAAATATTCTTCAAGCTTTTACACAAACACTTCCCGGAATCAAGCACACTACACAAAATATTCAACAAAAACACAGTAAAAATCAGCTACAGTTTCACCGAGAACATGGCACAAATAATAAAAAAGCACAACAGAAAAATTATTAACAAACCACACGAACAAATTAAACCCACGTGCAACTGCAGAATAAAAAACGAATGTCCCTTAAACGGTAATTGTTTACAAAACAACGTAATCTACCAAGCCACGACAAAATCAGCAGATAATGAAGAAAAAGTATACATAGGAGTAACCGAAGGACCATGGAAACAAAGAAATTATGTACACAAAATGTCTTTCACAAATAGTAAATATGCGAACAGCACAATGCTTTCTAAGTATATCTGGGAAATAAAAAACAAAACACACACCACACCAAAAATATCTTGGAAAATAAGGAAAAAATCATCAGCCTACAACAACCTATCAAAAACTTGCAAACTTTGCTTGGAGGAAAAAATAGCTATCATTACCTTCCCAGATCAAAATAAATTATTAAATAAAAGATCCGAGCTAATCTCAAAATGTAGACATGAAAACAAATTTTTACTACGTAACTTAAAATAGAAAAATAAATAAATATATAAACAAACAACAATAAAATAAGCAAAATAAACTACTCCAAACAAATCACAAAACCACACCTGTTAGAATATGCGAAATAAAATCAAAACAAAAGAACGGACGAAAGTTATAACTGTTATACAAATAAAAATAATAATAATAAGCAAAACAATTTGACCCAAATAAATAAGCGAACAAGCGATTTCCGGTAAATGACGGCCATTATAGACTACCAACAATAAGCTATATAAACAAGTTTTACTACGTTAACCAAAAACACCGATCAAAATAAAAGAATAAATAAATAAATATATAAGATAAAAAATAAAAATAAAAAAACAAGCAAAATAATTTGACATAAATAAATAAACAAATAAGCGACTTCCGGTAAAAGTAACCGCCAAAATATACTACCCATAATGCACCACTGACCCTTATATAAACAGCCGAGAAAAATAACAGCACTAGTCGCCTGACGATTGCACTAGCATGAAACAGACTGTCGCCTCTAAGTGCTGACTTCCATGTCCACTTTTATATTTACACACGCTCTATCTCTGATATTGAGCACTTTACCCCATAAATATAGCACACTTTAAGACTATATTTCTACATATATATATATATATATATATATATTGTGTATATTTCGTCAGCAAATTTTCATTAATGCATGTTTCATTAAATAATATAGACACGTTTTGTCTATTTATTTTAAGTAAGTTCCTTTCATATTGTCTGATAAGCTTAATCACATATATATACGGAAGGTGTTTACTAAACCCAACTTTGTCTGATATAACGCTACAAGCGTCAACGAATGTTTTACGTCACAACATTTAAGATGTTTCCTAAACTTCACAAGGTCACATCTTAGGGGAGATTTGTATTGACTCTTTTAGCTCATGGTCTTCAACCACTACATTTATAACCACGAACAATTCGAGAGCGGTTTGGCAACCTTTCGATAATCAGCCTTTAACATTTCATGGTGGATATGTCTCCATCGTGAGAAGAGACTACCGCTCCACCTAAAGGGCTATGTCATGCTGTGCACCGTGTATTCTAGGCGTTTTGTGTATATACGTACGTATGTCTACTGAAGCCGATGTATATACACAACGACGAGAGCGTATATTTCTGAAGAGTGCTGCATATTTGCACACATGCAGTTATACAAATATTTATACAGATTTGCTTCAACACAAACCCAAATATATCAGGTGTGTTTGTATGTGTTTATCAGCGTATAAATCTGTAAACATGTTTACATTGCTCTCTCCCACTTTCTCTCTCTATCTCTCCTGTCACTCTCTGACTTTGCTTAAACATCTATCTATCTATCTATCTATCTATCTATCTATCTATCTATCTATCTATCTATCTATCTATCTATTTCAGACTGTTCATATCTATCTCAGTCTGTTTATCTGTACTTATCCCAGTCTGTTCACGTCTATCTGTCTGTCTATCTATCTATCTGTCAGTCTGTCTGTCTACCTATCTATCTATCTATCTATCTAAGTGTGTTCTTACCTTAATCTATTCATATCTATCTATTTAACTATCTATTTCAGTCTGTTTATATCTATCTCATTCTGAACATGTCTATATATCTATCAATCTATCTATCACAGTTTGTTCATATATAACAAGGTCTGTTGATATCTATCTCAGTCTGTTCATATCTACATATCTGTCTGTTTCTATCGATCTCTCTCCCCCTCTCTCTCCCTCTCTTTCTCTCTCTCTCTCTCTCTCTCTCTCTCTCTCTCTCTCTATATATATATATATATATATATATATATATATATATATATATATATATGTCTGTTTCTATCTATCTCAGTCTGTTCATATCTATCTTGGTCTATTCATATCTATCTGTTCAACTATTTATCTATCTCAGTCTGTTCATACCTATCTATCTCATCCTGAACATGTCTATCTATCTATCTATCTATCTATCTATCTATCTATCTATCTATCTATCTGTCTGTCTGTCTGCCTGCCTGCCTCTCTGTCTGTGTGTCTCAGCTTGTTCAGACCTACCCTATCACTCGATGAATTATTTTAGCATTGCTCTGCATGATTTATAACTCAACGTTACAAACACGTCAAACCACGATATATTTCGACATTAATATCTGGAATTATTCATTTCTTCTGTTATGGTCCAGGTTAGGACCAAGGAAGAACAACACGAACACCAGAGTAGAAATAACGAAGATATATTACACGGAATAATAATACAAGATGTGGAAGGTGTTAGTATGACTGTCAGTCTGGTTTGGAGTGAACTACTATCGGCTCGACTCGATTCGTCCCTCTCTCTTGAGAGGCGTAGTATACATAGTGTTAGGAAGAGTTCATTCTGTAGTTATAGGTAAGGACCCATAACAGACAGATAGATAGATAGATAGATAGATAGATAGATAGATAGATAGATAGATAGATAGATAGATAATGACCAGGCTGACATAGATATGAATATACTGAGATAGATATATAGATAGATAGACATTAATATCTGGAATTATTCATTTCTTCTGATATGAAATGTGCATATAATTTGCGTTAAGTGTAACAATTACCGACTTGCAAAGAAAAATAAGTGAATAGCAAAAGATGCCTTCAAAATATAATAAAAGTATTAAGAAACATGAAAATCTTATTATAAACGAAGAAAGAATGCTGAACGACTATGTAATATCAGTCCTTCTATGACAGTGAATGCTGGACAATTTTCTCACAGATGAAGAGAAGATTTAAGGCAACCGAGAAGGATGTATGGAATATCATGGACAAAGCGCCTAAGCAATAAAGTATTAAGCTTTAGTTTAATACTTCTTTGTAGAAACAAAAAGGATACTTGTACTTATAATTAGAGATTTAATTGAAATTTCTTGGACATATAATGAATGAGAAAGGAGAGCTTGGAGAATTTATAAATCACAGGACATATCAAATGTAAATAGACTCTGGGAAGCATCGTGCCACCTCTCTACCGGAATTCATCCACAAACGTTAGTTAAAAAATAAAGCGATAGGAAGTCGTGAAGCGCCATGAACACTCCCACCATAAAGGGATATGGCACATATCATATCAAACACTCCATATATCTGATGTCGCTGGAAATTCCATCCCCCTATATAATTGCGGAAGTTCATTGTTCATTGGCCTTGCACGTGCGCCCACTTACATATGACGATGTCAAAATTCCGACTTTGCTCTGTATGTGAAGTCGACAACTTCCTTTTAATGCCAAGAAAGCAAAATTCGAGTTTCTGATATATTTATTGAAACTTTATATTGTATCTGAGATTGTACCGCTTATTTCCCCCCAATGGTTGGTTCAGATTTCTGTCAGGATTTCGAATGTTGATTTTCAAGGCAGAAAGACAGCTCCTCCTCACTTGGAAATTTGGTGCAGAACAATCTATTTTTTTCTATTTACTGCTATTTGACTTTGTTTTAGAATAAGCCAAAAACTCTAAATAACACTGAAAAACCTTGAAAAAAATGACCACACGTATAACGTACCTACTGTATATATATATATATATATATATATATATATATATATATATATATATATATATATTAGAAAATGGTCACAATGTAAAACGAGATCGCATTAATATATATATATATATATATATATATATATATATATATATATGTATATATATTATTATTATTATTATTATTATTATCATTATTATTATTATTATTATTATTATGGCTTAGAACAAAACAATTCAATTGAGATCTCCACATGCTTTTGTTCTAATCTATTATAATAAAAATAATGATAATATATTGCTCTACGTTGTGTTGAGCACTTTTCTCAAAAGTAAATGTTACGAACAGCGGAAGACAACTTGCCAGATGTCCTAACATCTTGTGAGAAAATTGTCCAGCATTCACTGTCTGGGAAGCTTTTTTAACAAAGGATGGAAATTGCCTTCCAAAAGCTATGCAGAATATTAAGAAACAGAAAAACTTCATTAGAAAACAAAGACAAAAGTACTGAACTGTTATCTGTCCTCCTATATGCCAGTGAATGCTGGACAATCTCCTCAAAGATGAAGGAGAAACTTGAAGCAATAGAAATATGATTCTACAGAAGGTTGCATAAACCAAATATATGCGCAACGACGAAGATTTAGATAAACTTAAAAGCAAAAGGAAACTTATACTTAACATCAGAAAGAGGCAGTTGAAATCTCTAGGACACATAATAAGAAAAGAGGGCTTAGCAAATCTGATACTCACGCGACAGATTGAAGGTAAGAGGGACAGAGGAAAACAACGCGTATCAAACTTGAAGTAAATGGATGGCGGAACGGTTCAGAAAAATAAAAAAGGACATTTATTAAGAGCTACAAAGGACAGGACATTGTGAAGAACCATGATCGACTACATCCTGAGTGGAAACGGCACATAAATTTGAAGAATCTTATAGATGTAATGTAGTTTCTGTGACCAATTCTATTGATCAACCTATCTCAGGATAATTAATACTCACCCTGAATGAGTACAAAAACTGTCATGACAGGTCAATATCTGCATTGGGTGATCTGTTATCACTACGGAATAAAACCAGCTGCAAACTGGTATGTACATCATCCAGAATGTGTAATTGATGGAGCAGATGCCACCATCGTCTGAGTTTTTTTTTATCAACACAAATCGAACAATACAAGTAAATCAGCCAGACCTTATTGTTAAAGACAGAAATAAAAACGTTTGTAAACTGACTGACATGAGCTTACTAAGTAACTAAAACATCCGTGAGAAGGATTTGGGAAAATTAAGCAAATACAAAGACCTGGAGATGGAAATAGAAAAAATGTGACACTTAAAATCTGAAACTGTTCTTGTTGTGGTTGGAGTTTTGGGTCTGATAAAGAAAGGAACTCAACAACAACCTCAGAACATATCTGGTGTCCCATCTCTTCAAGAATTCCAAAAACTAATTCTCACAATCACAGTCCATCTCCTCCGAAGAGCTTTGTCCATATTTTTTTTTTGTTGTTGTTGTTAATCTGTCTTTTGTTTAATTAAGTGGAAACAATAAAAAATTCACACCCTTCGCTTGCCCTGGAGTCACTGATTATGATCCAGCATGGGATTATAAAACCATCCAAAAAGAAATTTAATAATAATAATAATAATAATAATAATAATCCAAGCTAATTGTCCAGATATCGAGATTAGATACTGCAAAGACAAAATATGCCTTCTTATTGACAGAGCAGACCCTGAAGACTGCAATGTATCTTTGAAGATATTCAACAATCTGTCAAAATACAAGGACATTGAAATCGAAACCTCAAAAATGTGGCACATGAGGACATCAATAGTTGCAGTTGTAGTTGGAGCCCTCGGATTGATTGGAAAAGGTCCGACAATTACATTGAACGGATTCCTGGTAGCCCATGCCTTAAAGAAATAGAAAAAATTGGTCTCACAAGTACAGCTTCCACGTTACGAAGGGCTTTATTTATGTAAAATGTGTGTATTTTTTCTTTTTCTTTTTTACAAAAATGATCAGTGTAAGCCATTTCTGACCGTAGGTCTCTGGTTGGGACCCGGAAGGAAATGTGTATGCAATAGAAATCAAAGAAAATAATAATAATAATGATAATAATAATAATAATAATAATAATAATAATAATAATAATAATAATAATAGGGGTTCAAAAGGTGGAGATTTTTGTATAGCATCTACGTTGCCACTACAGATTTATACACTATGATGTTGAACTTTAATTGATATATATTTTAATTATCTAAGATTACCTGGAAAATCATGAAAATACTCAAGCCATAATATTAAATGTAGATTTTTACATTTGAAAAACAAAAAAGTCTTAATAGCTCGTAGTAAAAAAAAAACAAGAAGATTGGATAATATTAATGATTTCGGAGAGAGAAATGCCGAGTTACAGATTAGGTAACATTGCATTAATATCGATTGAAAATTGACGAACTGAGACAATTGACTTTGAATGCTTTGCTGAGGACTTTGATAGCCGCCATTATATTGTCTAAATTAAACTGCATTAGACCTGGGCAGATTATTTGGGGACTAAACTAAATTGTCATTGCTACTATCGCCATTATTCTTTGGGACAAATGTTTCACTTAATAGTATTTTTGATAAGAATATTTTAAAACAATCATTTTAAAAAGTTGTATAAATGAGCAAGGTGAAGTGGAAAAATAAAGCAAAATTCTTTTCAAAATTAGCCTTGCATTCTACACACACGAGCGTGCGCGCGCAAACACACAAACACATACACATACATACATACACACACAAACACACATTACATTAACTTTAAACCTCACGCACTTCCCACGAATAACCATTTTGTATCACGTTGCACAGTGTTAGCATATATTAAATATAAAACTTGGCATGACAGAATGTGCCAATATGGAAAATACGTAACTTATATTACAAGGAAACTGCAAGTTGGGGTCGGGGCCCTCGGTTTGATTGGAAAAAGTTACGACAGACCCATGAAAAGGATTCCTGGCAGCCCATGTCTTAAAGATATGCAAAAGAATGTTCTCACAAACACAGCTCATACCTTACGAAGAGTTTTATCTATTTGAAATCTGTGTATTTTTAATTTTAAAATATGTTCAGTGGAAAATTTCATGAAGAAAAAAAAAGCTTTTTTCTGGTTTATCAATATTTCGTGGGTTATTTAGAGCCGAAATGTATTTCAGATTCTTGGAGGTTATTTACAGTAACCGGTTATCCCACGCACTCCGCATCTAAGTAGTGGGCATTGCTTAACTTCGTTCATTGGACAAGAACCGGTGCTTTCATTGTGATTTGACAAGAAGAAGAAGAAGAAGAAGAAGAAGAAGAGGAGGAGAAGAAGAAGGAAGAAGAAGAAGAAGAAGAGGAGGAGAAGAAGAAGAAGAAGAAGAAGAAGAAGAAGAAGAAGAAGAAGAAGAAGAAGAAGAGGAGGAGGAGGAGAAGAAGAAGAAGAAGAAGAAGAAGAAGAAGAAGAAGAAGAAGAAGAAGAAGAAGAGGAGGAGGAGGAGGAGAGAAGAAGAAGAAGAAGAAGAAGAAGAAGAAGAAGAAGAAGAAGAAGAAGAAGAGGAGGAGGAGGAGGAGGAGGAGAAGAAGAAGAAGAAGAAGAGGAGGAGGAGAAGAAGAAGAAGAAGAAGAAGAAGAAGAAGAAGAAGAAGAAGAAGAAGAAGAAGAAGAGGAGGAGGAGAAGAAGAAGAAGAAGAAGAAGAAGAATGTGAGGGAAATGAAAAAGTAACATAAGAAAATAGGAAAGCATAAATAAAGAAAGGAAGAGTTTGACGGAAAAGAAAAAGACGAGAAAAGGGAAGAAAAAATGAAGAAAACTAAACGAAAGGAAAAAAGCGAAAGTTGAATCGAGGAAACTTGGAAAAAGTAATAAAAAAGAAGAAAGAATCTGACAAAAAAACTATTTCTGCCTTTAAGATCAACTCAGTGACGTCACAAGATGAAGAATCATCAGAGACAAAAAAATGTCTGTTGATGAGTGACAGAAAAATCAGTTAACATCCGGACTGGTCATCTCGGCGAAGTTGCTTGCCAATGGCCGAAGAATTAATAATACGGCTTTAAACGCTTTCAAAGAGGTGTTGTGGAATCGTCTAAGCCTTTGAATACTTTACAAGATCTCAAAACATCTACACGCATCCATATATATATATATATATATATATATATATATATATATATATATATATATGAAGAAATATAGTTTTAAGATTTGTAATATTTCTGGGATAAGGTGCTCAATATTAGGGATAGAACGTATGTAAATATATATATATATATATATGTATATATATATATATATAGGGTCATTAATTCAAACATTTTGTGTACATATTAAATATCTTATATTCACTTAAAATACAGTTTCCTGTAATATTTCTGGCATAAAGTGCTCAATATTAGGGATAGAACGTATGTAAATATTTATATATATATATATATATTAGGCTAATAATACAGTTTTCCTATTGTCTTTTACCTTCATACATATTGACTTTTTCTACAGGAAATTTTTCATGCGTAGCAATATAGCCACGGATGTTCGTTTGATGTTAGATTAAGTTTTTGGAAGGATAATTAATACAAAGACAGATGTGCCTTAATATGGGTGTGGTTGTGGGCATACTAGAGATGTAACCTGTTGTTAATAGTTACTTTGTTTTAATAAATTCATTTCGTTTTTGCCTTGAAAATGTCCACGTTGAACGAAACGCGTCGGCTAATAATATAGTTTTCCTATTGTCTTTTAACTTTTGGCTGATCTGGCTGTCATGTGACGCGTCCTGTCCAGATATCGTCCAGATATAATACAAACAAAGGTTCGGATTTTTAACAAAACAAAGTCACGTGTTCGCGTATAAATCTTATGTTAATTTTATTATCTGTAAAGCATAAATGTTCGTCCAATGTAAGTGATTTTATTTTAACATACATTTTGTGAAAAAAAAAAAACGAAAAAAAAAAACGGAAAAATTATTTTCTTTTGGTCACCTTCTACTCGGCCTTTTTCCTCACCGTCACCCAGATCATTCCACCGCCGCAAAAGGGTAGGTATTCCCCAATTTTGGAATCCCGGGTCTGCACTGAAAACGAACAATTGCTTCTATTAACCATATCACGATATTTGGTGGTAAATGAGTTAATAATGTTTAAAAAGTTTGAAATTCGCTTTCGTTTCTCTAAAGAACCCAGCAAAATAGAATACACAACTTAAAAGCCATTCATAGTAAAGCACAAAGTTAATAATATTTAATATTTATCTTGCGAAACGGATTAAAACTGAATACTAAAGAAATAATAATACAATAAAATAATTATAGCTGGCCACTCATGTATTCGTCGATAGCCGTCTCAGGGACGGCTAGCCAATCTCTATTGCAGGCGCTGGCTTAGGCAAATTTGTGCTTGTTCAACACTCACAGAGCTAACTATGCTGAGTAGATCTTAATTACAGATTATTTTATCTAGAATAATCACCAATCTGAACAACGTCAGCATACTCAGTCACGATGACTTGTGACTTCGTACTAGCACAACTATTGACGGCCCAAAGTGTTACGTCTACCCAATTTCACTCACAAGGCTTGGGTCAACCCGTGATATGGTTTTCAAGCAATTTTCAAAGGTGCCACATGCTGGGATCGTTCCCCTCCAGACCGATTTTGTCAGAAAGTCTCCTTCCTGACAAATCAACCGTGGTGAGATTCGAACCCGTGTCTCATGGTCAGAAAGCGAACGTGCTAACCACAAATAATAATAAGTTGACACATTGGGAGAAATAAGGAAAAGTTTTCAGCTACGAAGAATCTGTCACGTTTTTCTTAAAACATAGAACTGGACTCGAGATAACCGCAAACTGCAAAGCATCTTCTTGGTTTCTGACGTCAAAAACTACTTACGATAAAATGAAAAAAGAAAGTTAAAAAGGAGATAGAAATAAAAGCAATAACAGTGAAGAGAGAAAGAGAGAGGAAAGAGCGACGTAGAAAGTCTGGACCTGATCTCCGCTGACTTGGACAACAGATGCGCGTCACAGTCTTACAAGCCCGTTTCTTGACACTCATAGCCTAAGAGGTCTTGCGAAGGAGCAGTACTTTAACCCTGTGAAACTTTTACTGGTCTCTTATTTATTTATCAACCCTTTCTTCTTGATATCTTAGGTAGGATGTCTTAAAAATACATTACATGCCAAATAATTTCGTTAATATTAAAACAAATTATTCTGGATGTAAAAGGCAGGAAATATTGTATAGATCGTTGAATTAAGTACCCATTTCATATTCACACCACTCTCTTTGTCTCTCACGTATAAACACACACACACACACACACACACACACACACACACACACACACACACACACACACACACACACACACAAAGCGAACGTGCTAACCACTCGGCCAAATAATAATAAGTTGAAACATTGGGAGAAATAAGGAAAAGTTTTCAGCTACGAACAATCTATCACGTTTTTCTTAAAACATAGAACATGCACACCCTATATATACACATATATATATATATATATATATATATATGTGTGTGTGTGTGTGTGTGTGTGTGTGTGTGTGTGTGTGTGTGTATAGGGTGTCCATAATGTTCGTGTGCACTTTAAAAAATTTATAACTTTATTTGTAGATGCGATGAATTATTTAATTATAATTATCAAATCCTCCTAATAATTTCTATCATTTATATATCATTGCTTGAACCGGATTCTAATGCTCTGGAGTGAGCGGCTTGGTGATAGTAGTCGTGGCTCCCGGGGGCACCGTCCTATGGTTAGAGAGAATCTCAGTTGAGTTCCACCACGGAATTTGTGAGCGAGCGGCGCTATATTGAGTCTGATTTGCTATCTCTTCGTCACCGAGACCCGTTGGAACAGTTGGTATGATGTTTGCTTGACAACCTAACTGTCAGGGTTTTAATTCTCGGTAGTGGATGCGCACTGCTGATGAGTCCCAAATATAGGACGAAACAGCCGTCCAGTGCATTTTGTTGAGGTTTCAAACTCGATGAATTACTTAATTATATATATATATATATATATATTTCTTCAAACGTTATTATAGTGGATACTCCTTATTATGAATAAACGTTATTTTTAGGACACCCATGTTTGAATATACGTCCTGTTTTGTTTTTGATTTCCGGTATTTGCTTTATTAATTTTTCTTGAGTGCTTAGGTCAATAGACATAATATACACTGTTTAAATTAAAAACGAGGTGTCTATTTCGAATACTGTTATCCACTAAAATAATGTTTAAATTAATATCTATCTGTCTGTCTGTCTGTCTATCTATCTATCTATCTATCTACTTACACACGTACACACACACACACACACACACACACACATATACATATATATATATATATATATATATATATATATATATATATATATATATATATATATATATATATGTATGTATGTATATCGGACGAGCTTTAGACCACCTCGACCAAGAAATGCGTCGATGGTCACGCAAATCAGATCTAACAACGGTTTCCCCTGCTCAGGACGACACAGGTCCATATTTATTATTATTATTATTATTATTATTATTATTATTATTATTATTATTATTATTGTAGAAATCAAATGGGAAGAAAGAGAGGAGGAGAGAAAATTGAATGAAATAAAATATTTCCTTTTTAACAGATGACAAAAAAGAAAAGAAAGAATGAAAAGATCAATCTGAAAATAGAGGAAAAAAGAAAGAAAGAAAAACAATGATAAAAAAGAAATAATGAATGATAAAGATGACGAAAGAAAGAAATTATTTTTAAGAGGAAGAAAGAAAATGATAAAGATATAATAAAAAAAGACTGTTGAAGAAAACAAAAGAAAGAAAGAGTGAACATCACAAGAGAAATTAACAGAACGAAAGAATGAAAGAAAAAATTTATTAAGAAAGAGATAAAAATAGAATAAGTAAAGAAGGAAGACGATAAAGTACATCCGCGTCCTGGGTAAGACGATAAAATATATCCGACAGCAAGGACTTTGATCAGAAGGTGGTAAGCCCCTACAAGGCTACCAGCTATGGGCAAATGCATACCCCACCCAAAGCGATAAAAGCACTATGAAAGTAAAAAAAAAAGGTTTTAATTCAGGCAATACATTTTTTTTAAATAATACCAGCAATAAAAATCTTGGCATTAAATAAACCATTGAGATTTATATACCGTAAAACAAAACAAAGCAAACCAAAGAAATTATTATCAAGATGAAGAAAGAAAGAAAGAAAAGGATAAATAAATAAAAAAGAAAGACTGTTAAAAAGAAAAAAGAAAGAAGTTAAAAAAGAAAGAATGAAAGAGAGAAAGAAAGAGAAAAAAATGATTATTAAGAGGAAGAAAGGAAGTAATAAGGATAGTATGATAAAAAAAGACGGTTAAAGAAAGAAAAAAGAACGAAAGAGTGAACATACCAAGAGAATTTAACAAAAAGAAAGAATGAAAGAAAAAAATTATTAAGATGAAGAAAGAAATAGATAAAAATATAAGTAAAAAAGGAAAATTGTTAAAGAAAAAGAAATTATTAAGATGAATAAAGAAAGAAAGAAAGAAAGAAAAGAAAGAGATAAAATAAAAAGAAAGACTGTTAAAAAAGAAAGAAAGAAAGAAAGTAAGAAAGAAAGAAAGAAAGAAAGAAAAGAATGAATGATTAAATAAAAATATCTGTCGAAAAGAATAAAAAAAAAGAACAATAAAAGGAGAGCAAAAAATACTTGGTTTTGTTTTGGCGAAAGAGAAAAAAAGTAAAAAAAAAAAAAAAATACAGTGTAGTATCAAAAAGCTGAAGGCGTTACTGACGCAAGAATTTGGCCTGAGTCAAAGATTCTTAAGCTTTTCAAGTCCTTTTCAAGATAGAAACTTCCGGTCATCAGCGAAGCACCTGTCATTTCTTTCTTCATGTCAACCCTGACTAATGTGCATATAGTCAAAACACGTTGTCTACGATTGGCTGAGATCATCGTGGTGCCAAGATGGGTCCTGCTATACAATCGTTAGGGCGATTGGAAGTGCTTAGCATGGCCCATTTCCTTCCTAAATAACATAGTGCAGATATCTGAAAATCTCCATGTTCATACATATCTCTTCCCGTCAAAGCCCGACTATTTAGCGTCCTAGGCCAGGCCTATAATATGCGTCTACTAGCACCCCGCCATTTTAAACTTGATTGTTGAGATTCCCGCGAAACAAAAGCAGTAGTCGAGGAAGAGAAGGAAAATGTGAAAGTTCCAACTCAGCCTAAAACCATTATTATTTCTAATGAGAATGGAATTGTCTTGTTCTTTTGATTCAAATAAACTTTGTTTTTTCTCTCAACATTTTCGCATTTATTCTTAGCCACTTTTCATTTTATTACAAAGATTTTATGCTTTCAGTAAGTTTAATTTTTATTTCTAAAATCGTATTCAGAATTTGTGTAGCGCCATTGTATTTTTACGCCTTAGATGATCGACTTTTTTTCGATAGATGCATGCCAATGATGAGACATTTATCGGGTAGCAAGTATCAATGAAACGTAAAAAGAACAAATGGAATTAATTTCTTCCATTTTGTTTTCGGCATTGACAAGCTTTTCTTCACCTGAAATTTCTTTCCACTCAATTATTTTTCTGGCGTTTTCGCTTCTCTTCTTTTCTTGTTTTTACGCCCACATCTTTCTCTCCGCGCTCTGTCTCTCCCTTTTCTTAAGTCAAGCCCTACTCTATCCTCAGACAGTCACACCTTTGTTTTCTCTACAGCCAAAGATGCGCTTTGTTTCAAGCCGGAAGGGATTAGCATCACACCTTTTGTCATACGCAGGAAATGTCAGAAGATTTAATGATCGAATCAAGGAGACTTTCTTTTCTTTTCTTTTCACACTTCTCTTCATTAAAGCGTTACGCTTGGTCGGTAAAAATATGAAAAGTTGTCTGAACTTTTGAAAATTCGGGTTGCTTTATTGCTTTATTTGTTTGGGTCAGAATTTCAATGATGACGAGTTATCATTATTTACAGTTTAATGTCATCATCTTTGGTGTTATTATCACAATATTTCGGTCGCTGTTCCCCCGGTATTCATCAGGTGTGTCGAGGGATCCGGATAAAGCTTCTGAGAATTTCGAACTTATCTCTTTATTTGATCTCCGTAGAGAGTGTTATCAATGATCGATATTTAATTTTAATAAACTACAATCATTGATTTCAAATAATTTTCAAATCTGTTCCACACTAAAAAAAAAATTATAACATGACTACACGTTTAAACTTAAAAAAAAAACGTTATAAGGTTACAAAACATGATCTACAATTGCTTGACCATATATTTGTATAATATATTTGTAAAATATCACCGATGCAAAATCTGTCTGCAAAAAATCTAGAAAACACACACACACATATGCAGATAGATAGATAGATAGATAGATAGATAGATAGATAGATAGATAGATATTTTTAAAAATAAGACAAATAGATAGGTATTGAAAAGAATCAAACAGACTGAGATAGATAGATAGATAGATAGATAGATACGAACAGACTGAGATAGATAGATAGATAGATAGATAGATAGATAGATAGATAGATAGATAGATAGATAGATAGATAGATAAGGAACAGACTGAGATAGATAGATAGATAGATAGATAGATAGATAGATAGATAGATAAGGAACTGACTGAGATAGATAGATAGATAGATAGATAGATAGATAGATAGATAGATAGATAGATAGATAAGGAACAGACTGAGATATATATATAGATAGATAGATAGATAGATAGACGAGGAACATACTGAGATAGATAGATAGATAGATAGATAGATAGATAGATAGATAGATAGATAGATAGATATTGAAAAGAATCAGATAAATGGTTAATATCTATCGATGACAACTCTTTCATAAGTTTTATAATAATTTTGATTCTTATTGAAATTTCTGATGAGTGAGAAATTATGAGACTCAGGCAGGAATTGAATTTTACTTTTTCTATTTACATCGTGAACGTCATCTTTATTGCCATATTCACGACGTTTCGGTCGTTGTACGCTCCGATCGTCTTCAGGTGATATACGTTAGAAATTCTAATTGAACCCTTTATTTGGTCCATGAGGGTAGACAGTTCTAGTTCAACGTACCATGCCTTTTTTGGATATCTCAATTTCAGTTAATACCCTTCAGTAACTCAACCACGCCAAGTTTTGGATCCCTCTGGTGTGACATGGTATTGAACACACAACACTTTGGATCAAGTCAATTTTGGGATACCTCAACCAAAGCTTTTATCCATAAAAATGAATTTATATATATATATATATATATATATATATATATGATAGAAATTAAGGAGGATTTGAGATAATTATAACTAAGTAATTCATCGAGTCTAGAAGAAACCTCGACAGAATGCCAAGCGGCTTCTAGACTCGATGAATTACTTTATTATAATCTATATATATATATATATATATATATATATATATATATATATATATATATATACCTCTGTGTGTGTGTGTGTGTGTGTGTGTGTGTGTGTGTGTGTGTACAGGTAAAATGAGAACAAATGCAGTATAATTCCACTGTAGGTAACATTAATTTAAAACAGGGCTCGATGCAGAGTAGAGCTAAATATTATTCATTTTAGGATATTAAAGCAAAAACATATTAAAAATCACTAACAATTATAATCGTGTTTCAACCCTACAACGGAGTCTTCTCGGGCAAAATGACAATCTACTGGCGAGCGAAAGATCAGTTTAATTCCAAAAGCAGAATACTTTTAAAAAAATAGGTTTCTGCGCTTTGCCGTGATTAACCAATCGACCTACGCTAAATTCAAATCCACCGGAAATATTTTATTTTATTATAGGTCATCACACGAAGTTGTCTGCATATAAATCCTAGACAATTTCCTTATGGGCAGATACTAGATGATATTTTATTTCATAAGATGTATCGAAGTCTGACGTTCAACTTTCCATATAAGTTAAATCTAAAAGGGGTAGAGATGTAATTTTACACAATGCTAACCATTTACCTATATATATATATATATATATATATATATATATATATATATAGAGAGAGAGAGAGAGAGAGAGAGATGAAGTGGGGCAAGTGGGTTAATATTTACTGACGTTTCAACCTCTATCCGATGCAGACTACGATAAGATGAATTGTAACTTCGATAACATTATGTATAGTATTTATGGTGATCCCTAAATTTTAAAATGAATATATAAAAAGAAAAATGTTTCTTGTAACTTTACTTTTAGATTTAATTCCAAACTAATAGATTTAATATTCCCAATACACAAAATACTTTGTTGAATTTCAAATCAAAATTAAATTGTTTCGAATTCTTTTCTTTCTCGTTCTTAGTAAAATGTAAAAATTAGTCCATATTGGCGGATCTGTCAATCCTAAATAATTATCTTTTAAAAAAATCATTCTGAAATAAATGATACTTTTACGAAACGTAATTTGAAGAAAATTAACTGAGTTAAGGTTTAATTGAAACAAATATTACTTACTTTTAGCTAAAAATATAGCAGTTTTTTTTAACATAGAGGGGGGTGCCTTTTCTGATGTATTGAGGGATTCATTGAGAGCCCGAGGTTTGTTGCATCTAACCCTAACGCTGTCGCGGGACTGACAGAAATTTCTGGAATGCAATTTGAAAACCACTTTTTATAGTTTTCATTTAATCTTAAAAAAACAAGAAAAACTTTTAAGCAATCCAATAATTTATTGAATTTTATCTACTTTGGCTTTATGGTTTTAATTAGGAAAACACTTAATGAAAAAATTCTAAAAAATTATCAATAAATTTTCAATGTACTTACAGCACTTAATTTATGATAATATTGTGTTTGGACTTTAGTATTTACAAAAATCGAAACTTTCATATATCCAGATTCAGAATTGTTTTTAAAATATTAAAGTTTGTTGAGTTGTAATGATTAGTAAATCCACTGACTTGTTTGTGATTAGTAAATATAGTATTTATTTAATTGCAATATCACTTGATCGTGACAAATTAATACAGAATTTTAAGAGGTTTAAAAGTTTAAAAATTATTCTAATTAATTTTTAAAAAAATTAAAACAATTCTTGTAAAAATTCATTAATCATCGAAACATTTTTCTTCTTAAGACAACAGTGTCCATAATATAATTTATTCATAAAATAATTAAGAATTTCTCTAGTTAAGAAAAATGCCTTAGTTTTGCTGCCTATTTTATTTTACTATTCAGGACTTTCTCAAACTGGCGTTCCTGTTTGACCAAAAGATTTTGATGATTTAAATTCACCGAGAACGTGTGCTTATGACGTATATAAACGTTTTGCAATGCAAAAAATATTTTTTCGACTTTTCATAAAAATTAAGTGATCGGGTGGCATTGTAACATATTAAAAACATTTATAAAGATTTTCTAAAAAAAAAAAAACAATTAAACGTTTAAAAATATTTTAATTCATTTGTGAATGAGTCCTGAAAGTTTTATTAAAATACGTTAATTATCTGATTTTTTAATGAATTTTCATAATTATTATGTTCCTCTCAGCAAAAAGACGCTTAAATTTCACGTAGACATTTAATGTACCGCTTTGAGATCAAAACATAATCAAGATTTTTCATCAAAATTTGCAGGAATATAAAAAGAATAAAAACAATTTTCACAGAAAAAATTCTTTGTTCTTCATTCTTAACAAATGACACAAAGATTTTGATGATAAAATTTTGGTTTTATTATGTTTTGGTAAATTTTTTTTTTCATCATCCTTTTTATTTTTATCAAAATTTTGGAGATACAATTGATCATCTTCTACTCCAAAGAGTAAAAAAATGAGGTTTTTAAGTCTTAAGAAAAGCATAGGTAATATCCCGTCCGAAGTCAATTCGCTCGTTTTTAGATGAAATCACTTACAAAATCAGTTCTGCCCAATCTTCTTATAAAAATTCACCACACTTCGGTCTTTCCCCGGATATGGCTAAGCTTATTAATAGTCAGTAAACAAAGAAACTATTTGTAAATATTTGAGATAAAAAGGATGTGTGTGTGTGTGTGTGTGCATGTGTATGCGTGTGTGTGTGTGTGTGTGTGTGTGTGTGCGTGCGTGTGCATGTGTATGCGTGTGTGTGTGTGTGTGTGTGTGTGCGTGTGCATGTGTATGCGTGCGTGTGTGTGCGTGTGTGTGTATGTGTGCGTGCGTGTGTGCGCGCGTGCGTGTACGTGTATGTTAGTGTGTGTGTGTGTATGTGTGCGTGTGTGTATGTATGTGTGTGTGCGTGTGTGTATGTATGTGTGTGTATGTATGTGTGTGTGCGTGTATGTATATATGTGTGTGTGTATGTGTGTGTGCGTGTGTGTGTATGTATGTATGTGTGTACGTGGGTGCGTGTGTATGTGTGTGTGTGTGTGTGCGCGCGCGTGTGTGTGTGCGTGTGACAATCAAAAAATAAATTGATTCCTTTCAGCTTCATTCAAGTGGAAAATTTCGCCACAACCCCTAAAAACAAAGATCATCCTATTAAACTTGAGCTTTCATGTAAAAAAAAATTAACGACTGATACACGAGTACTTCCGGTATTTGAACGCACATCCCACCTACGCTTCTTTTAAGGGATTAATACAATTTGTCCAGGTGCGTTGGTTGATATAGATACATTTTTTAATACAGACACCAAAGCACAAGTTGTAATGTTCAAAGAAGACTAGAATAACATATCAAAACACAGGAATAGAAAGAAAACCGAATATTTCAAAATAATAAAAATAAATTGGGCAATAATTATTTAACACCAAATATTTATAATATTTTTACAAATTTTAAACTCAGCTTCGTTTTGGTAAAATTAGCGAATGTTTTAAAAATAAAGTGAATAAAATTCTATATAATAAGTTAATATCTATTTTTTTTAAATATGCAGTCTTGTTTCATGGAAGCGTCAGGTAAAACTTTCTTTAGAAACGGAACATTTTATTCCTGAAGAGAATAAAAATCAAGCAAGAAAAAAGTATTCACTGAAACAAAGATCACACGATTTAGGAATGTAAATTTCTGGTATTTCATAAATGTTGAAAATTGATAAAATATTACCAGCAAAAAGATATGAGCTCACACAGTTCTCTAAATCAAGAAAATCATATTTTTGCTAAACAGTTTCTTTGAATGCATCTCTCACTCTCTCTCTCAAATCTTGTCTCTATAAACCAAAGTTCTTTTATGAATACCTGCTTTTATCGATACCTTATTTCAATAAACCAAGAATTCAAAGAACGTCTTCTACTACCGAAAGCCTATTTCTGCAAGCCACTTCTTGATAAATGTCTGCTTCTATGAAAATCCGATATCAGTAAACTGACGTTTCTGAGAATGTCGGTTTTTATCGACATCTTATTTTAGCAAAACAAAGTTTCTATGAATGTTTCCTTCCCTCGAAATCCTATTTTTATAAACCAAATTTTCTATGACTGTCTGCTTCTATCAATTTCTGTAAATCTAGATTTTGACGAATGTCTGCTTGTATTGAAATCTTACTGGGAGTTTTGCGGGTATAGTACCCAGTTTTCAGAGTGATGGATAGTAAAATTGAATTTATTTACAGATATATATTTCTTAAAATAAATACATCAAATTGTTTTAAATTGTTCTTTCTTAAAGACGTAATTATATGACGCAACGTCCGAAAGGTTCACCGTACATACATGAAGATTCAATGTAGTGTATATCCATAACTATTTGCATAAAGGGTTATTTCTCCTTATAGATTGCTTTGAATTGGGATAGGTTAACTGTACTGAACGAAATAAGTGATCAGGGATTTTTTTCTTTATCAGCAGAAATAGATACTTTTCACTTTTCATTGTCATGCGTATATAGACCGAAGATACAAATAGACAACACAAGTACTACACACACACACACACACACACACACACACACACACACACACACACACACACACACACAAATATAGATAGATAGATAGATAGATATGAACAGACTGAGATAGATAGATAGATAGATAGATAGATAGATATTGAATAGAATTAGATAGATAGATAGATAGATAGATAGATAGATAGATATTGAATATAATTAGATAGATAGATAGATAGATAGATACTGAATAGAATTAAATAGATAGATAGATAGATAGATAGATAGATAGATAGATATGAACAGAGATAGATAGATAGATAGATATTGAATAGAATTAAATAGATAGATAGACAGACAGATAGATAGATAGATAGATAGATAGATAGATAGATAGATAGATAGATATGAACAGACTGAGATAGATAGATAGATAGATAGATATTGAATAGAATTAGATAGATAGATAGATAGATAGATATTGAATAGAATTAGATAGATAGATAGATAGATAGATAGATAGATAGATAGATAGATACTGAATAGAATTAAATAGATAGATAGCTAGATAGATATGAACAGAGATAGATAGATAGATAGATAGATAGATAGATATTGAATAGAATTAAATAGATAGATAGATAGATAGATAGATAGATAGATAGATATGAACAGACTGAGATAGATAGATAGATAGATAGATAGATAGATAGATAGATAGATAGATATCAGAAAGTATATTTTAATATACCCCACACGTTTAAAAATATAAAAGAAATTGAAAACGTAGCTGGAGTCTTTAAGAATATTTATTTACAGTAATTTTACCGGTATAAAAATACAGAAGGCGCTTATCTCCCTTTTGGTGGAAATAGGCCACATAGGTTACATGACGGCCGCTTCGTTACGTCACTCCATACAGTGACGAAAGCGGCAGTAATTTTCACTTCGTGTACAGCAACCAAACGAGGTTTGCTTCCTTCCAGCCTTGGCTAAAAGGCCCAGGCTGAGGTTAAATCTGCCCTGACAGTTTACAAGCATATGGCGCCATTTCTCTTTGGAGTATAGATGAATCCACTCCGTTTAAATCTGGAGTCCTAAAATGGCTTCTTCAGGTTAGGAGTATGTCCAAATTATGTTTCCTTTTTGTTTCTCCTTATAATTCTCTTTGCTCTGTAGATATATGTAATATATACTTCTCCGCGTGGGACACTTGTATATATATATATATATATATATATATATATATATATATATATATATATATATATATATATATATATATATATATATTTGTGTATGTCGTAGTATATAAATGTCTCTCTGAGAACCAAGCATGTTTGTCATTCTTTTTCTTTTCAACCTTTCCCTTCCGTCGCGTCCGTGAAATTTCTACTCTACATATTTTTGCAGTTACTTGTCCACCGGATATTAACGGCATTTACGTTTTATATATATTTTATGACAGAAAACTGTTTCTATATTTTTATGGCATTTTTGCTAATCCAACTTTTCAATATGGCCGCCGTCTTCCTCACCTCCAAGTTGAGTTGGATTTTGGCGCACTTCGGAGGAGTTCATGCTTCCTACGCCCAGTAGTTCAACTACACCTTCCACCGTCACGTGTAACACGTGGCAGTACGCCCCGCCTCTTTCACCCAATTTGGGACCATTACTTACTTGACGACATAGTACCACTGGACGTAAATTTGGTTGATATTTAATCCATATATATTTTTTCACGTGTATTCACCTGGTCTTTCCCAAGTATTTCATTGTTCACTCATGCTATTTTTCCAGTGATATTTTCCTGCATTGCACGGTATCTAATTAAACTACCATGTGTGTGGCGATTTTTACTAAAATGCCAATGCTGAGGCTAAATCAGCCTCCCCCAGGAGCTTACAAGTACATGGTGCTGTTTCTCTTTGGGACATAGATGAATCCGGCCCGTTTAAATCTGGAGTCCTAAAAATGGCTTCTTCAGGTCAGGAGTATCTCCAAATTATGTATAATACATTTCCTTTTCACGTAGAAAATTGCTATGCGACGTCAATAGAATGACGTTATAGAACCACATCTTGAAATTACGATCTGCGTCTGCTATTCTGCGACGGTTGTCGTCGCATAGCAAAATAACAAAATATCATCTTTGACGGTGGATATCTTTGTTTCATGTCTGTATAACCACTCTAAGGATGGCTCCCGTAAGCCGAAAGCTTAGGAGCAACTTAATAAAAAAATATATTGTTGTGAGGGCTCTCCCCTTTTACACACGATGGACTCGTCTAAAATATACTTATGCTGACAGAGGTGGAGATACGTAGAGATACGTTGAGACAAGGTTGAGATACGTATAGTCCAGAGAGAGATAATTACGGCTTCACTTACAGAGACTTGTACATATACTTTCTACTAACCCGTATTCCTGGACTACTAATCTTCATTTCAAGTTTGTATGCTTACGTTCAATATAATTATTTTCCTATTTCAATTACTGGCATCGTTTATTTATTTGTGCAGGATTCCATCAAGGATTATCACTACCCATTGTCAAGCCCGGAGGAAATATTTACCAAGCTTAACGGTGGTAAGGTATTTTCTAAGATTGATTTAAGTGAACCTTATCTTCAGATTCCAGTAGAAGAAGAAAGTACAAAGATTTTATGTATCAATACTCACAAAGGACTTTACAAATTTAACAGGTTGCCATTTGGGATAAAAGTAGCACCGTCAATGTTCCAACGGACACCATGATCATGGGACAGAACTTTGCTACTGCTTACTTAGATGACATTTTGATCAAAAGCGATAATGTAGAACACGCAACACACATTAAAGGAGTCTTTAAAAGAATTCAGGATTTTGGTTTTAAAGTGAAGGAGAAAAATGCGATTTTGTTCTAAAAGAAATCAAATATCTAGGCCATATAATCAATGAAAATGGCAGAAAACCAGATCCAGATAGGGCATCTGCAATAAGAAATATGCCGGAGTCGAAAAATGTCGTAGAGTTGCAAAGCTTTCTTGGTCTAGCGAACTATTACGGTGAATTCACTGAAAACATGAATAAATTGAGGGCTCCCCTCAATGAATTATTGAAAAAAGAGAACAAATGGAACTGGACGGAAGATTGTCAGAAAGTTTTTATGGAGATCATAAAGAAATTAACGTTTGATCTAGCACTGACGCATTTTGATCCCAAACTGGAAATTATCATTGCTTGTGACGCAAGCTCACACGGAGTGGGAGCGTGTATATTACACAAAATGCAGGATGGCACAAGGAAACCTATAGCTCACGCATCTAGATCGTTGTTACCAACAGAGAGGAATGATTCGCAAATTGAGAAAGAAGCTTTAGGCATAATATTCTCCATAACTCGCTTCCACAGATATATATATGGAAGAGAGTTTACTCTTCAAACTGACCATAAACCTCTTCTCACTATATTGGGATCGAAAAAAGGACTACCAATTTACACAGCCAACAGACTTCTGAGATGGGGAATTATATTATTGAATTATAATTTCAAACTAGAGTTCCTACCGTCGAAGAAAATTGGTCATGCGGATGGATTATCTAGATTGGTACCTGCGAAATGCGAACCTCTGGAAGACTCTGTAATAGCGGCTTTGCGAGCCGAAGACGAAATTAGTAAAGTGCTAAACAATACAGTAAGGGAATTACCAGTGACCTTGTTAGAAATCAGAAGAGAAGCTGAAATGGATGAATTCATACAAAGTACAAAGAGAAAAATAGAAGAAAAAGAAAGAAATCTAGCGGACGGTTTTTCAGTTTGTGATCACGTATTACTTTATAATGAGAGAGTGGTCATACCCAAATCTTTACAAAGACGAATTCTGAAGGACTTTCATCTAGGACACCCAGGGAAAAATCGTATGAAAGCGTTAATGAGAAGTTTCGTGTACTGGCCTAATATGAATAACGACATTACTCAAATGGTAGAAAAATGTAGAGGCTGTGCTGCTAAGGCACCAACTATTATACAAAAACCATGGCCTAAGGTGGACATACCTTGGTCTAGAATCCATGCGGACTATGCAGGACCCATAGATGGATATTACTAATTGAAAACGGTAAATAGCTTTAGCAAGTGGCCAGAAGTTTTCAGATACAAAAACCCTATGACGGAAAACACTATTAATTGTCTACACGAGTTATTCGCAAGATTCGGCGTGGTAGATTGCTTTTAACGGATAATGGTACCCAATTCACCTCGAGCGACTTTCAAGAATTCTGTGCGACTTATCAAGTGAAACATATTAAAATAGCACCATACCATCCACGATCTAACTGGCAAGCCGAAAGGTTTGTGGACACGCTTAAGAGATCCTTGAAAAAAGCAGAGGACGTACCAACAGAAAGAGCCATACAACAGTTCCTACAAGTCTACAGAATCACCTCGAATGGAAACACACCATTTGGCCTTTCGCCAGCTGAAGTGATGTTTGCCCGCAAAATAAGGTTTTTTGATAAACTATTACCCAACAAAAATAAAAACTGGCATACACCGATAGTGCCTATAAGATCATTCAAACCAGGCGAACGGGTCTATTTCAGAATGTTCAAGAATAACATGGCATACTGGGAACCAGGTACGATAATAAGCAGACTGGAGAATGTTCTGTACACGATCCAAGGCGAAAAATTCACTCACAGGAGACATATGAATCAGATACAAAAAAGACGGGTAGAGGAGCCAAGCTCGTCACCTTCGCAAAATGAAGACTCAATGGAGGCGATTTTTGAAGCATTTGAAATTCAAAGACCACAAGTAGCCACGGAGATTAGAAGAACAAGCAGGAAAAGAAAATTCACAGAACCGCTAATAATAGACGATTAGCGAAAAAAATATTAACTCCCCCCCAAAAAGAAGCTAGGGAGGGGATGTTGTGGGGCTCTCCCCTTTTGACTCGTCTAAAGTATACTTATACTGACAGAGTTAGAGATACGTGGAGATACGTTGGGACAAGGTTGAGATACGCAGAGTCCAGAGAGAGAGAGAGAGAGAGATAATTACGGCTTCACTTACAGAGACTTGTACATATACTTTCTACTAACCCGCATTCCTGGACTACTAATCTTCATTTCAAGTTTGTCTTCTTACGTTCAATACACTTATTTTCCTATTTCAATAAATGACGTTGTTTATTTATATGTGCAGGATTCCATCCGCGGAATCCACAACACACACACACACACATATATATATATATATATATATATATATATATATATATATATATATATACACAAGTGGCTAGATACTAATAGACAAGTACTACTACTGGCAACAACAACATTTTTATCACGTCACATTGGTGGAAAACCAGCATTTAATATCGTTTATTAAATACTTGTATCTAGAGCCGCTGCGTACTATACTCGAAACCGAACGAGGTGAGCCCAAACTTGATTGGGGTCCCCTGGAAGTAGTTTGATTCCAGATATCTTATCACCATTTGCTTTTTTTTACCTCCATTTATATACGTTACAAATGACACCACGCGCAACTGACTGTTAAACGATGAAAAATATTCGCGTTTTTTTTTGTTTTTCTGGGATTTTTTTTGGGGGGGGGCGAATCCGTGAAATTGTTTTGCTCATGTTAAGTCTCGAAAAAGCTCTGTATAAAATTCGCTATTTTTATTTTTTCAATAATGCAAAGACATTAGTGAGAATGGTGTCATCCTGTTGCTGATGTCTTACCATTATGTAGGAGGTATTTCTGTGTGGTATGAGTGGGAGGTTTTTCTGACACAGACTATATGATCATCATTAAATAAACACATGTTGAGTTATTCTATAAGCAAAACATAATAATATCTATATTTCAGAAATTAAAACTTATATTTGACAATTTTCAAAATATATAAGCAAAATATCTACTTTACTTACTTCTCTTTATCTATTGCGACATCACTTTACTCCCAAGTTGTGATCTAAATGCTAAGATCGTTACTACTCTCAGGATAACAAAAATCTTGTTATTTGGTTAAGATTATAAATAACATGGGTAAAACAATTGCTTATATATAAAACATATTTCATTTGAAAGACATTTTAAGTTAAGGATTTAAGATAATGAAATTTTAAATGTTGGATACTTTTATCTAGTTATTGCTGAGTAGTGACACGGAAGTCATTGCCAATAGAAAATACAATATCAGGAATATTGGCTTCTAAGAAAGCTAAATGAAAAATGGAATATTCTTGCGTAAAAATTCCAAAGAAACTATTTTTACCTTTCAAACTCTCATCCTTAATCGCATTAAATTGCAACGAAGTATTCGACTATATTCGATGCCGATGCAAAAATATAATGCAAATAATTCGTTTATTTACATTAGAAAAGATACCATGAATTACAGGACATGGGGTGACGACTTAAGGAAGAACCAGAGATATTGGGAAACATGTTCTGTGCCTTTTAAATACTATGAAGTGATATAGTTTGTGTAACGAAATCGTAGTACCGAAATTATTACGAAGTCAAAAATAGATAACAAATTTTAACATATAACTTAATAATTCTCAACGTAGGCCGTAATGCTATCTTGGGCGTCACCGCCTACTATTCACAAGGGGGCAATGGATCAGGGTTATTGTGGAGGGCTTGACGTGCTATTCTGGATGAGGCATTTTATATACGCATTTGTTTATTTTCTTGCTTATATTTTTATATTTTTACTCAGATGTTAAACATTTTATGCACTTTTTACAATAATTTTCACCTAGAAGAAGGCTCAAAAGCCACTTGAGGAAGAGGGTTACAGTGTATGAAGCAGAGTTTATGTGGTTATGTAGGGAAGATAACGTTTGACCCTAAACTTGAAAAGGTTAAATGTCAGGGAAGTATCCTCTTAAGAGTTGGTTCCACAAAACAACGGACCGTGGGAAAAAGCTGCTAGAGGGTGGCTCGCTACAATGTGCCTGGCATGGCAGGTCTTAGCCGTGAAGATTAAGTGGAACTAGTGTAACGAAGGAATGTACTTCGTCTAGACACTTTCCATGGAAAGAGCGAAAGAGTAACGAAAAATTTGCGACGTTTTGCCTTTCGGAAAAGAGTTGTAGAGTGGAAAATAATTTTTCACTCACAAGGACACGTAGAAAGTTTTTGGAGACTAAGGAGTCTGGAAAGTGAAGACGTGGCAGCTCCCGCCCGTATAAAGAAGCAGTAGTCCATATTCGGTCTGATCTGGCTCTTGTAAATGTAGACTATAGCAGGAAGAGTCAAGTACTTACTGAAGCGGTAAAAGGAAGTGACTAATTACCAGCATCTTTGTACGAGTTCCACTTGAGTTCTGTATTGAGATTAAGTCCGAATAGGAGCTCAAAGCACGGGACCTTCCTGAGAGAATGCCCATTCATCGCGACAGGCGTAAATGAATTGTGCATCATCCACAAGGCCGCGTATCAATACTGCAAAGTGAAAAAAGGGCAGCTTCAGCCAAGATGTGGCAGCAGTACTCTATTTTCGACTTTATCTGACTCTTGTTGCTTGTCTATTACCACATGGCTTACTTTCTGTGATTGTTGCTTGTCTATTACCACATGGCTTACTTTCTGTGATTGCTGCTTGTCTATTACCACATGGCTTACTTTCTGTGATTGTTGCTTGTCTATTACCACATGGCTTACTTTCTGTGATTGTTGCTTGTCTATGACCACATAGCTTACTTTCTGTGATTGTTGCTTGTCTATTACCACATGGATTACTTTCTGTGATTGTTGCTTGTCTATTACCACAATGCTTACTTTCTGTGATTGTTGCTTGTCTATTACCACATGGCTTACTTTCTGTGATTGCTGCTTGTCTATTACCACATGGCTTACTTTCTGTGATTGTTGCTTGTCTATTACCACATGGCTTACTTTCAGTGATTGTTGCTTCTCTATTACCACATGGCTTACTTTCTGTGATTGTTGCTTGTCTATGACCACATGGCTTACTTTCTGTGATTGTTGCTTGTCTATGACCACATGGCTTACTTTCTGTGATTGTTGCTTGTCTATTACCACGTGGCTTACTTTCTGTGATTGTTGCTTGTCTATTACCACATGGCTTACTTTCTGTGATTGTTGCTTGTCTATTACCACATGGCTTACTTTCTGTGATTGTTGCTTGTCTATTACCACATGGCGTACTTTCTGTGATTGTTGCTTGTCTATTACCACATGGCTTACTTTCTGTGATTGTTGCTTGTCTATTACCACAATGCTTACTTTCTGTGATTGTTGCTTGTCTATTACCACATGGCTTACTTTCTGTGATTGCTGCTTGTCTATTACCACATGCCTTACTTTCTGTGATTGCTGCTTGTCTATTACCACATGGCTTACTTTCTGTGATTGTTGCTTGTCTATTACCACATGGCTTACTTTCTGTGATTGTTGCTTGTCTATTACCACATGGCGTACTTTCTGTGATTGTTGCTTGTCTATTACCACATGGCTTACTTTCTGTGATTGTTGCTTGTCTATTACCACAATGCTTACTTTCTGTGATTGTTGCTTGTCTATTACCACATGGCTTACTTTCTGTGATTGCTGCTTGTCTATTACTACATGCCTTACTTTCTGTGATTGCTGCTTGTCTATTACCACATGGCTTACTTTCTGTGATTGTTGCTTGTCTATTACCACATGGCTTACTTTCTGTGATTGTTGCTTGTCTATTACCACATGGCTTACTTTCTGTGATTGTTGCTTGTCTATTACCACATGGCTTACTTTCTGTGATTGTTGCTTGTCTATTACCACATGGCTTACTTTCTGTGATTGTTGCTTGTCTATGACCACGTGGCTTACTTTCTGTGATTGTTGCTTGTCTATTACCACATTGCTTACTTTCTGTGATTGTTGCTTGTCTATTACCACATGGCTTACTTTTTGTGATTGTTACTTGTCTATTACTACATGGCTTACTTTCTGTGATTGTTGCTTGTCTATTACCACATGGATTACTTTCTGTGATTGTTGCTTGTCTATTACCACATGGCTTACTTTCTGTGATTGTTGCTTGTCTATTACCACATGGATTACTTTCTGTGATTGTTGCTTGTCTATTACCACATGTCTTACTTTCTGTAATTGCTACTTGTCTATTACCACATGGCTTACTTTCTGTGATTGTTGCTTGTCTATTACCACATGGATTACTTTCTGCGATTGTTGCTTGTCTCTTACCACATGGCTTACTTTCTGTGATTGTTGCTTGTCTATTACCACAATGCTTACTTTCTGTGATTGTTGCTTGTCTATTACCACATGGCTTACTTTCTGTCATTGTTGCTTGTCTATTACCACATGGCTTACTTTCTGTGATTGTTGCTTGTCTATTACCACAATGCTTACTTTCTGTGATTGTTGCTTGTCTATTACCACATGGCTTACTTTCTGTGATTGTTGCTTGTCTATTACCACATGGCTTACTTTCTGTGATTGTTGCTTGTCTATTACCACATGGCCTACTTTCTGTGATTGTTGCTTGTCTATTACCACAAGGCTTACTTTCTGTGATTGTTGCTTGTCTATTACCACATGGCTTACTTTCTGTGATTGCTGCTTGTCTATTACCACATGGCTTACTTTCTGTGATTGTTGCTTGTCTATTACCACATGGATTACTTTCTGTGATTGTTGCTTTTCTATTACCACAATGCTTACTTTCTGTGATTGTTGCTTGTCTATTACCACATGGCTTACTTTCTGTGATTGTTGCTTGTCTATTACCACATGGATTACTTTCTGTGATTGTTGCTTGTCTATTACCACATGGCTTATTTTCTGTGATTGTTGCTTGTCTATTACCACATGGCTTACTTTCTGTGATTGTTGCTTGTCTATTACCACATGGCTTACTTTCTGTGAATGCTGCTTGTCTATTACCACATGGCTTACTTTCTGTGATTGTTTCTTGTCTATTACCACATGGCTTACTTTCTGCGATTGTTGCTTGTCTATTACCACATGGCTTACTTTCTGTGATTGTTGCTTGTCTATTACCACAATGCTTACTTTCTGTGAATGTTGCTTGTCTATTACCACATGGCTTCATTTCTGTGATTGTTGCTTGTCTATTACCACATGGCTTACTTTCTGTGATTGTTGCTTGTCTATTACCACAATGCTTACTTTCTGTGATTGTTGCTTGTCTATTACCACATGGCTTACTTTCTGTGATTGTTGCTTGTCTATTACCACATGGCTTACTTTCTGTGATTGTTGCTTGTCTATTACCACATGGCTTACTTTCTGTGATTGTTGCTTGTCTATTACCACATGGCTTACTTTCTGTGATTGTTGCTTGTCTATTACCACATGGCTTACTTTCTGTGATTGCTGCTTGTCTATTACCACATGGCTTACTTTCTGTGATTGTTGCTTGTCTATTACCACATCGCTTACTTTCTGTGATTGTTGCTTGTCTATTACCACATGGCTTACTTTCTGTGATTGTTGCTTGTCTATTACCACATGGCCTACTTTCTGTGATTGTTGCTTGTCTATTACCACAAGGCTTACTTTCTGTGATTGTTGCTTGTCTATTACCACATGGCTTACTTTCTGTGATTGCTGCTTGTCTATTACCACATGGCTTACTTTCTGTGATTGTTGCTTGTCTATTACCACATGGATTACTTTCTGTGATTGTTGCTTTTCTATTACCACAATGCTTACTTTCTGTGATTGTTGCTTGTCTATTACCACATGGCTTACTTTCTGTGATTGTTGCTTGTCTATTACCACATGGATTACTTTCTGTGATTGTTGCTTGTCTATTACCACATGTCTTACTTTCTGTGATTGTTGCTTGTCTATTACCACAATGCTTACTTTCTGTGAATGTTGCTTGTCTATTACCACATGGCTTACTTTCTATGAATGCTGCTTGTCTATTACCACATGGCTTACTTTCTGTGATTGTTTCTTGTCTATTACCACATGGCTTACTTTCTGCGATTGTTGCTTGTCTATTACCACATGGCTTACTTTCTGTGATTGTTGCTTGTCTATTACCACATGGCTTACTTTCTGTGAATGTTGCTTGTCTATTACCACATGGCTTACTTTCTGTGATTGTTGCTTGTCTATTGCCACATGGCTTACTTTCTGTGATTGTTGCTTGTCTATTACCACAATGCTTACTTTCTGTGATTGTTGCTTGTCTATTACCACATGGCTTACTTTCTGTGATTGTTGCTTGTCTATTACCACATGGCTTACTTTCTGTGATTGTTGCTTGTCTATTACCACATGGCTTACTTTCTGTGATTGTTGCTTGTCTATTACCACATGGCTTACTTTCTGTGATTGTTGCTTGTCTATTACCACATGGCTTACTTTCTGTGATTGCTGCTTGTCTATTACCACATGGCTTACTTTCTGTGATTGTTGCTTGTCTATTACCACATCGCTTACTTTCTGTGATTGTTGCTTGTCTATTACCACAATGCTTACTTTCTGTGATTGTTGCTTGTCTATTACCACAATGCTTACTTTCTGTGAATGTTGCTGCTGTAATGAAGTTAAAAGTAAACACGTGACATTACCTCTCCTTTTTGGTTTTTTTTTTATCATTTCAACCCCAGAAAGACAATAAAACCAGTAAGAAGCAAAGGTTTACTGACTGTAATAGTATATGAGAGCGAAAAATATTAGGGAGAGAGAAAAATGAAAAGAATAAGAATTAAGAAGGCAGTGACTAACAATTGATATTGCATTTAAATTAAACTTCTTGCGTTCACTCCATATTATAGATCTTTAAGCGCCTAGTCGTGCTATAATGTTTAGCAAGCTGGTCTCGTTAAAACAATTACAACTGAATAGAGAGTTCGATCCTCATTGGGTGCCCCATACTTCCGGCTATGCGCCGCATCTAACCCACGCTTAGAAAATCAATAAGTCACCCTAGACGGTGTAATGGTTAGCAAGCTTGTCCCGCTAAAACATTTACGACTGTTTAGTGAGTTCGATCGCTCATTAGGTGCCCCATACTCTCGGCCTTGTATCACATCTATATTATAGATCTTTCTAATGTTGATAGGATTTTCTTTCAAAAACTTTTATGATATTCTAGAAAATTAGCTGCTTGGTGACATCAGTAGTTTATATTCTATTTGCACGTGTTACCTATTTTTTGTTTTTGTTGTTGCCACTGTTTTAAGTAGTTTGATACAAGATCAGAAAATGGGGAAATATTTTACAATAATATTCACCCTGTACAAGGCCCAAGAGCCACTCGATATACAGGGTTACAGAATAAGAAGCACAGTTTATGGTTATATGTGAGGAAGATAATGGTTTTCCCTACACTGTAGTGATTGAGGAAGCATCCTCTTCGGATTTGGTTCCACATAGCAGCTGTTCATGGGAAGAATCTGCTCGTGTGGAACTTACATCCCACCAACGGAATACGAAGAGAATGAGCGTGGTTCGCTACAATGTTCGTGGCGAGAATTGAACACGCGACATAAGTATATTGGTTAAGTAAGAAAACCGATGCGTCCACGTACACCCACGCCTGTATGTTGAGAAGTGAAGGTTAGAAATGAAAATTGACAACACCAGTGAATTTGTGAAATCACCCGTCCCATGCGAAACAACATCAAATTTCTAGTTCAATGTAGACGCGTATGTTTTTATCATTGAATCAACTCCGAGAAGTTATATCTACAGATACAACTCTTTATAAATTCTCCCATTTTTTCTTTCTTTTTTCTTTCTCTCAGTTGGGGATTAGACACGCTTCACTGAGCAACCATTAACTTGAAGCACCCAGCTGAGATACCCGCGTTCAGTCAAACATCGGCCTGCCCACATCCACACACCCTTACAAAGCAAGCGTCTACTTAGGTGGGTAGATGTATTGATATTGTTGTAAAGTTAATGATAGGTTGTTGCGAAAGAAAGACAGACGCTTAACTCTGTTTTTGCCCCACGCAACTATACGCTTATATGAATGTATATATATATATATATATATATATATATATATATATATATATATACTTTGTGCGCCAGGTATTTGAGAACATATGATTAGCAGGCAGAAATGTATGCCACACATAATGTTACGCAGCATGCGCCAAGTTTCAACATTCTCTACTCTATTTCTGACGTCTCGAGATCCTTAACATGACTGTTTCCAATCTGAGACAGGGGGGATGAAAAGGGACTTCGTGTTTGTTACATTAGCCACTAACCACAACGACTTGGGCAGAAACATCTTTTTTTTAAAATAGCTTGTTCAGCAGCAGAAAGCAAGTGTCTTTGAGTTTTAAGAAAAGTTGTTTTTTTCCTCAATGAGACGTTGAAATGAACTGGCTGATTCAGCTCAAATTTTTCTACATGTTCATATATTTGTGTTGACTATTTCGTCATATGTTTCTCCAATTCATCAGTTTAAAATTCTGTTATTTTCCATAACGTCAAAATCTGAAGATGGCGTTCAAGCATGAAACAGACTGCTGACGTCGCTAGGTGTTGACCTCAGTGCCCATTCATATATATATATATATATATATATATATATATATATATATATATATATTTGTGTGTGTGTGTGTGTATGTGTATGTTTGTGTATAGTGCACAATGTAAAGCATACAAATTATACACAAAAAAGAGCAAACATAAAGTATATATAAAAATAACAGTACTTAAATGCCACTGTCGTCCGTGAATAAAATTTTCATGTGGTCGTAAAGATGATAATGTTACTGTCACAGAATCCTCAGGCGATAAAAATTAATATAAACCTCATAAAAATACAGATATGTCCAGCCTTGATAGGGTTCAAAATCATTTGCGCGGTCTTAAGAGTGAAGGGATAGGCACTTTTTCCATTCTACTGTCTCTTTCTCATCGACATATATATATATATATATATATATATATATATATATATATATATTTGTAGACACTACATATACAGTGCTCGGTGTAAGATAACAAAATTATATAAAAAAACAAACAAAATGCAAAATATATAAAAAACTGTACTTAAATGCCACTGTCGTCCGTGACTAAAAGTTTCATGTGAACGTAACCTTTATGTTTTGAAGGGTTTTATCATATATTCACTAATAATAATAATAATAATGATAATGATAATGATAATAATAACGAAATTAACACATTACTGCATAAAGCTTCTTTAAAACGTTAGCACCTTTTGCCTAAACCAATTTGCTGGTTTTTAAACTACAATTCTCCATGATTTTCTCTCGTACATTCAAATCTGCTCGATGCGTATCCAAATGCAAACAAATGACATCACACATTATGAAATGGACAAAGTCCAACAATTATTTTAAGACATTTTTATGTTCATACGTTCCTTCTGTAGACACAAATATTTAAGTAAATGCTCTGTTTATAATAAACAGTATGAATGACATTTACCGGCTTGAATGTCCGAGAAATTTTCATAGAAAATATGTCCTTCGACAGAAATCGAACCTGTATCCTATACGGAACCGTCATATAGCCTGACGTACTTTTAACGATTGGGCCACAGAGGAGCGTTTCGGTTAACAAGGTCCATTTCATAATGTGTGACGTTATTCGTTTTCATTTGGATATGCATCGAGCAGATATGAATGTACGTGAGAAAAAAAAGGAGAATTGTAGTTTAAAAACAGTAAAATCTGTGGCTCAATCGGTAAAAACACGTCAGGCTATATGACGGTTCCGTTTAGTATACAGGCTCGGTTCCTGTCGGAGGACGCATATTTTCTATGAAAATTTCTCGGACATTCAGGCCGGTAAATGTCATTAATACTGTTTCTTATAAAGAGAGCATTTACTTAAATATTTGTCTCTACCGAAGGAACGTATGAACATAAAAATGTCTTAAAATAATTGGTGGACTTTGTCTATTTCAAACATATATATATATATATATATATATATATATATATATATATATATATATATATATATATATATATATATATATATATATATATATATAAAAGTGAACATAGATGTCAACACTTAGAGGCGACAGCCTGTTTCAAGCTAGATGCAATCAACGGTCCACCCGATGATTACATCTAGCTTGAAACAGACTGTCGCCTCTAAGTGTTGACATCTATGTTCACTTTTATATTTACACACGCTCTATATCTGATATTGAGCACTTTATCCCATAAATATAGCACACTTTAAGACTATATTTCTTCCAAATATTTATTTTGAATATTATATACATTGTTTACTAATATTTTATAAAAAAGAAAAAATTTTAAAAAACAATTTAATTTATTTCTGAATAAGTTCTGAAGTTTTCATTAAAATCCGGTAATGATCTGATTTTTGCAAGAATGATTTTTTTCATCGCGAAAAACAACGCTTAAATTTCCCCTACTAATTTATGGTACTATGTTGACACAAGAAATACAAGGTTTTTAAGTAAAATTTTGAAGTTTCTAAAAAATATTACAAAACATAATTTTTGCATAAGAAATTGGTTTGGTCTTTCCTCTTAATCATAACGCAATGATTTAGAAGATTAAGTTTGGGATATTTTTTTATCATGTATGTCCATTTGTAGCAAATCTTTGAAAGAAACTTATATACAGTCCCCTCCGAAAGTATTGGAACGGCAAGGTTAATTCCTTTGTTTTTGTTGTTCATTTGGGTTTAAGATCAAAAGACGAATATGAAACAAGTGTTCAGAATTTCAGCTTTTATTTCCTAGTATTTAAATTTCGATGTTTTAAACAGCTTAGGACATAACACCTTTTGTATCACATCACGCCATTTTAGCTGTGCAAATGCAAAGGAACATATGGTCTTAAGATAAATAACATTTAATATTTGGTTGCATAACCCTTGCTTGCACTAATTACATCAAGCCTCTGACCTATTGAAACTGTTGCATTCTTCATTTGTGATTCTCTTCCAGATGCAGACTCCTTCAATTCTTGTATGTTTCGGGCGGATTCTTCCTTCAATCTCCTCTTCAACAGATGAAATACATGCTCTACTGGGTTATGGTCTGGTGATTAACTTGGCCAGTCTAACTAGAGGTCCTGTTTTACATAAAGTAATTATTGATTTATATTTTACTAGGACGTTTGGGTAGATCTAATATAAACATTAAGTGGCACAAAAATGAATTTCTGGAAATTACATAAACTTAAATAAGTCTCGGATAATAGATGTAAAAAAATTAAGTAATTTAATTAATCTTTGAATAAGTTTTGATGGTTTCATTAAAATTCGACACTTATTTAATTTTTGCAAGAATTTCCAAACCAGTGTATTTTTCACTGCAAAAAGTCGCTAAATTTTTTTATATTAATTTATCGTCACCTGCTAACGCAAGAAAAAAGGAAATTTTAACAAAAATTTTGAAGGTTCTAAAATGTATTAAAAAAATATAATTTAATAATAAAAAAATCCTTTTTTTTTGTTGCTCTTAATAATAACATGAAGATTTTGACGATAAAAAATTGTTTTTATCAAGTTCGGGCATTTTTTCATCATGTTTGCTCGTTTTTATAGAATCTTTGTGGAAACATATATATATATATATATATATATATATATATATATATATATATATATATATATATATATATATATATATATATATATGGACTTGAGGAGACACAATTTTGTGTTCATTTTTTCTAATGGACCTAGGTACCTTACGGCCAACACTTCAGGGACCAATCTTTGGCAGAATTGATTTAACAAAATTGGTCAGGGACTAAATATTGGCAGAACTGATTTAACAGAATTGGTCAGTACATATATGGAAATTGGAGGAAAATTTGGAACACGTCTAAAATAAATTCAAAAGGTAAAATGTAAATACGTAAATTTAAGAACCAAGTAAATACTCCAAAGATAATCACTCACTGACCCCCAAATAAGTGTAAGGACCGTTAAAAATTCTCCTATTGCCTACCAAGATATAGCTGTACCAATTTAAGAGCAACAGCTTCTAACACTTGCAAATGGTGCTTAGACTTACCCATATGTAAAATAGAGAATGGGTCAGTCGTGAAACACGAGGTGCACCGCCCATTCTCTAATACGTGCTGTCCGATTGCCAAATAGTGTACAGATTTTGAAACACGGGTGTGATTACATTAAATTTAATCTAACACATTTTGGTACGTGTTGGTCCAGTCATGTCTCCAACCTAGTACGTCCTTTGTATATATCCAAACAGTCGGAATAACTATCTTTCTATTTGTTCAAATGGGGAACAAATAAAAAGGAATATGTTTTGGCTCAAGAATACACCCTTTCTCAAAAGACAGTCAATCCTGGCGTTTACCCGCTTTCCGAAAACTGATTTACTAAATACTTAGGGGTCATGAATTTTCGACCCCCTCCCCGCCCCTCCTCCTCCCATTTCACACACACCCGTTCGCGCGATCATGAAATGCCTGATTGCAAATTCTTTGAATCGTATCAAGGAAATAAACACCGTGTTTTCCATTTCCTGAATTTAACGCCGAAAAGAAACACATGAAGAATTTTTGGTTTTCGAGAGGCGCCAACGCAAGGGAAGTCCCTTCTTTGGCATCAGTTGCCAAAAACAAAAGTGAAATAGAAAAAATAACTGAAAATGGAAGCAAGGAGAAAGGATGAAACTAAAAAAAAAAAGAAGAAAGACGGAAAATAGAAAGAGAATGGAGAAAAGATAGGAAAATAAAAAGAAAGAGGAGGAAAAATTAAAAAAGTGAAAGAAGAAAGGAAGAAAAGAAAGACAATAATAAAAGCAAGACGAAGGGAAAGAAAAAGAAAAAGAAGTAACGAAAGAAGAATAAAATGGAAATAATAATGAAACTGGTACTGGTTTTATTCTTTGTAAAGAATGGTTTAATGAAAAAGAAAGAAAGAAAGAAAGAACAAATAAGTAAAAAGAAAGAAAAAATGTTGAAAGAAAGAAATTAATGTAGGCAAAAAGAAAGCAAGAAAAAATAAGAAAGGGAAAAATTTCTAATGAAAGGAAGGAAAACGTGGAGGCCGAAGAAGGAGCGACACGAGTTTTTTTTTGTTTTTTTTTTATCCTGTGTTTATTTAAAATATCAAAAATCAAGATGAAATACACAGGCGGCAGAGAGAGGTGAAATAAAAGATGGAAGATGCTTTTAACAGGCCACTTGGCAAACACTGACGTGTGTATGTGTGTATGTGTATGTTTGTATGCGTGTGTGCGCGCACGTTTGCACGTGTGTGTGCGCATGCGCATGTAGCAAGGAGTGTATCTGAGTTTTTGTAAGTGGATGAGTGTCTGTGTGTATACGTGCATGCTTAGGCGTACGCCTATATATATATATATACATATTATATATATACATATTATATATATATATATATATATATATATATATATATATATATATATATATATATATATATATATATATATATATGTACAGATGATTGCGTTTAGCAGACTGTCGCTTCTGTGTATTAATTTCAATGTCGTTTTATATATATATATATATATATATATATATATATATATATATATACTGTACATATATATACATATATATATATTGTATATATATATGTGTGTATGTGTGTGTGTGTGTGTATTGTCTAATAAAGTCAAACGGTGACGCTACGAAGACAGTGCTCAATGTAAAATATCAAACATAGAAAACAGACCGAATGTAAAATATTAGTAAGAAACTGCTGATATGTTAGTTCTTTTAGCGACTAAAAGTTTCATGCGGAGACTTAGATGTTGACTTACTCTCAGAGGACTGTGAAGCAACACCATGGATATCTACGTGTCCCTATTAATTCGCAAAAAGCAGTGACATATGAGTATTGTTCTAGTGATATATTATATTTTACAGTTTCACGATCCGATATAACGAGAACATTCTATTTGGGTGGAGCGTATATAAAGAATAAAGAAGGAAGCATAAGAGATGCAGTAAATGGTTGCTCGATTTGTGTGCAATGAACAGAAAACTTGTTGAAGTAACATGAGATCGAGAGTTGAAATAGATGACTCAATATTCAAGATGATTCAAGAACAACGAAAATGCTTTTCATATGTACAGATCGTTGTCAGCTTACGACTAAGATTGCTTTCGTAAGTCAGCCTGTAATTAATTCTTTTTTTATCTATCCTTAGACATTATTTTCTTTTCTTAAATAACGTTTACGGTTTCTTTACGTTTTAAACCATTTCTATCATCTTTCTACACATTGTTTTGTTTCTTAATTTTTACGTTCCTCAAATTTAAGTCAAACACTGCATACTACAATTGGCTTAAGATTTGCTAAACATATATTAAAAAAATACAGGTTTAAAAAAAAACAGAAAACATTTTACTTGTAAAACATACCAAAATATATAGAAATATAAAACACCTTATTAACCGCTGGTTCTTGGTTGTGGTTCGTCGATGTCGTTAACTGGGGCAAAACTCGGGGAGCCTGGCGGGTTTTTTCCCTCGTCACTCGAACGTTATGAATTTGGAATTTTCAACTGATTTCACCAGGAACTCTTGTAGTATGGAAGACATAACTTCTTGTATACACACTGTAGAGGACCGTATGGGTTTGAGTGTTGTTAAATTAGGAACACATGATGTTTATTCCTGCTAGAAGAAGGTCCAACCACAAGAACATGGCGGAGTCAAATTAAGTCCAACCGAAGATATAAAGAAAACAAACAAGACCTATATATATATATATATATATATATATATATATATATATATATATATATATATATATATATATATATATAAACAAATATATTTCGTAGGTTGACGACGAAAGATATTACTTAGAGTAATATACCTGTTTATACTAGGCATATAACCATTTTTTAATTTTGTAGTATTTTTTATCTATCCTTAGGCATTATTTTATTTTCTTAAATAATGTTTACGGTTTCTTTACGTTTTAAACCATTTCTATCATCTTTCCGCACATTGTTTTGTTTCTTAGTCAAACATTGCATACTAGTGTACAGTTGGCTTAAGATATGCTAAACATACAAAAATCAAAATACAGATTTAAAAAAAAAAAACAGAAAACATTTTAGTTGCAAAACTTACCAAAATATATGCAAATATAAAACACCTGGTGTTTGTTTGTGGCCCTAACACTGAGCTTGAGGAGCACAAGGGTATGTTAACGCTACTGGTTGCTGAGGGGGAAATTGTCGTACACCAAGCTGGAAAACACTCACCCTACCTGACGCGAAAATGTCGTAGCCAGACGACCAGACATACCAATTCGCTGTCGCGGTCGTAAAGTCGAACAATCGTAAGTCGCATATTTTCATAGGATGACAACGAAATGTAGATATATTTGTTCTAGTTTCCGGGCTAAAACTGAACATCAGTTATCTATTGTTTTCTATGTACTTTCGACTGTCTTAAGTCATTATCAAATTGTTTGGTTGAATTGTTGATAAGGAAGGTTTACGTATAGGCATTGTCTTTTCTTTGGTGGTGTTTGAATGTTGCGTCATCACGCGTGAGTAGGTGGCATGTTTTTTCCCAGTATCACGTCTTCATATATCCGTTTGTGTTGCTCGGATTTATTTTTTTTATTAAGTTATGATTATATTAGGGATATATTTTTAGTAGCTGGTAATGTGAACAAATCTGTAAATACTAAAATATCCAGAAACCTCTACAGAAAGGATTTCTTCCAAGTATTCAAAATAGGAACTATCACAAGACTCTTACAGTAATATACCTGTTTATACTACGCGTATAACCATATAGTGGTTCGAAGAGAAGGCAATGGAAATAATGTTCTTATCAGATTAGAGTCCATACTAAATTGTTTATGTTTCTAAAAACAATACACTAGATTTGGGTAACTTTCTCTCGAGTGAAGATGGCTCAGTGGTAAAAACTCTGATGGCACCAAATCGGTTGGGTTTCGATTCTGGCTTGAGGCATTCGGTTGTCTAGTCGCACTGAAGAGCTGTGATACAGCGAAACTGTCCTGTCTGCGAATGATATGCTAAATTTCCATGTAGCTTTTTTATGGAAATGTTTGAATGGAATTTTTCAAATCCACATCAATTTTTGGAATACATTAACCAAGAATAGATTAAAACTGAGATTTCCAAATGTCAGATTCCTGCAATTCTGATCAAGAAACGAATGGCAAAAGAAATTTAAATACCATGTAATACAAATATGGATTATAAAATTATTTCTTCTCATTCTTTCATGAATTTGTTATTTGGAAAAATGACCAAAATCTGCCATGACTCTTATGCATGCTGTCCTGTGCGAGAGAGGGTGAGAAAGCGAAAGATAATATATCAAGGTGGTCATAAATTGGTCAGTTATTCTCGTTTTCCGAACACACCCATCTGCCAGGACGACTAGGTGAAACCCTGTCACAGTCACCTGCTCAGGCATATTTGTGTTCGACTAGTGGAAATTCATCGACGGACATCCGGTAGAAATCGTCGATGAATTTCCCTACTTGGCAGCAGCATCTCGAATATCACCTGCGAAAGAGACCTTGACAACAGGATGAAAGCGGCCCATACTGCGTACGGAACGCGCTCTCTGGGTTTTCAGAAATCACGGCCTCACCATAAGAACCATGGTCTTCCCTGCCGTAGTTCACTCCACCCTTCTGTACGCTTGCAAGGCATGGGCTTTGTATCGTGGGGACATCAAACGTCTGGAGCGGTTCCAGCAAACGAGACCCGAAGAAACCTTCGCATCAGATCGGAGGACCGCATAACCAACAATGACGAATCTCTCCCCAGAATCGAGGCCACCATCCTTCAAAAGCGCCTACGCTGGGCGAGCCACTTGTCCAGAATGCGTCCCATTCGACTCCCACGTATCATCCTGTTTGGAAAACTCGTCAGCGTAAAGAGGCTACGCGAAGGCCCGAAACGACGCTTCAATGATCAGTTGAGGACATCCCTGACACAGACCAAGCGGAGACCTTGCTGAAAATCGGCTTTCCTGGCATAGGACAATCCGGGGCGGAGGGAGAACTTTCGAGATCAACCGTCAACATGAAGAGGATGTACGACGTGTTGTCAGGAGTGTCCGATTCACCTAGCCCCGATCACACTCCTCTATGACTCCTGCTCACGACTCTTCAGTTTTAAGCTGGGCCTTCACATGCATCTCCGCCACCACCACCTGGGGAGGAGGAGAAAAGGAATAAATGCCCGGATACGAGCAGGAACGGATTACGACTACAGATCCCACCTGTGGCTTTTATTACAACACTGAGCGGACTTTATTTAACAGTTTCTATGAGAGAGCACATTATCTGTCATGGTCAGCAGACTGGACAACGCCACTACGCCCAAAGCCTCGCTCACGATTACTTGTTTTTTTTTACGGCTTATTAACCTTTTACAGGTTATTTAAAGACAAAACATATTTTTAGATTGTCAGAATTTGATTGGAGATAATAATGTTTTACTAACACGAGTTCTACTATTTAACCCATTGCTGGTGGGGGAAGAGGTGGATTCATATCTTTGCCAGGGGTATTTGAGCGTAAGATATATATATAACAAATCCAAATAGAATTGGAACTCGGCTCTTCAATTTCTAATACCGAGCCCTTATCCATAACATCACCCGCACATCCACGCTTACAGCATATGGTATCCCTAAACGGTCACCCATCTAGCAGGCTCGCACGTTGCTTAACTTTGGTGATCGTACGAGAACCAATGTTTCAACGTGATATTGTCGTAAACACGAACGAATTTAGGGAATTTTTTTAAAGCTTTTCACACGAGGCAAGGCTGGAAGCCATTAGCACGCAAGGGGTTACAGAGAATTTGAAGCAAGAGCAGATAGGAGTGACAGAAGAAAGGATGTGGAGAAGGATAGTGGATAGATCAATGCAATGGAAATGTCGATTGACGTTACATTTAAATAGTTGGAGATTATAGTTGTCAGGGAAACAGGAATAGGGAAGGGCGTTCCACAGGCGTGAGGTGTGTGATATGAAGCTATTGGAGTAGAAGAGACTACATTTAACAGTTTCAACAATGAAAGGTTGGGAACGGGATGACAGCCTCGTACCACGCTTGAATTCATGGAGTCTGGGAACCAGCGATAGCGGCTCATCGGAGCAATTACCATGGAAGTATTTGTAAAAGAGACAGAGAGAGAGGCGACGTCGCGTCTGTGAGAGAGAGACTGCAGACGAGAAGCCAGATCAAGGCCAATTGCATTGCATACTCGTCTCTGGATCTTATCAAGAACCCCGAGGCAAACAGAAGGGGCTCCAGACCATATATGGCAGCAGTACTCCATGCAAGGGCGAATGGTTGATTTGTAGATTTGAAGGATCGATTCCGGGGAGAAAAATTTCCTGGCCCGGCACAGGGAACCAACTTTCCTTGCGCTGCAAACAATAGAGACAGGGATAAGGCAAGCACAGTTTTTCTCGCCTGATTTATTTAATCTATACAACGGGGGGATCCTAAAAAGAAGTATGAAACCTACCAATATATATTAATAGCGAACCTACTTTAAAAAAAGCATAAATTACACAGCTGACTCCGTGTTGATTGCAAACTCAGTGAGGAAACTGAAAGAACTAGAGAGGAAATGAAAGCGAGAACAAATGATTATTAACTGCAAGATAACTAAATACACATTTTCTAATCATTTTACCTCAAGCAAGGCAATAAAGCCACTAAGACGAAAGGGGTTACTGTGTCTTAGAGAATATGAGAAAATACTATTAAGGAGAGAGAACAATAAAAGAATAAGAATTATGAAGATAATGATTGACATTGCATTTAAACCTTTCAATATCAATGTTAAAAAAACAAGAAACCAGAAAAGAGTTCTGTAAGCAAGAAGATAGAAGAAACTGTTAGCATAGAACTTACGGTTACCTCTAGCCATTTCAATTGTAAAGACACGATGAGATCTTGTAGCACGCGTGAATTCATAAAGTCTAGGTACCATAGAGGAAAGTAATTCTTATTTTGAATAGTACAAAATTGACACAAGGCCAAAAGTGGGTTAGGGAAAAAATGGTCTTCAATCTATCTAATCTTAAACTTAGCTAGCTTTGATTACTGAGTCAAATATAGCATAGTATTACTTACACGAAAACAACACCTTCTTACTTAGCATTCTTACTTCATCCACCATAATACCTCAAAGCCTCTATGCAGTCCGAACTCGTTTCCATATGTACAATTTGTCTGTTAGGGGTGGGGAAATTTCATCGGAACAATTACCATGAAAATATTTATAGAAAAGTTACAAAGAAGCTACGTGAAAGCGAGATGCCAGGTCTAGAACAATAACATTGCATATTCTTCCTTGGGTTTTTATCAAGAATCTCTAAATATATAGATCAGACGTGGCAGCAATCTTCAAGGTATGAACGAATTGTAGACTTTAAATATGTAAGGTTGAGTCGGTTGAGAAAACGTGTCTAGCACGACACAATGAACCAACTTTCCTAGCAGTAGACCCAACCATTGATTCAATATAATCTTTCCACTTTATGTCAGTGTAAAGCGTTAGTTCGAGAAAGGCGTAATTAATCATTCTACTGGAGGTTAGCATCAGCCATGGTTGTCAGCAAAAGGAAAAGACCCCCAAGATTGGAGCAACATATTGGTGACATTGGAATGAAGCGGGTACATAAATTTAACTGGGTAAAAGACAGAGAATGGAAAGTGAGACACAGAAATCCGAAGTCTGCCTCAGCCCAAATTCGAAATCTGTTCGCCAGTTCCGTCTGATGTAACCATTATGTTCTCCACTTGTATGTTCTTTTAAAATCTCTGATACCCACGAGAGATCTAGGCGGCTCACTGTTTGTCCAATATCAGGATTCAAACGTCGTGCTTCATGCCGTTTTCTCAGCCTGACGATCAAGCAACAAAGGAACAAACCTAGGCGCACCCCATTTTGCGCATACCACATCTCCCCAGGGAGGCAGAAGGTCGACACTTCATAACATTCAAAGCGATCACCCACAAGGTGAGTCGTTCACAAGGGTAATGCTATTTCACACGAGCTGCTACATATAAACTGGAATCTTTAAAGAGTTCTTTTTTCTCAATCAAAGCGAAGAGTATCAGATTTTCCTTTCACGTTCCACCCAACACTTGTATTGAATTTTTGAACATTTGGACATTGTCAAAGTTAGTTTCGCTGAGAAAAATATCAATTTCAAATTCCTCTTTTTTTCTGCTTATCAAGTATTAAGAATGTTTCTAAAATCTGTGGACATCTGTCAACCCCAGACGAGGAATAACTTCTTTTTTTTAAGAAAAAAAACAAAAAAACCTACCGAGCCTTATTTTACAAATTTTAAAGTTTTAAATACTTTTCAGATATGAGAATAATTCAAGTTTGTTATGACAAATTTTCATCGATTCCACATACATTGATTTGACGTCTTTATGAAGATATGTATCCCCTTTGTCAAGTATAACAATAGATAGAACAGCCTTTTTTTATATTACTCGTCGCTTCTCGTACGATAGCCGCATTTAATCCTTTGAGCCCTGACTACCGCTTTAACGGTGGTAGAGAAAAAATGACTTAATGCCCAGGCACCGGTTGAACGGTGGTAGAGAAAAAATGACTTAATGCTCAGCCACCGGTTGAACGGTGGTAGAGAAAAAATGACTTAATGCCCAGCCACCGGTTGAACGGTGGTAGAGAAAAATGACTTAATGCCCAGCCACCGGTTGAACGGTGGTAGAGAAAAAATGACTTAATGCCCAGCCGCCGGTTGAACGGTGGTAGAGAAAAAATGACTTAATGCCCAGCCACCGGTTGAACGGTGGTAGAGAAAAAATGACTTAATGCCCAGCCACCGGTTGAACGGTGGTAGAGAAAAAATGACTTAATGCCCAGCCACCGGTTGAACGGTGGTAGAGAAAAAAATGACTTAATGCCCAGCCACCGGTTGAACGGTGGGTAAATACTTGTAATTATTTTTATATCTACCGTGAATCATTACATAGCAATTATTTGCTAATTTTGACTCAGGAGCTCAGGCAAAACGGTTAAAATTGTTCAGGAACGCAGGGCTCAAAGGGTTAAGCAACTTCTAGCCTGGTCAGTAGCTAGATGGATAACCGCTTAGGAATATCAGGTGCTGTAAGTTTGTGTGTGCTGTTGGTGTAATGGATAATGGCTCGGAATTGTTAATCGGAGAGTCGAGTTCTAATTCCAGTTGGGTTCGTTATATTCATTTCCGAGCAAATAACATTACGAAAGCTATGAATGCACATCTTCTTCTGTCCAGATGGGGGTTAATTATTAGAACTTGTATCAGTAAAAATCGTTGTTATCGCCAAAAAATTTGCAATCTAAAATATTTTTGCCTTTACTCAATTAAGAGCGAATACCATTGGGAAAAGTATGAATACACCTCTCCCCCAAGCTATGGGTTAGTTAGTAAGACTTGTATCAGCAAACCATTTATAAATATATTTTCTGGCTTTAAATAACCAGCAAAGGGTTGATAAGACATAAAAAACGAATCAATCAATCAACTTTTTAATATTTCTGATTGGCCATTTGATAGAAGATCATTGCTCTCCACAACTTCCTATCATTTGTAGCGCTAAGCAATGTTTATTCTCTTCCTATCCCCCCGAGTCCCTCTTCTGTCATCCATTAAAAAAAAACAACACGATGTTTCCCTTTGCTCATCTTACATTCAGTATGTCCCAGGAGTGTCAAACTCTCCAAACCTATTTTCCTCATTATTTGTCCCACATATTTCACTCTCTCACTTTGATTCTAAGTACAAGTGTTCTTTTCTTTTTTAATACTTCCCTATTGTTCACATGTTCCGTCCAGTGTATTCTCAACATGCTTCTATTAATACTGCTTCAAGTCTCTTTTTCATCTGTGAGGAAAATTGTACAACATTCACTAACGTATTGGCGGATTGATATTACATAGGAGTTTAACACGTTTTGAATTGTTTTTAACGAAATTATCTTGTCTCTTAATACGTTGCTTAGCTTTTGTATCTTCCTCTATTTCAACTTGTCTTCGGATTTCAGTGTCATAATCTTCCGTCGTCTTCCCGGAGAATTAAATTTCTCACAGAACTCTAGCACTGTTGAAGATATGAAATTATTTCAAGTATCAGATAAACCATGTTTTACTAAGATAAACATAAGTATATAAATATTTGATTTTTTGTGCGGTTTTCTGTCAGTCTATTCTCCAACCGCTTCAGTAAAGAGTCTTGTTCCGCTTTGAAGCTAATTTGGAAATTACACCTTTTTATTCTCCCGATTCATTGAATCATTTTGCAAGGCTTATAATGTTAATATTTACATTTCCTTAAAAGAATGTCTACTTTTTAAAGCATTCTCCTCCAATTTATATATTTCTACTAGCAGCATGGCCCGGCGTTGCCCGTACTTGATTAAAAAATCGTACGACTCATACAGCAATCGCTATCACTTGACTTAAAATATTTTGCCCTTCCTTGCCTTTAAAGGAGTGCTGATGTTGCTACATGCCTTACTTCTTGCCTATCTCACACTGCAAATTTTTTCTAAGCTCTATACTAAACATTAAATCTGTTACGAAAAAAGAACTAAACAAAATGAACACAAAACGGTCAGCTTTAAAAAAAAAGGACTCGTAACTGGAAAAACCGAATGAAAAAAGAATGTTAACAACAAATATTTTTTCACACCCAACCCAGTTCTGCGGAATCAGAATCAACGTTGAGTTTAAGCAAGCGAATGAGCCAATAGGAGTAAAGTGCCATGCAGATTTAAATTTTTCCCACTTGTGATGAATGCAGCTGTCGATTTTTTTGCATGCTAGAATGCTAGTTAACATTTGTGTCAGTCAGCTATAGGCTCTCCCTCTGGCCACTAGAAAATGGCCGCAAACTACATGAAAACTGCCGTAGAAGCAAGAAAATATCGATTATTTCCACTATGGATGGGAGTTGGGAAATGTAACGTCGGTCTTGGCCTTTCCACAAACTTGGAGCATGTGCATGTAAATTTTGGTGCAAATCCGTCGAAAATTGCGGCCGTGCATTCGTTACAAACACACACACACATCCTGCCTTTTATAGATATAGATTTAGTTTTTCTTTATATTCTTTTAAATAGTCCTGGGTATGACGATAAACTGCATCCGGCAGCAAGGCCTCTGCTCGGAAAATTGGAGGTTTATGGAGAGTAGAACCATCTCTTAATTGATGTTGTTCCCAGGTCCACCCTGAACCGGGGTGGGGGGTATTACTTGTTAGAGACCCTAACAGGTACGGGCAAATAGTGAACACCAAAGCAAAAATTTAAACACTAGAAAAGTATAAAAATACATTTTATAGTAACAATACAAGCAATACATTTTAATAGCAAAAATGACTAACTAGTCATTCTGATAGTTAAAAAGACCAGCCATATATTATAATAGTAAAAATGACCAACAATACATTGTAATAGAAAAAATGATCAACCATACATTGTAACAGTAAAGATAACTAATAATACATTTTAATAGTAAAAAATGACCAACAATACATTGTAATAGTAAAAATGACCAACCATACATTGTAACAGTAAAAATAACCAACCATACATTGTAACAGTAAAAATAACCAACCATACATTGTAATATTAAAAATGACCAACCATACATTGTAACAGTAAAAATAACCAACCATACATTGTAACAGTAAAAATAACCAACCATACATTGTAATATTAAAAATGACCAACCATATATTGTAATAGTAAAAATGACCAACCATACATTGTAATAGTAAAAATGACCAACAATACATTTTAATAGTAAAAAATGACCAACCATACATTGTAATAGTAAAAATGACCAACCATACATTGTAATAGTAAAAATGATCAACCATACATTGTAATAGTAAAAATGACCAACCATGCATTTTAATAGTAAAAATGACCAACCATACATTGTAATAGTAAAAATGACCAACAATACATTTTAATAGTAAAAAATGGCCAACTATAAATTTTAATAGTAAAAATGACCAACCATACATTTTAATAGTAAAAAAGTCAACAATACATTTTATTAGTAGAACTGAAGAAGTGGCATATATTGTCGGAACAATTTAATAAAAACACAATTTGCTATTATTAATCTCATTTCTTGTAAGGAGAAACAACTTTTCACTCCTCGTTTGATTTTATAAGATTATTTGCTAAAAAGAAAGCAGTTAAGTAATTATAATTTAATCCTGAAATAACGTCATTCTCTAAAATTGGTTATAAAGTTTGAATGTTCATTTAGATTTCGGCATTAAATAACCCATAGAGGTGTTGATAGGCCGCTAAATAAAGCACCCAAGTAAACAATTCTTAAAAAAAAACTTTATTTGCTTCTGGTTCTTCCTACTTCTCTTCCTTCACTTTACCGATTTAAGTGGATTATTGGCAATACGGAATTTGATGGCTACAAAGACAAGGCAGGAGATAATCCTCGTATGAAACGGTCTAATTGGGGATAATCCCTCACAATTTAAGTCGCGATTTCAATCGAGCTTAACACTGGACTTCCTCAACTCAATTAAAATCAACCCCTTTCCCTGTGAAAAGCAGCCAGTTAGCAAATAGAGAATTGCAATATTTATAGAACTTAGCTTTGTTTGGTACAAGGACACTCTACCAAGATGGACCCGTGAGACTCAAACTCTATAAAATGGTTAAGCACCGCTCTATGTCAGATGCAGCTGAAGTTAATCATAAATATTCGTGGATCGAATTCATTTAGGATTGAATTTATTTAATTTATGAGTCGGGAGTATTGGAAATTTAATGTCAATCGTAACCAGCCTTCAATTGTTTTGTTTTTTTTCAATCTTAATATCTACATTACATAATTAATGCTTATATTTTTATAGATAAGTCCTCAAAGAAATCGAATCGATTTAAATTTTAATTTTAAGCAGCGTAAAATAATACTTTGAATCAAAAAATGAATCTAGAATTTTGTTTGTTTTCGAATGTTTTTAATTACTTTTCAATAAAATATTCTGTAAACTTTTGGGTTGTAAAAATCGTTGATAATTTTTTTAAAGATTTATTTTCATTTTTTTGATTACTAAATGTTTTTAAAAATTTCTATTCTGGAAAATCCTGGATTGTTGATCTTCAATAATTGCTTCAATAATTAGGAAATATAACATTTAACGAGGAATTTTCAAGGTTTGTTTGGAGCCACAATTAAAATAATCAATGAAATTATATCAATTTTAATCATTTATTTTGGATGCGCGCAGTGCCGGGTGCGTTATTTAGGAGTTTTACTTATTTTGCATATTTGGGATATTTTTTAAAAATAATTTCACACCAAACAAGGAGATAACGGCACTAAAACTCAAGTGGTTACTGAGAGAGAAATAAAATGAGAAAGATGTCAGTGAGAAAAAGAGAATTCAGGAAGAAAGAAGATGGCAATTGATGTTGCATTTAAATTTTTGAAGATCCTCGGTGCCAGAGAAGCAAGAAGCCAGAAGAGTTCAATAAGTGAGAAGTGCGAAAGAAGAAACTATTAGCATAGAAATTACGGTCGAATCTAGCTATTCTAACAGTAAAGCAATAACACCTAGTTGCCAGTCAGAAGTACCAAGGAGGAAATCTCAAGATACCTACCATGAAAATATTTCTAAAAATCACAGAGGGAAGCTCAATATTCAGTCGTAATTGATGTAGCGAGACAAGGTTGGTAAGCTTTACACCACGTCGAGATGCCCAACTCAGATAAGGTAAGACCAAGAACACCAAAAAATATTCGCTGTATTTTTACTAGTTGCTAGCCGTCTATATTTTTTTCATTTTATAATAATAACACAAAGCGTTTAATTTTTTTGTCAACACTTAACCTTAAAATTAACCTTGATCATAAAACTAAATTATATATATATATATATATATATATATATATATATATATATATATATATATATATATATATATATATATATATAAAACCTAATCTTTAAGTAAAATGATTACCCATCTAAAAATAGTCACAAATTACATTCATGAATTAGATTCAAACTGATAGAGATGTTACCTTAACAATCATTTATAATATTAAAAGATTACTATCACTAAACTGTGATATTTTAAATAAATTTCTTTTAATGTACTTTCTATGAATGTGTTTTTAAATATACTATTTAACTCATATTAAATCCCTAAATTATTTGTAAAAGAGTTAAATATTTAAATTGCTAGCAAACATCAAATTAATTTCTTCGGTGATTTTAAAAAATTAAATTACTATCAAACATTAAAATCTCTTTTTTTACATAAATCACTAAAATAAAGCCTAATTAAGCTTCTTTCTCTTTACCTCCCCCTTCTTTCTTTCTTTTTTTCTTTTTATTTTCTCTCTCTTCTCCCCCTTACCTTTCAATATATCACTTCCGTTAAGTTAACCGATTAAATAGGTCAATGTCTGGTCCCTCCTCCCCTAATACTAAGTATGATAGATAGAAATATTAAAATAAACCCTCTCTAAACTCGATCATATCTCTCACACTACACCTCACTGCCCTCTCTGTTAAATTACATAAACGTAATACCCGTCAAAAGTGTAAATGTTCTTTTCATTTTTCTTTTCACCTTTTGGAAGTGTAGTCTGATGATCCAGCGTCCTTTAAAAGGGCTATGATGAAATAAATTATTACATGGAGTGTTAAAGTTTAGCTTTTGTCAAAATATGACACCAGTTCGGCAAATCCTTAGCTCAACATGACTAAATAAAAGATTAACATACGCCTCGCTGTAGTCGGAAATACTTCGCTAGGATGATTACTTGTGTGCAGGGGGGCATATGTGTGCGTGTATGTATTTATATATGTTCCTGTGGCCGAGTGACCAAGAGAGACGAGTTCGAACCTCAGCATAGTCGATTTGTCAGAAAGGTGATTACTTCATTTTACAAACCGATACCAACGTATTGTACATTTGGAAAGTGCCTCGAAACTCTACCAAGGCTTGTGAGTGGATTTGGGTAGATAGTTCGGAAGCCGTCAGTGGTTTCGCTAGCACACAGTCACAAGTCATCGAAAAACAAGAAGAAGAAATAGGCGAGATAAAACAAAAGAGAACGAGAAGCGGAAGCTATAGGCGAAAAAGAAGGAGAAGAAGGAGAAATAAGAGAGAAAGAATGAAAGAGAACAAGAAGAGGAAGCAATAGGCGAAAAAGAAGATGGAGAAGAAGAAATATGAGAGAAAGAACGAAAGAGAACAACAAGAAGCAATAGGCGAAAAAGAAGAATGAGAAGAAGAAATAAGAGAGAAAACAGAGAACAAGAAGAGGAAGCAATAGGCAAAAAAGAAGAAGAAATAAGAGAGAAAAAAGAGAAAAAGAAGAGGAAGCTATAGGCGAAAAAGAAGAAAGAGAAGAAGCAATAAGAGAGAAAAAAAGAGAACAAAAAGAGGAATTATTAGGCGAAAAAGAAGAAGAAATAAACGACAAAGAACGAAAGAGAACAAAGAGGAAGCTATAGACAAAAAAGGAGGAGGAAAAGAAAAAGAAAAGAGAAAGAAAAAAAGAGGAAGCTATAGGCGAAAAAGAAGAAGAAGAAATAAGCGAGAAAGAACGAAAGAGAACAAGAAGAGGAAACTATAGGCGAAAAAGAAGAAGAAATAAGCGATAAAGAACGAAAGGGAACAAAGAGGAAGCTATAGACAAAAAAGGAGGAGGAAAATAAAAATAAAAGAGAAAGCAAAAAAGAGGAAGCTATAGGTGAAAAAGAAAAAGAAGAAATAAGCGATAAAGAACGAAAGGGAACAAGATGAGGAAGCTACAGGCGAAAAAGAAAAAGAAGAAGAAATATGAGAGAAAGACCGAAAGAAAACAAGAAGAGGAAGCTATAGGCGAAAAAGAAGAAGCAATAAGAGAGAAAGAACGAAAGAGAACAAGAAGAAGCTGTAGAAGAAGAAGAAGAGGAAGAAGAAGAAGAAGCAATAAAAGAGAAAGTACGAAAGAGAACAATGTTTTACTAGAGAAGTGACAAATAGTATAAGCGTTGGTGTAGGCTGTTGACGATGGGTAAAATAGTTGGTGTCGGCTGTGATGGCGGTTAAAGGAATGGGAGGTTTGGGATGAAAAGGTGGAGAAAATATAAGATGATGTTCTTGGAGGAAATGGAAGAAAAGAAAAAGCTGGTATTAGAATTTAGCAAAAAAAGAAGAAACCTTGTTTGTGTTTGAACAAGAAGAAGGACGAAAAAGAAAGATAATAAGTAGGAGAAAGAAAGAAAGAAAGAACACGGAAAGAAAGAAGAAATAAAAAGGACAAGAAGAAAGAAAGAAAGAAAGAAAAGAAGAGAGAAAGAAAAAGAAATGAGAACAACAAAGAAGGAAAGAAGAAAGAAAAAGAATAAGAACAAAGAAAGAAAAAGAAAGTAGAAAGAAAGAAAAAAGAAGAAAGAAAAAAGAAGAAAGAAAAAAGAAGAAAGAAAGAAAGAACAACAAAGAAATAAAAACGAAAGAAAAGAACCACAACAAAGAAAGAAAAGACAGAAAGAAAGTTTTCTTATAGGGAAATAAAAACACGTCCTCAATAAGTGACAAAAAACAAATAAACCCTTTGAATGGAAAGGGATTTCGATAGAGAGAGTGGGGCTTGGTTGGGTGGAGAGTAGTGTATCTTTAAATTTGAAACTGGTCGCAGTATGTAGACACGCATTGAGGTACTTGCCAAAGAACAACAGACATCATCAAGGAAAACTCCAGGTCTAAATATACAATGGAAATGTCTGCAAATATAAAATATACATCACGAAAAAACATAGATAGATAGATAGGTAGGTAGGTAGGTAGGTAGGCGTGAGCAGCCTTAGATAGATAGATAGATAGATAGATAGATAGATAGATAGATAGATAGATAGATAGATAGATAGATAGATACGAAAAGACTGGGATAGATAGATAGATAGATAGATAGATAGATAGATAGATAGATAGATAGATAGATAGATAGATCTGAAGAGAGTAAGGTCAATAGTTAGAGATCGATAGTTAGATTGGCTGATCGATGAATATCCGTGTGACAAGGCAACATTTATTTGTTTTATTCTCATCTTTATAGACGCGGGACATTTTCTGCGACTTTAATCAAATCAAGCGACCGCTGTAAATATGAATGAAATCTATACGGTCCGATAGATAGATACGAACAGACTGGGATAGATAGATAGATAGATAGATAGATAGATAGATAGATAGATAGATAGATAGATAGATAGATAATGTATAGACTGAGTTATCTATCTAAACACATGATTACTGTTCATGTCTCTCTTTCTCTCTCTCCTCTCTCTCTTTCTCTCTCTCTCTCTCTCTCTCTCTATATATATATATATATATAATATAATATATCGCACATATAGTATATATATATATATATATATATATATATATATATATATATATATATTTATTATAATAAATAATTATCGCTCTACTACCTGTATCGAGCTCTTTTTTTAATTAACGCTGCGAACGTTAGAATTTATATATTACTTTCGTTCTCATCGCATCGGATATATATATATATATATATATATATATATATATATATATATATATATATATATATATATATATATCGCACATATCGTGTTAATAAAACAGTGCTCGATGTAATATAACAGAGCTATTAAGTATATATTAATAAATATACATATTATTCCTCACCGATACCACGACTCGGAGTTTCATGCGCAGCGCAATCTTCAGGTGCTGACCGTTACATAATATAAATTTTAATAAAAATATCTGGTTATCGCAATGTTGGCGCAGTTATATATTATAATGGAATTACAAAATATTTTACGTAATAATTAATAATTGCCGCGAGTAATACGCAGAAGAAACCTCAAGGAATTTCAATAAAAGATTATACGAACACAAAAGGGATATTTTATAAAGCCACACATTCAATGCATTAGCTGCTCAGAGTAATGATTCTGACGATAATTTTGAATTAAAAAGGCTACATTAATTGAAATGTATAGAAAGTGGATTAATCGCTAGGTCATCCACAGTAAATCATTACAGGACGTTACGCGTCACACACACATACACACACACTCGCTATATATATATATATATATATATATATATATATATATATATATATATATATATATATATATATATACAGGGTGTCCATAAAGTTCGTGTGCACTTTACAAAATTTATAACTTTATTTGTATTTGCGATAGAAATAATTTGTAAAAAGTATTAGAAAGAAGTATATCTATATTTTTTAAGGTTTTATTGAAATTTTATTTAAGTTTCCACATGTCCTCCATCCTTAGCAATACAAAGGGTAATACGATTTTGCAGTTGACGGAAAACATTTGCCAACTGATTTACAGTAATGCCTGAAATTACATTAGTTATTTTAGCTATACTTAAAACTAGGTACATTAAACTTTATAACATTTTTTAATACAAATTAATTAAAGTTATAAATTTTTTAAAGTGCACACGAACTTTATGGACACCCTGTATATGATGAGTTGCTGAATATTTTTAAAACAAATTCGTCATTTGGTCAGATCTGAGAAATGAACAGCACAGACTCGTATATATATATATATATATATATATATATATATATATATATATATATATATATATATATATATATATATATAATTCTGTTAATAATTCTGTTAATAGGATCTATAATAGTATCTGAAACAAAAATGGAGATGATGTGTCAAAGTGGGAAGCGCTTTTTAACGACGCGTTTCAATTTGTAATGAAAGGCAAAACTGTGTGTAAGGAAAATGTGATGGGATTTTGAGGAAAATAGGGTAATTAAATTAAAATTAACTTATTTTTGTTTGTTTATACATACATAATACAGACACATAGTGGCACACACACACACACACACACACACACACACACATATATATATATATATATGATGTGTTGGACTCTTCCGTCGTATTCGACGTACGTGGGTCATGCATCTCAGTTCCTAGGCATGACAGCCAAACACCAGCACATATGATTTGATTATAGCGGTGAAAGATTTTGTGCAGAACCAACCACACTTATTTGAAGGGCCGAATACAGAATCCTCGTGCACTACGTGCTACAAGTTCCCCAAAAGACCCTCCGCAGGTTTTGAATTCAGAGTTGTCCTTCTCCAAGACCACTTCCCATCCAAGGCTATAGGACCCACTCTGTCCTGCTATTTACCCATAGCTAGAGGTAGAAGAGGATTAATACCTTTGCCAAGGGTATTATCACGTAAGTGAATATAATGGATTCGACTGGAATTCGAACTCGGCCCTCCGATTCCTCAATCCGAGCCGCTATCCACTATTTCTTCTCTATTAGCTCCTATGCCTCAATGTATTTGCTATTGCTTTTGCGATAACGGTGATACCATTCATGGTCCGGTTTTTAGGCGTAGTGTCAAGAATTGCGGGATTAGCGCACTCTCAATACATTTTCTTCTTTGTGAGTCCATTTAGTCTGATCAGAAGAGAAAGGTTTTTTTTCGCAATTGTAATTGTTTAAATCTGTCCAACTCACTACATACACAAACATACATACAGACACGCACATGCGTAAACACGCATAAATCTCTCTCTATATATATATAAATACAGAGAGAGGGTGACAGAGAGTGAGAAAGTGAGAGAGAAAATGTGAGCGAGAGAAAGAGAAAGATATAGAGAGAGTTAGAGAAAAAGAGAGAGAGAAACGTGTAATCGCAACGCTAATGATGATGGGCCTGAAAGAAAAAGGTTTGGTTTGAATGAAAGAAAAAAAGAACAAATTAGATGATTGAAAAAACAAATAACAAATGATCTTTGGCGACATCTTTGTTATGATTGGCGTTGGAACGAAAAGTATGGGGTCAAGGGTGAGTTGTAATGGGTCGTCTGCAAGGCTGCTACGATTAAAGGTAGTGATTTCGGTTTTGGTCGTCAAAACGCTGGCTACGGTGGGGGTGTCCGATTGGAACTCGGATCCTTTGATGGACGAGAGGGTGGAATGGAGAATGAATTGTTTAACGATTGATTTCGTATTTCTCCCATGGTGGTCTTTGATCTATCTATCTATCTATCTATCTATCTATCTATCTATCTATCTATCTATCTATCTGTCCCTATCTCTCTCTTTCTCTCTCTCTCTCTCTCTCTCTCTCTCTCTCTCTCTCTCTACATATATATATATATATATATATATATATATATATATATATATATATATATATATATATATATATATTATTATTAGTAGTAAGTTTCACCTAAGCGGATCGTCAGGGAAGGCTGGTTGGCTATATATATATATATATATATATATATATATATATATATATATATATATCTTAGAATGTTTGTATATCTATACGCTTTTGTTCTTATCTATCTATCTATCTATCTATCTATCTCAGTTTGTTCATTATCTATCTATTTATCTATCTATTTATCTATCTCTCAGTTTTTTTACCTATCAATTCACAATTGAATACATGATTGATATAATAAATTTATTTAAACAATTGCACTTGATATTCTTGTGTAAGTAGGCTCAGCATCTGGCGATTTTAATACATCACTAGTTTCATCAACCGATGCCATGACTGTGTGTATATATATATATATATATATATATATATATATATATATATATATATATATATAATAAATTCACCCCAAGGAAGGCGATAATACCACTAAGACGCAAGGGGCTACTGGAAGTGAAAGAAGAGAATGAAAAGACTTTAGAAGGGACCGGAAACACAACCCTAAACAGGAAATAAGAGAAAACGTGCAACTTAGGAAGCAACCGGAACTCTAATCCTAAACAAGAAACATGAGATAAACCTCTACTCCTTTTCAAAAAGCTGGGGAGAAGTGTGAACCGGATGATAGGCGAACCTATCTCCTATTATTTCCTATTATATATATATATATATATATATATATATATATACAAGTGATAAAAATTAGCAGGATTTGTGACATTTATAATTACGTAATTCATCGAGTCTAGAAGAAACCTCAACAGAATGCAGAAAGCACTGGACGGCCGTTTTGTCCTATATTTGGGACTCATCAGCAGTGCGCATCCACTACCGAGAATTGAAACGGATACGCTGGTTTTTCCTAGTGCCGCCCACGCGAGGCCAGCGTATCCGACTCCAAGAAAGAATACTCTGACTCTAGAATTTCAGTTTTTCTGTTTCTGACCAGTCCTGTATATATCGTCTCGTCATCTAACTTAAATCTAATATAAATATGTCTCCATTAACCATGTCCTGAAGAAGGTCTATTTGACCGAAACGTCTGACGTCGACAGAATAACAAAAACAAAAACAAAATAAAAACAGTAAACTCACATATTCGGATTTTGCTTTGTCTTTTCCACATTTTCATCATCATATATATATATATATATATATATATATATATATATATATATATATATATATATGTTTACATTTTTGCATAATTTAAACAATTTAGGCATCGCACCCTGTATATTCTGTGCATTTAGGTAGCAAATGTTTTTAAGGAAAATATATGATCCTAGCTAGAGGCAACCGGACGTCTAGTCACACTGATGAGCTGTGAAACAGCGAAACAGTCTGTCTGTGGATGACAAAATATTGGCCCCTGAAAAATTAATTTCGGTTGAGCTCTCTGGTTTGAGGTGTGAGTTTGTAAACAAGCGACTATTTAAGCTAATATTGCACGACTCTTCGGCAGAATTGAGTCACTGTCAGTGTTTATCTAAATCTAAATGATGGCTTAGTGGAAGAAGTTCCGACTGACGCAAATCGTGTTTCGTCGGGTTTCGTGTTTCGATCCTAGCTAGAGGCAACCGGACGTCTATCCACACTGATGAGCTGTGAAACAGCGAAACAGTCTGTCTGTGGATGACAAAATACATATATATATATATATATATATATATATATATATATATATATATATATATATATATATATGTGTGTGTGTGTGTGTGTGTGTGTGTGAATATTGAAGTCAACACTCAGAAGCAACAGACTGTTTCACGCTAAACGCAATCATCATTTATATATATATATATATATAATTATATGATGAAGTCCTCCGTCGACGTATGAGGATCCGACAACATTATTCAGTTTTTTTTTGTTTTTTTTTTGTATCGTATTTGACACTTCACTCCCACTAGTGACCTGCATACAAGTGTCCATATTGTGCAACAGCGAGGATCTCGGGACATAGAAACTGCAATATTTGCTGTCGCTTTTCGTCATTGTATTTAGTCTCTTAGCCGGTCAATACGACTGATTTCAAATATATACAAGCCGTATCAAAAATACTTTTACAAACTTTGAGGCGGGTTCCTCATCCCAAAACAAGGACAAAATCCATATAAACATATATGCGCAAATCGTTAGTTTTTCCTTTATTAAGTTTAAAGAAATTTTACGATAGATGGCTCTGTGTTGCCATGTAGACTAGGTTACATTTGTAATTCGTGTACGTTTGTCTGTGTTCAACGTTTAATGTGTGTAGTTGTGAGTTAACATATCGTGAGCAGGCAGATATGATTTTGCATACAGTCGTGCGAAGGGTAATCGATGCGAGGCTGCACGGCTGTATCAGATTGCGTTTCCAGACCGAAAGTAGGTGAGTCATCCAATCTTTGATGCTGTTGCTGAGAAATGATACGTGGCAACACAAACTATGGGTCGAGTTAAACAAAGATCCGCCCGTATGCCTGTTTACGAAGAACGCATTCTGCAGGCAGTCGGAGACAATCCAGCTATCAGCACACTACAAGAGTACCTAGCATGGCGTATATCTCATAGTACCGTATGGAGGGCACTTCATGAGCAGCTCTTGCATCATTTGCAATGTTTGCACGATCTTTGCGCTCTAATTACTCACCACGGGATTACTTTTGCCTATGCTTTATTGCACCGACTGCCGATCCGTTATTTGTCTTTTCAGTCTTTTTTATGGAGGAGGCAACATTTAGAAGAGATGGGATTATAAATTTACATAACCAAAACAATAAAAAAAAACAAAGTATTGAGGTCTGGGGTAACGTGCTGGCGGGAAGACAGGTCATTCTCTCCCTATCCAGAGTCGTTCGAAGTTTGTAGTTGAACTAGATATAGAAAAGAAAATGGGAACCTAATCCTAAACAAAAAGCAAGGGCGAAACCTTTACTCTATATATGCACATATTATTAATATTATTATTATTTGTATATGTCAAATTATTTGAGTTATAATCCCTTTTTCTTAATTTCTTAAAAAGTGAAATTAATGAAAACCGGCCTAGATCAAGAAGTCCTGTTCTGTCTTATTGTCCTAACACCCTTGGTCGACACACTCTTCTTTATTTTTGTCTGTGTTCTATGCTAAATAATTATTTTAAAAAATCAACTTCAGCGTTCCATTGATCAATGTATCAAATGGTAATTCTGATGTACCTTGCATTTATCTTCACAGCCAAAAACGCAAGCCTCACCGAGACTTGTGTATTTTGGAAAATCACGTTTTATGAAAATAACACTTTTACTCAGATTCGAACCGCAGTCAATAAAATTATTAGCAGAGGTTCACTTACAGGTGCATTGTAGATAATCCCGTTGAAAAAAGACGGGGGGGGACGTTGTTCGGACGATTTATTTATTTATTTTATTTTGGCCTCATCAATATTCTTCCGGAAGAAGGTTTTATGTTGGTGGTCCAACTTGTAGGAAGGCTATTGTCTGGGGGTGATAGGTTCAGTTCGGCAAAGGATGTGGAACAAGAAATTAGAAAGATAGGCAGTTGATAGATACATGTTGAACGATAAACATTATTTTATTTATATATCTATATATTCTTACAGATCAGAGTTTTTGGCATTTATAATATATATATATATATATATATATATATATATGTGTGTGTGTGTGTGTGTGTGTGTGTGTGTGTGTGTGTATTTATATATATATACATATACATATATATGATAAAATAAAGAATAATATGAAATGTATATCAATCTAAAATGTTTCTCTTTTATTAAAGCTTCATCAGCGACTGAGAGAAAAATAGAAAATAGGTTTCATGTAGGTTGTTCAACTGGTAGTAAAGCTATTGGCTGGGGTGATAGCTTCTGTCCGGCAAGGGATTCCCCTACATGGTACTTTTTTGTTTGTTTATTTGATTTCCATCAACCTCTGACGAATCATTAATAAAGGTGAAACATTTCAGACAGATGTTTCCTATTTGTTCTTTATTTTATCATCCTGTCTAATTCAGATTCATAATTGATCTGCATTTGATCTTTAACTCATACATATATATGTATATATATATATATATATATATATATATATATATATATATATATATATATATATATATGTATATATATACACACACATCAACACACACATACATACATATATACATACATACATATATATATATATATATATATATATATATATATATATATATATACATTTATTTATATATATACATATATATATATATATAAGTGGACATTGAAGTAAGCACCCAGAGGCGGCAATCTGTTTCATGCTAAACTTAATCAGTCATGACATGTCATAAAACAGACTGTCGTCTCTGGGTGTTGACTTCAATGTCCACTTTTATATTTCCATACGCTCTATCCCTGATATTGAGCACTTTAACCCATAACTATAGCATACCTTAAAAGTATATTTTATTAAACATATATATATATATATATGTATGTATGTATATTTTATTAAACATATATATATATATGTATTTTAAGACATTTTTATGTTTATATATATATATGTGTACACACACACACACACACACACATGTATATATATGTGTGTATATATATATATATATATATATATAAACATAAAATGTCTTAAAATACATATATATATATATATATAGGTTTAATAAAATATATATACATACATATATATATATGTTTAATAATATATATATATATATATATATATATATATATGTCCAGACGACTGCCTTTAGCATAAAACAGGCTGTCGTCTCTGGGTGTTGACTTCAATGCCCACTTTTATATATGCATATATATATATATATATATATATATGTGTGTGTGTGTGTGTGTGTGTGTGTGTGTGTGTGTGTGTGTACATATATGTTTCATACTTGATCGCAATTTTTAGGCCATTTGTTCTGTCACTGATTTTGAGCACTTTTCCCATAAATATAGCATTTTATGAAATATATTTTTATCACCCCCATATATATATATATATATATATATATATATATATATATATATATATATATATATATATATATATATATATTCTCGAGTTTATTTGACACCTGGTCAGATTATGATATCTGTCAAGAAGCATCTGAAAACCAATATTCACGGAAAGAGAACCACTGAAAAATACAATTGAAATTCCCAGAAGAATGTTAAGATAATTTTGTTCCAATATTCAAACACAACTTTACATAATTTTCATACAACTCATAATTTTACCAGAATACATATTATAAGCTTATGACTAACCTCTGAATTTCGGTTGCTCATCATCCAATATCTAAAAACTTTGATTGGATTAGATTTAATGTACATAGACTCGCAGGTTTTACCAATTCAGTGCCATGACGTATTTTAAGAAAAATCTAGATGAAAATAAATCAAAATACTTTTTTCTTGAGTTAGTTTTAGAATATCTGAAACTCCGAATAGAGATAAACATCTATCTATCTATCTATCTATCTATCTATCTATTTATCTATCTATCACAGTCTGCTCATTATCTATCTATCTATCGATATATATATATATATATATATATATATATATATATATATATATATATATATATATATATATATATATATATACTTATTTACATATATATATATATATATATATATTATTAATGCATGTTTCATTAAATAATATAGACAGGTTTTGTCTATTTATTTTAAGTTAGTTCCTTTCGTATTGTCTGATAAGCTTAATCACATTATCGATGAAAGACGACAGCAAAACACCATATCTTTAAATCCAAACTAAGCTTTCGGCTTACATAAGTCATTATCAAAGATGACAATTTCAAGAAATCAAACAACACACAGACGAAACTACAATGATAGTCCACCCTTGATGCTTGAATATGCTCAAAATAACGACAAACTCGTATATATGTAAGCTGAAAGATTGGATTTAAACATGTATCAATATGGTGTTTTCCTTTCGTCTTTCAACGATAATGTGATTAAGCCTATCAGACAATACGAAAGGAACTCAATTAAAATAAATAGACAAAACCTGTCTATATTATTTAATGAAACATGCATTAATGAAAAATTGCTGCCGAAATATATATATATAAATATATATAAAAGTGAACATAGAAGTCAACACTCAGAGGCGACAGTCTGTTTCATGCTAGTGCAATCGTCAGGCACATATATATATATATATATATATATATATAATGTATCAAAATTATATGTACACACTTTGGGGGCGGGTTCGTCACATTAAAACAAAGACAATAGTCCATATAAACATTTTTTTTAGTTCTTAAAATATACGATAGACGTTGTTAAATACAATACAAAAATTACATTTACATAATTAGGAGGCGGGTTCCTGGTAGCAAAACCAGATAAAATGTCCACAAAGACATACGCCCAAAACGCCACGGTTATACCTCAACACAGCAACTCAAAACAAATCTTCGAAATGTCCTCCGCTTGCTTCTACATATGCATGACCCCATCAGATCAATGATTGGCGGCCCCTTTCAAATACTTCTACTAAATGGTTTCGCAAGCCATGACACGTTGATGAAGCGTCTCTGTATTATTAATATCTGCCTTATATACCAATTGTTTTAGGTGTGTCCCAAATATAAAAATCCAAAGGATTGATGTCAGGGGAGCGTGCAGGTCATGGAATCGACTCTACCCTACTTATCCATCTTTCATGTGTAGATATCAGCCAGTGCATCGCGAACAATTTGACTAAAATGTGCGAGAGCCCCATCATGTATGAACACCATGCGTTTTCGTATTAGCAGGAGTACATCCTCAAACAGGTCTGGAAGTAGTTTCAAAATAAAGTCCCTGTAGACAGCTCCAGTAAGACGTTCTCAGATAACAGATGCACCTACCAGACAATCACCTACAATTCCAAGCAACACATTAATCGTAAACTGGTGCTGGTGATTCCGATCAGCCCACAACTGTTTGCGAAAATTTGTTATTCCATCTTTCAAATGTTGTCTTATCCGTAAAGACTAAAGAGACGAACAACGGATCGGCAATAAACAATCGGCAAAAGGTCTCCCATGGTGAATGATCAGTGGGCAAAAGACCCTACACAAGTTGCAAATGACAAGGATACAAGAGTTGCTCTTGACGTACTCTCCATGCCATACTATGAGATGTACAACATGCTAGGGCCGCTTGACGTGTGCTGCTACCTGGATCATATCCGATTGCCTGTAGAATGTGTTCTTCGTGATCAGGCATACGGGTGTATCTCGGTCTAACTTTGACCCGTAGTTTTTGGTGCCACGGACCCTGTCTCAGCCACACGACGATAAAAAGCAGCAAACGTCGGATGACACGGCTGCCTTCGGCCTGGAAGCGCAATCTGATACAGTCGGACAGTCTCGCGTTCATTACTATTCGCGCGGCCGTATGCAAAAATCATATCTGCCTGCCCACGATATGAATATCCTGCCATTGTTAAAAGAGAATATTTCTCAGTTAACTCACAGCTACACACGATAAACGCCGAAGACAAACTAATTCGGGCAGTTTTTATATAATTTATCATCCGAAAAGAAAAACATTATTAGATCGCATGAGAAATTGTATAAAAAACTAAATAAAAGCACCTTGTCAGTCGTTTTTAAGGAAATGTGCATGAAAGAAGGATTGCTGCCTAAATACACAAATATATATATATATATATATATATATATATATATATATATATATATACCGTTACTCTTTTATTTTTTTTAAAGTGAATTACGTCTAGTGGCAATTGCACCCGACGGTCATAATAAGGAAGATGCAGGAAAGCGTTGTTTCGAACCCTGCCGGTAAGCGCATTTTCTTTATTAAATCTGTTAAATGCGCTCGCCAGTAGATGTAGTTGACAGTTTAAAAAATAGGGCTTCTATTCAAATGTGGGTATCCACTACAATGACGTTTCGGATAATGGCAAATAAGGTCGGATTAAAAATTAATGTCATTAATTCCTTATAATTTAATAATGTTAAAATATATAAAATTACATTAAATTAAATTATCATGAAAATTTTTACATTGACTATACACGTACCACACTCTCTCGTAGTTTGACTTGTCACCTGTCAAAATTCATTTCAGTTCGTGCCGTGTATCGACTACATATCACCATTAAGCAAAATATAACTATCAACATATAAAATATTAGTAAATAATAACAAAATACTATAAAACACTGAATGAAATGAAAGACTAAAAACATCAAAATCTCTAGAAGTTATTATTCAATATAAACAAACGATATTAAATAAAATATATTTCACCACAGAAGATGGCATCTTGAAAGTGTGTATAAAATACTGAATCTGCGTATAATAATAATAATAATAATAATAATAATAATAATAATAATAATAATAATAATAATATACAGCCATGGGTTTTGCAGTAAATCACTAAATCATCCATAACTTTTGTATTATCCTCTCAAATTACAGACAATAACAATTAGTATCGTATTTATTGTCTGTGAAAATTATAGAAAATAAAACAACTTTGTTAAAAACTTATACCTACTTTTCTGACGAAAAAATGCCGTTCTGAACATTTTGGCCGCAACTGTAGAACTTGTAACAATTTTATGGAATGTTACAATATAAACAGACAGAAGAATCAAGGCTAATCGTTCAGGCATCGCGATCAAAGACCACAGAAACAGAAAATGCTTTCTTATTGACATATGGTAGTCCCTACAGACTGCAATGTATTTTTGAAGATCTTTAAAAAAAATACTATCAAAATACAAGGACCTTGAAATTGAAATCTCAAAAATGTGGCACTTGGGGACATCAATACTTTTAGTTGGGGCTGGGGCATTGGGTTTGATTGGAAAAAGGTCCGATAGTCTCAATAGAAGGATCCCTGATAGCCAATGACTTAAAGAAATAAAAAATGGTCCGATAGACTCATTGAAGGGATCTAATGCCTTAAAGAAATACAAAAATATTTTCTCCCAGGTACAGATGACAATTTACAAAGGTTTTTATCAATGTAAAATCTGTATCTTCTGAGGTTGTTTTATTGTCCTTTTACAAAAATGTTAAATAGAAATTAACATGATAACATTTCAGAACTTAGTTTTCTGGTTGCGACCCGGAAGGAAATGTGTATACAACAGAAATAAAAGGAAATAATAATAATAATAATAATAATAATAATAATAATAATAATAATAATAATAATAATAATTATTATTATTATTATTATTATTATTATAAGGGCTTTATCTATGTAATTATTTTTTTTGCACTGGAAAGTGTCATGATGCCATTTTTAACCTTAGGTCCCTGGGCGGGAACCGGAAAGAAATGTGTAAACGCCAGATATCAAAGGAAATAAAAATAATAATAATAATAATGAAATGCATTGATATTTATACATTCTTTTTGCTTCGGACACGCTCCTTTTAAGTGTTACACATTACGTTATTTTGGACTATATTAAACTTTTAGCTTTCTAAAAAATACTAGGATGCAGCAAATGGAATCTTTCCTACTACACGGGCAGCACACGGTCCTTGAAAATGACTGAGACAGTGGAACGTACTTGAACAGAAACAACAGAACAAACATGAACTTCGGATCGTTTGTCCAAAATGTTTATCCAAACATAAAACATCTTATTCGAAAATTAGAAAACCAAAATAAAATATTTAGACAAACAAATCTTGTCGGTTGATTTAACGAATATTTGAATGAAGACGTGTTGCCAAAATATAACATATACATATGGAATAATAAACTAAAAGAGGCAAACAAAAAGACACACAGAAACAGAAAGATTTGAATAGTTCGAGCAAAAAAAAATAACTTTTCTATTTTCCCCTTTGTCAACACAGAAGGAAGATATAAGTGTTTCTCTTTTTCTAAAGGTGTCGCTTGTGTCCGATATCAGTGCTAACTATCGTATTCCTACCGCCAAATTCCTGGCCGCCTGTATCAACAACGAGGCAGAGAGCATTTGTTTGGGATTCAGTATACTGTCACACCGGTATCGTCGCTGGAGGCCTGGACCAATATTCATTACAGTACCTTCAGAATTCGGTATGTTAGCTGTTTTCTTTTTATTATATTTGATTTGCTTTTGTTTATTTCCAAAGGTTTTAAATATTTTCAATCGTGTATTTATTTTTGTCGGTGATTCTGCTTTTAAGATCTATTTTTTATTCTTTTTTCCATAATATTCTTATAAAAATTGAGGAACGAACAAACATTACTATAGCGATGAAGTGAACAGAGAGAAAAAAGCGAGAAAGATAAAGAGAGAACGAGAAAAACCTGTCACGGAGAAAGCGGCAAACAAAAAAAAGGCAAGAGAGAGAGTTCGAAATAAAGAAAAAGGAAAAATAGGGTGGAGGTGGGGGAGAAAGAGAGAGCGAGGAGAAAGAGAGGTGAGAATAAAGGAGAAAGAGTCTAGAATAGGCGACAGAATGAAAGAGAGAGAGACAGAGTGTAATACTATAAGGACCAAGAGATGATTATGCCATCGGAAACGGTGAGACGAACAAGAAACAGAAAAGAAGGAAAATTTCTATCAATTTTGAAAAGAAGGTTTTATGAAATCAGCTTCCTATAGAGAAGGTTTTGGAAAAATGGGTCGCCTTTCTCAGCTCTCGAATACTTACTCACAAATCCAGGAAAAGTCAGGCGTATCAAAGCGGAGTTGTGTGCAAATTTAAGCGTAGATTTTGGCTCTGATATTTACTGATTGCCCTAGGATAAAGCATGATTACAAGTCTGGAATATATTAACAAAATTCAAATTCCCGTAAAATTATCCCCGCACGACTATTTACTTTCAATCGTATGGTTTAAAACACGGTTGTCATAATGAACACAATTTCCAAAAGGTTTAAAAGGTCGACTTCGTATGAATCCATCTCTTTCCCACAAACTATAGGTAAATAGCAGGTTAGACTGGGTTTTTATTTAAGAGAAGGAAAACTCATTTAACAATGTATGTTGTACTGGCGAAGCACATACTATGCAGCTAAAGAAAGGATAGTTTGCATTGATTCGATGATCTCGACTACGGTCGACACATTAACAGAATGGGTTCTATAGCCTTGGGTGGCAACAGGTCTACGAGGAAAAAAACTCTGAATTCAAAACTGTATGTAGCCCTGACGAATGACATACTCTGCAGCTAAAGAAAGGATCTTTCGCATTGATTCGAAGATACCGATTGTGGCCGACTCCTTAACAGACTGGGTTCTATAGCTTTTGGTGGCAACCGGTCTAGGCGAAGAAAATCTCTGGATTCAAAATGTAGCCCTGGCGAAGCACATACTATGAAGCTAAGGAAAGGATCGTTCGCATTTATTCGAAGATTCCCACTGTGGTCGACTCCTTAACAGACTGGGTTCTATAGCCTTGGGTGGCAACCGGTCTAGGAGAAAAAACTCTGAATTCAAACCCTGGCGAATCACATACTCTGCAGCTAAAGAAAGGATCTTTCGCATTGATTCGAAGATACCGACTCCTTAACAGACTGGGTTCTATAACTTTTGGTGGCAACCGGTCTAGGCGAAGAAAATCTCTGAATTCAAAATGTAGCCCTGGCGAAGCACATACTATGAAGCTAAGGAAAGCATCGTTCGCATTGATCTGATGATCCCGACTCGACTACGGTCGACTTTTGTGTAAGCATTTCATAAAAAAAAAGTTAAAATATTTTTTTTTTAATTTCTATGTAAATTTCAAGATGAGGAATTGTCATTATTTACACTATTTACATTCGGACTATTCTCCTTGTCTTTGTTTTGTTACTTTGTTGTTTTTCCAGTATTGTTCACCCTGTACAAAGCCCGGTTGCCACTCGAGGTAGAGGGTTACTGAGGAAGTGGAACATTTTATGCGGATATGTGGGGAAGATAACGGTTCTCCCTAGACTTGAACAGGTTAAGATTGTTGTGATTGCGAAAATATCCTCTTGGGAATCGGAAGAAACTACTTGAGTGGAATTTACATCACACCAGCGGAATATGAAGGGAATTAGGTGAGTTTGCTACAATGTGCTTGGCATTGGCTGGTCTCAGCCGTGAATGTTAACACTGGTAGAACTAAGGAATATAGTTCACCTCGTCTGAGAGAAAAGGGGCTGTTATCACAATATTTCGGCCGTTATTAGGTATATATAGTTTCGGGTAGCCTTTCAGGTAATTTATACACCTGATGAAGGCCGTAGGGCGAAACGGCCGAATCGTTGTAATAACAATAACATATATGAGCGGAATAGCTGAATTTAAATAGTGTAAATACTATTTTTTTTAAATGAAAACAATGACACAATGGCAACGGTTACAAAAGTAATAAGCATCTGGAAGATGACCGTTTGCATGAAATCAAAGATCCAGTCATTATGTGCAAAGGTCTTCTGAATCTATCTGCGCGGATCTTGAACATTAACAGCGGAATTACAAAGTAGAACCGAAGCATTAAAAATATGATGCTACAGAACCATTCGCATTACAAATGTTGTAGGTCTAGACGCCATCAGTCAAAGAATAGCACCGTTGAAAGATCACATAAATATGATCAAGAAATTGGAAGGGGTCTGACCCCACGTCATAAGAGCCAATAATCTTCCTCCTGTCATCCTTCAAGGTAACAGGAGAAAAAGGAACAGACTGAGGAGAGAATGGGCTGATGACGTCACTGAGTGGACTGCAAGATCAGTCGCAGGGACTCTCACTTTGGAATGTAACCGAGACATATGGAGAGAGCTGATCTAGTGCTCAACTGCGCAACGACCTTTCGACCACACCAGGCCCTGGGACTGATGATAATGATGAGGATCATTATTAAACTTTTCATTCGTCCAAATATCATTTCTTTCTATTTTGAAGCAAATACGAGACCACCACGCCCATCGTTGAATTAAGATTACACCGCCAAACATTTTCTTCACGTTCATATTCCAAAACAGCCCTGGTCTCCATCTTTCTTTCAAATGCCAAGTGGATGTTATCTTTTGAAGGAACTGTTGTTAAAACAATGCTCCATATATTTTTATAAGTGACTAGATAAAGATGCCGGTCGATCTTAGTTGGAAAGTCGAGATGTGAAACATTGACATTATTATGAATTTTTCTCGTATATTTCTTTCATCTTATTTCTCTTGATTTCGTCGCTAATATTCATAGACATAATAAGAATTGTTGACGCCCAGATGTCGAGCTATTTTTTTAAGGAACCGCCCCTGCACAAATGAATTACAAACCTGTTAAAAGCTGAAAAATACATCACCCGAAAAGTAAAAGTTAAACCAACAAAGATGAGAGGATTAATCCGAACAATATGTGAATTAAACTCAGTTTTGTGATCATTTTCTTCTTTCGTTATAAAAAATGAGAGAACATGGCTTTGCATGTTATCTCAAATTTTCTGGGAAGACATATTGTTAAATCAATAATAATTAAATGTTTAATTATTATTTCTTTCATCTATTCATAGTAGTAAATTTGAGAATTTGGAAGGCCATAGTTAGAGAAAGTATGGACGGAAGAGAAGGCTAGGTAGGGAAAACAATGAATAGGTTTATTAAATACTCATAAATAAGATTTCAAAATAGCTGAGAATTTGGAAGGCTATAGTTAGAGAAAGTATGGAAGAAGAAGCATTGTCAGCCATTATTAATTACAATCTATGATTTCTTTCATCATAACTTCACTTGTTTTTCATTCTGTAGTATTAGGGACAATATATTAAATGTCCTTATTAGATGAAATGTTGCCATCTATTACTAATTTTTAATTAATGTTTCATTCATCTTCAGTTGTTTTTCATGGCAACAATTCAGACCGTTATTCTACGACAATTAGTATTCATACTATTATCATTTCTTCAAGGGATATTCACTCTTAATTTTTCCTCTGTAATGACTGGCTCATGTTGTTTTTTTTTACATTCAGAATGAATGAAAGATTTTAGAAAGTTGTCTTGGATTTTTTTTTTATAATACAAATTGTATCCTTCTTGGCAGTATGTTTAAATAGAAAGAGAGAGAAAAACAGAGAAGACTATTTCTTCTTCTTAATAGGCAGTCAACCTCGTTAGTTTTTTGGAGGTTAGAGTAGTGGACCGGTTTGTCACGTTTTCTGGCGAAAGGGTAACGGGAACTGACTGATAGGCCCTATCTTTCCTAGGTTTATATTGAGCTAAGTTTTATGAGATGAGTGCTGTAGGATTGTCCTTCGCTGTTGTACTGTCTTAAATCTGGTGTCAGAAACGAAATTAGTTGACTGAACTGTCCTTAAAAATACGGCTGTTAATGTCAGTGATGTGTTAAGGAGAAGATAAGTCGGTGATACTTTTCAAGAAATTTAAGAAATATTATTTTATTTATTAAACTTTGCCTACTCATCGACGGAAAGTAAAAATGAAAATAATATTATTACTATCATTACTGCGAGTTTTCTGACTGAAGATATTCTATCATTTTCCCACAAAACCTTTCAGTTCTTTCTCATTGAGTCAGGCTAAATTTTCTGTGTGTGTCCCAACTACATATCAGTAGAACAAAACAGCCCAACCCAGCCCGTACCGGTAACGTATGGCCGAGTCTTTTATATGCATTACTAACAGATCGCCTTCACAAATATTTAACTTGTCTAAAAATTTGTAAAAATGGATTTCGGTGTTTTTGAAAATGTCCAAATATCAGCATGTTTCTATCATAAAGATTTGTTTTAATTCATCGTGTTTGTTTAGAAATAATTTATATATGTCTTGATAAAATTCACTCTTAAGAAAACATACAACGTTCGTAATAATAAGCTCCGTTGTCGTCTGATATTTCACCTGGCCACAAATTAATTCATCGTGTTTGTATAAAAAGAATTTATATCTGCCTTGTCGAAATTCAATCTTAAGCAAACATACAACGTTCGTAATAATACGCATTGTTGTCATCTGATATTTCTCATCACGACAAATTAATCGAATGAAGCCAAAAAAGAATTTATGGATATATTTAAATACGTCAAAATAATTTATTTAATTAGATTTTCTTAAAATGGTAACGAATTATGTAAACAAATGAATAATAGTTAAGCTTGGTGAATTATTATTATTAATAATAATTATATAAATATTATGAAATTATTGAAAGAAATCTCTTATGGCCAGCTCTATATAACTATGTCCAGAGTGGGAAATTCAATTGGACTTAGCAGGATTCATAATAGATGTCTTGTTGAAAATGTTCATAGAGAAATTTTAGGGAGTTGAGAAAACTTATGTGACTACTTTTCTCTGCTCAAAAGACAGGTATTTGGCTAAGTATATAAATATACAGTGCTGAATGTTGACTTCCCATGAAGACTTCCAACAGTAGCAACAACAAAAAGGAGTGGCATATGGAAGTAGAATGTTTTTATGGTTGATTGATTTTGCTTAGCGGCATATGAATATCTAGGACCGAGAATGAAAACTAATGATATAATGTAGGTGTTGAATTTCCACACCAAATTGTAAGAAAAGACTGAAAAGAAAACATGCATTAATACTAAAAAGAGCGATAACACTTATTGGCCACGAGAAGTCTATTTTCATGAAAAAATATCATTAAAAAATCATCATCACCATCAGTTCCATGACCGACTGTGGTCAAAAGGTCAAAGGGTGGATGTGTAACCGAGCATCTAATCAGTTTACTCCACCTCTAGATTGAAAGAAAGGTAATCTCACGACACTACTTAAGTAAACAGGTCAAATAGCAAAGAAAAAGGAAAAAACTTTACGGGGAATAACCTGTCAAAATAGATTATTTTCGTGATTTTTGTAAACTCCAACAGAACACACCTCAAACCATTACAAAGCTATCACCCTGGTAGTTGGTTAGGACCCAGATGCGATACAGAAAGCGATGCCCTGATGTTAATAATGTTATCCCTGTGAATCGGCAACCATGAAATCCGTTCGAATACAGCGTACGCTGTAGTGCTTTGACTGGCGTGTTGAGAAGCACTGGCATTAAAATGGGATTTGATTTTATGTAATTTTGCTTCTCTTAGATCGTTTCAATACTTGTCAGTCGCTGATGGTCTTCTTCTTGAATTATTGGTAGGCATACATGCAGATTTTAGTTGTCACTGACGTCTATCTGGTCCCCCAATGTTTTTAATAAAACTTTGCTACTGTTACCAGAGAACAGCCTTAGGAAGTTGCCTCCTCGGAGATAAAATGCTTCATCTTTCTGGCGGTTAAACAATATTAAACAATGCCTGCGTCTTTTCGTTAAAAAATCCTACACTGCCACCGCTACACTACATCTTTACATGATTACAAATAGAAAACATCAAAACCATTATATATTGTATATTTCGAAATTTTTAGCACACTTAAGTTTTATTTTGTATTTTATTCTTTGTCGTGCTTTTCAATAGACTGCGTAAAATATTCTATTTAAGATTGAACTCTGATCAGTCGTTTTGTCTGGTGTCTTGCTTCAGATTTAGGCCACACATGAAATAAAGAATTGTGTATTACCGAGAAAGGACCGCATCAGCTCAAGTGCAGATTTCTTTTATTTCGTTTTTCTTTTGCTCTGTCGCTGACGTCGCATCTCCTTACAGCCATCGAAGATGATTAAGATCACAAGTGCGCGCTTTTAAAAAGAAATTCCGACCATTATTCATGACATCATTGCTTCAAGTGTTCAACAAGTGCACCGTCTTCTTCGTCTAAAGTTGGATTTTATTTGCTGGCCATGAGTAGAGCGGGGAAAACAGATGAACATTCACAGAGATAAAGAATCGAATTTAACTTCTTTTTAATAAAAGGCCATATTCGAATTCTTTTCTTATTGACGCTTTGTCATTTTATTCATGTTTTGCAATATCTCTCTCTCTTTCTCTCTCTCTCTTTCTCTCTCTCTCTTTCTCTCTCTCTCTCTCTTTCTTTCTCTCTCTCTCTCATTCTTTCTTTCTCTATCTCTTTCTCTCTCTCTTTCTCTCTCTCTTTCTCTCTCTCTTTCTATCTCTCTTTCTCTCTCTCTTTCTTTCTCTCTTTCTCTCTCTAATTCTTTCTTTTTTCTCTCTCTCTTTCTTTCTCTCTCTTTCAATCTCTCTCTTTCTCTCTCCTTTTCTCTTTCTTTCTTTCTAGCTTTCTCTCTCTCTTTCTCACCCTGTTTATTCCTTTTTTCTATTGTTCTCTGATTGCTAATATCTATCTGCCTGCCTATATCATAGTCTTTCCATATCTCAGTCTATTCATATCTCTCGCTACACAAACACACACACACACACACACACACACACACACACACACACACACACACACACACACACACATATATATATATATATATATATATATATATATATATATATATATATATATTAATGTATATTTAGCCATCAGCCTTTCTTTTAAACATGTTTCGTTGAATATGACGGACAAGGAAAATTTAATTAATTTTTATTTAGTTTTTCCAGCATTCTTACATTTTTAAGGGAGTGAAAAAATTGTCCGTATTGTCCAAGCGCGCTTTCTGACACTTCTCTAGCCATTTTCATGTGGATTTCTTTTTAGGTGTTGTTGATTTCCTTTCATCCTTCACTGTTTAAGATGTATTTATTTTGTTGTTCTTTTAAATGCCATTACAGTTTATTCCAAGCTTCGCCTGTTGAGCGCTGCTTAGATTCAAATCAGTGTTTTCTATATTTTATTTTAAATTTCACAACCCCCATTACCACTGACGAATAAGATGAAATTGCGAGCGAAATGTTTCCGTTAATTTCATTTATATAGAATTTTTGTGTTTTCCACCAGAATTTTCCTTAAAAGATCATGCAAATATAATATAAAATTTGTCAATTTGATAACATATATATATAGATATATATATATATATATATATATATATAGATAGATAGATAGATAGATAGATAGATAGATAGATAGATAGATGTCATCAATACAAATATAAAATTATTTATAATACAAATATAAAATTTGTCATTTGATAACATATATATATTTATATATAAATATAAAAGTGGACATGGAGTGGACTGTCGTCTCTAAGTGCTGACTTCCATGTCCACTTTTATATTTACACACGCTCTATCTCTGATATTGAGCACTTTATCCCATAAATATAGCACACTTTAAGACTATATTTCTTCATATATTTATATATATATATATATATGTCATCAGTACAAATATAAAATTATTTATAATTATTTATAATACAAATATAAAATTATTTATAATACAAATATAAAATTTGTCATTTAGTTGACATATATATATCTATGTATATTGAAATGTGTATACATATATATATATATACATAAATTCACAGAAACACTTATACATACTCACAGACAATTTAACCCCCTGAAGATAGTCTCAGATGAGATTGAATATAGATAGATAGATAGATAGATGTACAGTATACTACCTTTGTGGCAAAACTTGCCCTCCATCTGAGATATAGCGTATGTAAACGTAAAAGTGGACACTGATATGAAGGCTATAGTCTGTTTCATCCTTAAACACAATCTGAAGGCCTTAGAGATTTGAACATGAAACAGATTGTCGCAAATGAATAAAAAAGCGCACTGGGCGCTCAAATGGACACATAATGCACGCATATTATCTATCAAATCCCGCACAGAAAAACTAGAATCGTGATAAACAAACCCACATGAATTATACAGACGAACGCTGCTTGACAGGACAAATGCACGTGAAGTCGGCTTAACCAATGAAAAAAAAAACGCAAAAATAAATAAAAACTTTCTTTTCTTCTTCATATTTTCTTTTCGGATGCAGTGTAAATAAAAGTGAAATGAATACATATATAATTGTAATTCATCGAGTCTGAAACCTCAACAGAATGCAGAAAGCACTGGACGGCCGTTTCGTCCTATATTTGGGACTCACCAGCAGTGAGCATCCACTACCGACAATTGAAACCCGGACAGTTAGGTTATCATTGCAAACGTCATACCAACAGTTATACGGGCCTCGGTGACGAAGAGGTAGCAAATCAGACTCGCTCACAAATTCCGTCCAGTGCTTTCTGCCTTCTGTTGAGGTGTCAAACTCGATGAATTACTTAATTATAATTATCAAATCCTACTAATAATTTCTATCATATATATATATATATATATATATTATCAGTGAGAAAAATAGAAAATACATTCATCGAAACAGTTCCACATGAAGATTATATTCAAGTTTAGCTGGAATTTTCAGTTAAAGAGATCAATGCTGAAATTTTTTTTAATAGTTATACTTTAAATGCAATATATATATATATATATATATATATATATATATATATATATATATATATATATATATATCATTAATAAAATAAAATGTTTCACTTATATGATTGATATTATATTCATCACCTCGACTCTAAAGTTTCGTTACAAAAAGACAAATCTTATTAAGAGCTGCAAGAGACAGGAAGATATGGAGGGTCATGTTCGCCTACAACCTGAACGGTTCGCTGAGAAAAAAATGGGAGAAAATATATATTAAATAACTTTTTAGATTAGTATTCTTTCGATTTTTCTTAGGGCAACACTTGTCAGATTTGAAAACAAGCTATCGATTTAGAAGTCGATGGGTTCTGTTCATAATATCGATTCGCTGACTTTGAAGAGTCGGAACTTTTTTAAATCTGTCACGTTTGAAAATGTGCTTTTTTTATAAAAAGATAAATAAAAAAAGAAAACAAAATGGGTACATAATTTCGAAAATATCTAAAAAAAACAAACAATTGTTTAACGAAATAGATTTTGTTCATTTTTTGAAGCAAGATTAAAGAACAAATATATACACTTTTTAATTAAAGATCAGCTCTTTGTCAAATGTATAACTTTATTATTTACAACTAGAATATATTTGAAACGATGACTAAGTTCTTCACACGTCTAATCAATGACGACATCCGACTCGTATAAATAAAACGGATAAAAACAGGCGGAACTTTTTTAACAGAAGAATCGCACCACACAAGACTCTACCTAAAGTAAGGAAAATGAGTTTTTCGTTAATGGCACTGCGGCCTGGAGGTGGGAAATGACTGTTCACGTCTTCTCTTAGTATATCTATTCCTTCTTCATCATCATCTTCTTCTTACCCCACCAACTTATCTCTCTGTTTTTTTTTTGTCTTTTTTTTAACGTTGTATGTTAAAGTCGCAAAGAACAAGCGAAAGATTTGTAAAGAAGCAAAAGAACAAAGACAAGAGATTATTATTAAAATAACAAAATGAATGAATTAGAGTCAAGATGTTGACCAACGAAGCGTGAATGCTTTTAATTTAGAGAGTCTGCTTGGTTAGGATCCATTTGCAAACAAAAGGAAGACGGAGGCGCAGTTGGGCGAAGGTCGTCATGTCGGGATCGCTTCGCGCTGTGGGGTGTTGTTTTGACATGTGGTAAGATTAGCGTTGTCGGCAAAGTTGATACAAGTCCAATATCTTACACACCTCTTCATCGACACACATAGTTCTACACACGTATGTATGTGTGCACTTGCGTACGGGTGTGGATATATGCGTGTGCGTATACATTGGAACAGGATTGCATTTTCGTATGCATATTCACTAAGCTTAACTAAGTCTGGCACAAGATGAGGTGAGCTTGTTAACCCTCACCGTACGACAAGCACCCTTGTGCGTGTATGTGTGTTTATGTAATAGTGTGGGTGTGTATATTATTTACAACATATAAGGCTGAGAAAAGGCCACAAGGAAGCCTGAACCCCACAGCAAAAGACCAGCGACAGGAACATTGCTATTGCACGACGGCAAGTCAATTTTATGGGCAAGCATATTGCTTGTGTGTGCATAACAGCATTTCATTCGCGTTCTCTTTTTCTACCTCTTCTTCCCCCCTTCCCTCTGTCTGTCTGTCTGTCTGTCTGTCTGTCTCTCTCTCTCTCTCTCTCTCTCTCTCTCTCTCTCTCTCTCCATATGCTCCTGAAAAATTTATTTCGGTTGAGCTCTCTGGGTTTGTAAACGGTGACTATTACGGTTAATAATGCAAGATTCTTCATTAAATCGGTTTGAGTTCTCTCAGTCACTGTAAAAATAAATACGCTTAAATTCACCTTCATCCCCGCCGTGCGCCAACGGATTAGTGGTAGACACCAATTCAGTCGGGTTTCGATCCTAGCTAGAGGCAAGCGAAACAGTCTGTCTTTGGATGACGATATATATATATATATATATATATATATATATATATATATATATATATATATATATATATATATCATAATTAAGTAATTCATCGAGTTTTAGAAGAAACCTCAACAGAATGCAGAAAGCACTGGACTGAATATATTAAGCAAACGTCATACCAACTGTGCCACGGGCCAACGGTGACGAAGAGGTAACGAATTAAACTCGACATAGCGCCGCTCATTCATATATTCCGTGGTGGAACTCATCCAAGTTCCTTAAACCAAGGATTGTGCCCCCGAGATCCACGACTACTATCACCAACAATTTCTTGTATATCCTTGCTTGAACCGGCGTCTAATGCTCTGGATGGAGCGGCTTGGTGATAGTAGTCGTGGCTCTCGGACGCACAGTCCTTGGTTGAGTAGAAGTGTCGCTTACATTTATATATCATTTTCTAAATAACTTCCAGGTGAACAATGGCTTGCCACAAATAAAAGTTTCATGCCTTTTCCCGCAATCATCAGATAGTTACTATCTATATTTTGCGAAAATGGACGTTTATATGCCATGCGGCTAGCTCAAGATGTTACAACGAGTGTAACAGATGTAGACATAATATTCACACACGAACTAAACTTACTGAGGGGTGGATTCTCATACGACCATGATGGAAATACAAAGAATTGCCATCACTTCGGGAAAAAGAAACAAAAATCAGGAACAAATGTGAATTAATATGTTCTCGTGAAAGGAGCTTAACACTAAATGCAAAATAGTGTTGGCTATTTAAGGATGTATGCTACGAAGGCACACACACACACACATATATATATATATATATATATATATATATATATATATATATATATATATATATATATATATATATATATATATATATATATATATACGCACACACACGCACGCTGGACGCTCGGTGGATAGCGGCTTGGATTGAAGATCCCGGAAGCCGAGTTCGAATTACAGTCGAATCCATTACATTCACTTACGTGCTAATACCCTTGGGAAAGGTGTGAATCCTCTTCTTCACCATGCAGCTATGGGTAAATGACTGGGTTCTATAGCATTGGATGGCAACTGGTCTAGGAGAAGGTCAATTCTGAATTCAAAACCTGCGGAGGGTCGTTTGGGGACCATGTAGCACGTAGTGCACCAAATCTCTGTATTCGGCCCTTCAAAAAGTGTGGTTGGCTCAGCACAAAACCTTCACCACTATCATCAAAATTATGTGCTGGGTCGGATTTGTTTGTCCTTCATACGTCGAATTAGAGTCAGAGTCGAGTATATATATATATATATATATATATATATATATATATATATATATATATATATAATGAGTGACATACCCGTATGCTAAGGAGTATAGTCAATCCCTTTTGCAGACGCCTAATCAGATAGATTCCTGTCTGTTCAACACCCACGGGGCCCATGTTTGGTTTATACTGCAATTCTGCTAAGATGAACTTATTTACACTATTGGAAAGAGTGCATATTTTGACGTGAAATGGAAATTGATGTCAATACTCGGCGGCGACAGACTGTTTCATGCTTCAATGTAACACAATAGGCCATTATGCACTATTGACCATCATATATAAATAGTCGAGCCAAAATGTAACACACATGGTCTGAAGATTGCTTTTAAGCTTGAAATATATTATTCTTATTATACTATTGCAGATAGTTGTTGACCTCAATGACCATTTCTACAGTTACATACGCTCTATCCCTTCCATTGAGCACATTAAATATAGCATACTTAAAACAATATTTTATAATAAATATATATATATATATATATATATATATATATATATATATATTGATGCATGTTTCATTAAGTAATAAAGACAAGTTTTATCTATTTATTTTAAGTAAGTTGGCTTAATAACATTATCATTGAAAGACGAAAGGAAATCACCATATTGATACATGTTTTTTTAATCCTATCTAAGCTTTCGGCTTACATAAGCCATTATCAAAGATGACAACAAAAACATGCTATCATTATTATTTTGTCCGTGTATTGTTTGATATATTGAAATGTAATTGTCATCTTTGATAATGGCTTATGTAAGCCGAAAGCTTAGATAGGATTCAAACATGTATCAATATGGTGTTTTCCTTTCGTCTTTCAACGATAATGTGATTAAGCCTATCAGACAATACGAAAGGAACTTACTTAAAATAAGTAGACAAAACCTGTCTATATTATTTAATGAAACATGCAACAATGAAAAATTGCTGCCTAAATACACACAATATATATATATATATATATATATATATATATATATATATATATATATATATATATATATATATATATATATATATATATATATATATATTGAGGTACGGTGGTGTAATGAATAGCGTCTCCGAGAGCCGAGTTCGATTTCCTGTCGAATCCATTACATTCACTTACGTTCTAATACCCTTGAGAAAGGTATGAATCCTCCTCTTCTACCCCCAGCTATGGGTAAATAGCAAGCCAGACTGGGTTCTATAGCATTGGGTGGAAACTGTTTTAAAATAAGGGCAACTCTAAATTCAAAACCTGCAGAGGGTCGTTTGGGGACCTTATGGCACACGGTTCACCAGGTCTCTGTATTCGGCACTTAAAAAATGTGGTTGGTTCTGTACAAAGCCTTCACCACTATAATCAAATGATTTGTGCGGGTGGTCTGTTTTTTGGTTTTTAGGACTGAGTTGCTTGACCATGATACGTCGAAATCGACGGGAGAGTCCAGTATATATATACATATACTTAGGCCAATTGAAATCGTGTGTAAATTTCTGCTAATTACCAACTGATAAGTGAATGTTTCGGATCACATTTGGCACAAGTTCTCTTAGAATTAATTTCATACTGAATTATTACATCTGCTTTCAGGGATTCTAAATGTAAAGCGTAGCGAGAGAATTTTATGTTGTTTCGAAACAAAAGACAGCTACTAACAAAAATTAAAAGGACAAATCTCGTAGTATATAGGCTGTGCTTGTTAGAACTAGTTTTTTGGATTTTTTTGCCAGATGGTGTACCAGGGATTTTGTTCATTTATTCTTGAGTTCCTTTTTTTATCAGACCCAAATCTCCAACCACACCAGGAATTTTTTTTCCATCTCCAGATTCACTTAGTTTTTCTAAAACTTTCTCAGAGATGTTTTTTCTTTAATTATTATTCTTATTTCCTTATATTTCCGTTTTACGAGGGGGACCCAAAAGTAACCGGAATTGTTTTCTGTGCGACAAGCCCGTAGTAGTTCATGCTTCCACCGCTAGAGGCAACCCCCAGGCATCTGTCTGCTAACTGGTGTCATCGTGGGAACACGTACAGCTCCGTGGTTCACGTTTGTTTTGAAGTGCTTCACACCTTTTCGTCTATTGTTAACATGGCTGAAATGATGCCTGTCGTAAACTGAAAGAACAGTTAGAAGTTGGTTCAGACCTTTTTTCGAAGGTCATCACTGGCGACGAAAGCTGGTGCTATGGCTATGACCCGGAAATGAAGCAGCAATCAAATTAGCGGAAGCATCCAAAGTCACCACGACACCCAAAAAAACGCGTCACGTGAAGTCCAATGTCAAGACGGTGCTGATTTGTTTCTTTGATGTGAAAAGAATTCTTCACAAAGATTGTTTCCTCCTGGTCAAACAGTTAACCAGGCGTTTTACTTGGAAGTCCTGAAGCGTTTGCGAGACAAGGTGAGACGAAAACGCCCTGACCTGTGGCAAAGTGGAGGGTGGTGGTTGCATCACGACAATGCACCAGTGCACACCGCCTTGAGTGTGAGACAGTTTCAGACCCAGAATGGCATGACCCCACTTCCCCCCTCCCTATTCACTCGACCCCCCCCCCGCGACATTTTTTTGTTCTCTCGAATGAAGAAAGTCCTCAAAGGTAAACATTTTGCAGATGCTGAAGAGGTAAGAAGAAAACGACGGAGTCATTAAAAAACATAACTTCACAAGTGTTGCAGGACTGCTTTGAACAATGGAAATCATGCCTGGGCTGGTCCATTGCTTCACATGGAGAATACTTTGAAGGTGATAAGAATATAAACATGAAACAATAAATGAATTAAATTATATGACACAATTCCGGTTACTTTTGGGTCCCCCCTCGTATACTAATTTCCTTCCGGGTCCCAAGTATAGACCTGTGGTCAGAAATTATAGCAAACTTTTCCAAATGTAGATTTTTCAAAAAACAATCTCAAACAACACACGTTTTACAGAGATAAAAAAAACCTTCATAAAGTGTGAGTTATACATGTGAGAAAATTTGTTTGTTTTGTTTTTTGTTTGTTTTTTGTTTGTTTGTTTGTTTGTTATTTGTTTTTTTTGTATTTCTTTAAAGTATTTGCTATCAGGGATCCCAGAAATGCGTTCATGAGAAACTTTTCCAATCAAAGCCAGGTTTCAAACCATAACTAGAATTAGTGATGTCTCCCTTGCTTGTATTTCCACTTCAAGACCCTTGTATTCTGATAGATTTTTAATATCTTCAGGAAATGCCATATTCTGTTTTTGTGGGCTTTGATCATCATCTTCATCATCATCATTATTATTTTTATTCTTTTCGCATTAATTGGCGAACTTGCTTTTCATTTTTGTCTCCTTTTCATTATATCCTTTCTTTTACAATAAATGACGATATTATTTCGACTGGAAATAATTTTGAATAATAAAACATTTTGTTATGAAAGAATACATCTTCAGAAAATTAAGTTATCCACACGGTCTCATGGAAAAACTTTGTTGTAAAAATGTAAATAAACTAATTTTAATTATAAATTATTGAGAGATTATTGACTAAATTGTGACTACAGGAGGCAAGGAAATTCAATATAGAATAGTCTGCGACTGAAGTGGTTTTGTTCAACTTTGCAAATTGCTATAAAACCAAAACGTGCTCAGATCGAGACTTTCATATGACACAAAACCCGTCCAGAAATATCTAAACTGTCAGCTGAAGACAACCGCTTTGCTAGATCAATGGTTAAAAGTGGATTTGTGCGAACTTTGGCGTCTTCTAAACTTGTGGACTCGCGCTACAGAATCACAAAGATTTGTACCAAATAACAGAAAGCATATCACTTGAAGACTTCCAATAATAGTAACAACTGAAATGGATAGCACCTTTAACTTGAAGAGAAAATAATGACATAATCAAGATGTTGACATTCCACAATACTTTAAAAAAGGTGAGGAAGGAAATTCCCATTAATACTGGTAAGAGCAATAACCCTGAACTTGAGAAACCTATTTTTCTGAAAAACTCTTCCAAAGGGAAAGATTCAATAAATTTCAACTGGTCAATGATTTCCAAATGTTTCCTCATAAGGAAAAGGTTATTATCACCATTACTATAAGTATTAATATGACTAATTACCAAAGACGCTATAAATAATTACAAAAGACGTTATAAATAATTACAAAAGACTATATAAATAATTACAAAAGACGTTATAAATAATTACAAAAGACTCTATAAATAATTACAAAGAACGTTATAAATAATTACAAAAGACTATATAAATAATTACAAAAGACGTTATAAATAATTACAAAAGACTCTATAAATAATTACAAAAGACGTTATAAATAATTACAAAAGACGTTATAAATAATTACAAAAGACTCTATAAATAATTACAAAAAACTTTATAAATAATTGGAAAAGACTCTATAAATAATTACAAAAGACTCTATAAATAATTACAAAAGACTTTATAAATGGCTCAATTTCCAATGATAATTAACAATACATTTTTCAAGTCATTTAATATTTTCATCTATTCTTTCATTTGAAATCTGCGATTGAAACTCAATTTCCAATTTTCGATCTGTTCTGTCTTTTTTTCTTTTCGAATCTTCTCTTCACATAATCATATCAAGCTTTGTTAAGCACGCATCTCCGTCATGCAAACCGCTTGTCAACATTTTCCTGTTTGCACCTGAAAGTCAAATATCGTGCGTGGAGTGAGTGAGCTTTTCGAAGGTGGAATGACAAGTAATCTGTCAGAGGATATGAGAGGGCAAAAACGGCCAACGGGTGAGCAAAAGCGATACGTGAACCTCATCGTGTAATTCTCTGTCTGGCGGGAACAGAAATGAAACAAGTGTTCGTGCTGGGGGGCTCGATACGGGCATCAAGTGCTGCTTATTCACTGCCGTGGCTTTTACTTGGCAAACAACCGACCAACCGGCCATGTTGAAGAATCTTCAACAAGTAGAGACGATGATGGCTGGCGTCGTAGCAACAAGAGGAATGTCCAGCTCTGGTGGAGATGCGTTAAGTGTCGAGGAAGCCGGAATAATTGTCTAAGACGGCGGTGTTTCGGTTGCGACGACCAAATTTCAATCGCAAACGCGCGGACAAGCACAACGGCTGGCAGAAAGGCTAGGGAGTGCTGAAGAGTTCTCGACCTGGTAAAGAAACCCTTTCAAAAATTCATGATCCCAGGTTATTTGGTCAGATTTTAAGAAATGGATCAGGAAATGCTTCTCTTCAGAATCTATGTTACATATTTATAAGTCTACCAATCGACCATTCATTGGATATTGCTGTCACATTTGATTTAGTAATTCTGCTATGTATTTAGAAAATTTTGATGAAATCCAAAGAAGAATCTGCAACGTTAACGGTCCTGACCTGGCATCTCGGCTTCAGTCTCTTCCTCAACGCCGTAACGGAACTTCCCTCTGCATTTTTTTATAAATACAGGGTGACCCCCAAAAACAGGAACTTTTTATCAATCCAATAAAACCAAGAGTGATGGAAGAAAAATATTTAATTTATAGTAATTGAAACCTTAAAACATGCCATTTAAGAAACAATGATGGAATTTTCATTTTTTTAAAATTACGTCCTGTAGATGGCGTCCTCCTGTACGAATGCATTCTTGAAATCTGCTGTTAAGATTCCTCATTGACTGCTGCAACATCTCAGCTGGGATACTGTGAATTTCATTCTCGTTACTAAAATGGCGGAATGTTTACTTGCTCAAGGTCACTGTCTCGCAGTGTTGCCACTTGCTCATGTCTGGCAATACGCACTTCAAAAATTCCCGTTTTTTGGGGTCACCCTATACTTTCATGATAATTATTCCAATGAATATTCCTCATTCTCCTCGAGACTTTATGAATTCTAGAGCAGTACTAAATTGGCAGCAAGGTCTCATCATTTTACAATTGAAATATAACCGTATGTTCTATACTAACAGTTTCATTCTCTCGCACTTCTCGCTTGTGGAACTCTCTTCCGGTTTCTTACTTTATAGTTAACTCTTCAAAAATTCAAATGTATTTTCAATCGTTATCTTCTGCCTTCATAATTCATGTTCTCTTATTGTTCTTTTTCTTATATTCTTTCAAACACAGTAAACCCACCTTGCCTCTTAGCGGCTTTATTACCTTCCTTGGGATGAAATGATTAAAAAAAAGATTTTTTTAAAAATGTTGAAGAACCAAACCAGTACGTTCACACTCTCGTTCACGCTGACTTGCGACAACGTGAACATCCATAAATATATATAAAAGTCAGCATCTCGCGACCAAGATTAATAAATGCCTATGGAGTGCCTACGTCATATTATTATTTTCGCCGATTACTTGTTCGGATATTGGTTGTTGCTATCGCAATTTTTCGGCCATAGTTCCTCCGGCCTTCATCACATTTATGTGGATCCGTGTAACATACGGGGAAATTTTCGAAATTTTAATCTACATGGGAGCGGGGGTGGTAGATTGTTGTCGTTTCATTGCGCCTGTCCACAGATCTTTGTCTCGTTCTTATTTAGTATTGCTCACGTATTACTCGTCTCGTTTCCACTGAGTCCAACTACACCCTGACGGATGCAGGGACTGAACTCACAGAAATTCAGACAGAAGAATTGCAAAAAATAGGAAGAGTGCTATATATGCTAACCCTGTCAACTCGTCTGTTGGAGTATAGGGCCAGACGCTCATAAAGTTGCTGGTGTGAATGATGACAGTACTACACCTGCAGAAATGAACTGGTTGACAAGTATCCAACATATTA